>JACAVU010000001.1:26119082-26541582 GCA_014183005.1 Castanea mollissima
ATCGTTCTCTAGTCCTAGCCATCTTCCATCCCCTATCTTGCCGTGCATCCTCTTGTTTTTCCCTCTTCTTGGGCTTCTCTTCTCGAGTCAGCAGTGCGTCTTCTGCGTTCATGTACTTTGTGGCCTTGTAAAGTATATCTAACATGATTTTTGGATCGTTCTTGTGTAAGGAAAACAGAAATTTCCCCTTCCGTTACCCATTGGTAAAGGCAGCCATTAGTATCTTGTCATCAACTTCATCGATTGAAAGAGCCTCCTTGTTAAAGTGGGTTATGTAGGATCTCAGCGTTTCCTCCTTCCACTACTTAATGCTCATTAGGCATACAATGAACTTCTTATACCTGTGCCCCCCTATAAAGTGCAAGGCAAACTGCCCACTTAGGTCCTTGAAGGTACTGATTGAGTTTGGCGTCAGCCTACTAAACCATCCCTTTGCAGGACCCTTCAACGTATTCAGGAAGGCTCGGCACATGATTTTGTTCGCCATGCCTTGCAAATGCATGAGGGCTTTGAACGACTCCAAATGATCTAAGGGATCCTTTGACCCGTCGTAGGCCTCTATCTATGGCATACGAAACTTCGATGGAAAGGGGAATGACGTGATGGGTGCGGTAAAAGGCGAGTTCATTCGATAAACTAACTCGTCGAGGTCGCTTGACACTCGTCCTCTGAAGGCGTTCATCATGAAGTCCATCCACATCTACATCTCCATAACCATGTATGGTGGAGCCATATTTACGGCGAATGGATGGCTTGTATCCTGTCGCTCTTATCTTGTTGGTGTGTTGCTGCCCTCTAGCCCATCTTGTTCCCCTTTCTCAGCGCTGGTGCCTTCTTGGTCCCGATAAAGGAACGAAATTTCAAGTAGTCGTCTACACTAAGCTTTCTTGTCTTCACTAATTAGCATTTAGTTTGGCCTAAGATTATCTAAGTCCGACCCATCACTGACTACTCATCATGACGGGTCCATAACCATTCTCCTACCCATTTATATGGTTGATATCTTGGTCACTGGCATAATGCAACTGCAATTATAAGATTCATTTTCGATCTTAAGGGGTCATTGCATTCTTTTTTCGGGATGGGGGTTCGACGGACTTTTCATGGACCCTTTCCTCCTCCTGAGTGTTAAGTCTTGCGTTCTTTTGGCGCAGCTGTCCTTCTAGATTGTGGTTTTGCTTGGTGAGATGTTCCACTGCCGCAGCGAGTGTTTGAACTTGTCTTTCGAGGGTGGTGGTACCCGGTTCGTCTCCTTGGTTATTGTTGGTGGTCGTCATCGAGCGAGTAAGTACCATGAAACTCTTTGTTTGGGAAGCGATATTATGGCTTATTGCTGATTTCCCACAGACGCCGCCAACTAATGATGCTAAAAATCGTCAGTAAGCCACATGGTCCTTACATGCTCAAATGACACCTGCATAACATAGAAAAAGAAGACCTCAAGAGAGTACCAGTGTGGTACCGGCCAAAGACCCTCCGAAAGTTAAGTTAGAGAACTTTCTTCACAACTCTAGAATGCCAGAGCTGGAGTAAGTTATGCGTGCCTTGGTTTCCAAAGGCTTTGGGTTTTTATAGTAGTGTAGAGTCGACCTTGGTTTTCTTGGTGGAGAAGGTGTTTCCTTATGGGGAAGATTTCCATACATACATGTATTTCATGGGATTCTTGCCATATAGAGATTTCATTGATTAGGGTTAGTTGTAGGGCGCAAGATATTTCCATTTTAGATCTCTTGGAGACCACTTAGGCCATGTAGATGCCACATGGCTCTACTACCCGTCTCCCTTGCGTCCGTTTAACTTGAACCCGTCCACTACGGAGGGCCCGTCCGTCTACCTTTTTCTACTTCCATCGTTTTGCTTATATAGTCCACTTACTTACTACTGTTGCGTGTGGTTATGTCTCAGAGAACAGATCTGTCTGCTTTGGTTTTATCCTCTCTAATCGGTAATTCAAGGATTTAAGATGCAGAGTCCTATTCGGTAAGTATTTTGCTTGAATTCCCTTTAGATATTAATAATATATGCCTTAATTTTGAGAATTTTAATTTAGATGTTGGGACAATGATTTATGACCATTTGTGGAAGGCTATTTTGAAACACTAGTACTACTCTAAATCATTTGGGATTGTTTATCAATAGAAAATAAAATAGCTAGGAATAGATGTATGTATGTTGTCGTTACGCGAATAAAACATTGGTTATTTCACGGGAAAGAATTCAAATATAGCATCAAACAATTGACATAAGCATTATTATTTGTTGGTAAAAAGATTAAGACGTTATAATTGATATAAAATAAAAGACCACAAAAGGACATGCAAGCTTAATTTCATTCATCGCACTAGATGTGCTTGATTAAAATAATCCATCACAATTTAAGGCAATTATGATGAAAGATTTATTTTGAGTTTTAGGGTTTGTTTGAGATCTGTTTATTTTGCTGAAATTGAAATTTTTTGCTAAAAGTACTATAAATAAAGGTAAATGTTAGTTGAAATAATACAGTGAGACCTTGAATAATACCAAAATCATTTAGGATTATTTATCAATAGAAAATGGATAGCTAGGAATAGATGTATGTATGTTGTCGTTACGCGAATAAAAAATTGGTTATTTCACGGGAAAGATTTCAAATATAGCATCAAACAATTGACATAAGCATTATTATTTGTTGGTAAAAAGATTAAGACATTATAATTAATATAAAATAAAAGAACACAAAAGGACATGCAAGCTTAATTTCATTAATCGCACTAGATGTGCTTGATTAAAATAATCCATCACAATTTAAGGCAATTATGATGAAAGATTTATTTTGAGTTTTAGGGTCTGTTTGGGATCCGTTTATTTTGTTAAATTAAAATTTTTTGCTAAAAGTATTATAAATAAAAGTAAATGTTAGTTGAAATGGTACAATGAGACTCTAAATATTACTAAAAAATATAATGAAACTTATAAATAGTAGTAAAAATAAATTAAATAATAAAATAAATTGACAAAATATAAGTCAGCCAAACAAACAATTAGTTCTTCCATTATTGATCACGGATGAGAATACTCTGGAGGTGGAGCCAATGGATGTCAAGAGGGGGCAACTGCCCCCGCCCCCCATTGACTCCTCTGAAACTTGCTTAGCTATATGAGAAAAGCTTGACCCTTAATTCATTAACATAGGAAAAAAACAAAACAATATTCTGTAGAAGAACCAAAAGCTGACACAGTCTTCCTAAAAATAAAAATAAAAAAAGCCAAAGGGCATGGCGTTGTAACAAAGAGAGCAAGGAGGTAACTCACATGTCAAAGGCTTTTTTTTTTTTTTTTTTTCGTAATCTGGGCACAGCAAAGTTAGCAAGTCAAAAAGAACTTTTGGCTTTGGCTGTACCGCCTTTTCACTTTCTCACTGAGAATACTTGACCCCTTCTTTTATTGATTAATTTTTTATTGCACTAGGCTTCTCGAGAAATTATTAGAATAATTTCTAATGATGTTTGTTTAGTTGGATAAAACTTTTATTTTTTATATATTTCTTCTTATATAGTTTGAAGTAATTCTAATTAAACTATGAATTATAATTGATTGTACCAGATCGAAGGCTTTTTCTACTTTTGTTTAGTAGGTTCACCGTAATTGGTTCAAGCTCCTTGGGAGAGGGAAACCTAATCTCATGCTCGAATACATAAACCCTGAGTGAGACAAATAACATTGTTGTTGACAATTTTCTATTGGTTTCTCATCCAAAAAGAAAAAGGCCACTTGCTATACATATATATATACACGAATGTACATAAACATTGAGTCACGGAGTGACAGGAAAATTACAAATTTCCCCACAATTTGCTACAGCATTTGTTTATCTGATCCAAAATAGCCACGAAAGCGTGATTTTATATATTTTAACCTATGATTATATATATATATATATATAACTATTGCTTTTATTTCACTAAACAAAAAAAAAAATCCTCAGTGGGTTGTCATGAAAGATACGTAACAAAAGAAAAAATATAGAATTCTACAAAAGTATCACGCAAGCATGGAATCATCAAATTTAATTAATATTTTCCGGTGCATTATTGTTGTTCTTTCGGTGATATCATATCATCACTCTCTCCTTTTACTCACTATAAAGTATATATACCTCTCAAGGTATACAATTACAATGTGAGTGAAAGAGTTTGGAGTAAGATCTAGTACTTATAGTTGATTGTGAATATTAGTAAGATCACTAATAATTCATTGTGTTCGACTCATTGCTTAGGACATGAGAAGTCATCCCTTGTGTGAACATGGTGGAATTATTGTTTCTTTCCTCTCATTTATGAGTTAGTGGCTATATCCTGAATTGAATGATAGCTTGACCCTCAAAAAAATTCAGGCAACCTTTTCAGTAAGATAAATGAATAGCTAGTGATATCCATGTGTATTATTTTACCATATCTTATTACTCTTTAAAAAGTTATTTGACTAAATTACAAATAAACAATTTCTTCGCATCATAAGTTGGAGTAAGATGACTCCAAACCAATTTGTTTACTTATATACTATTTGTTTTCCCAATCTACCTAACACTCAAAAGCCTATCTTTTATAGCATATATGTATCATAGGAATAGGATGATTAAACTTCTAACTTTACCTTTAAAATTTAGGTAAGCCATTCTTTTAGCTTTTTTTTTTTTTAAATTAAAATTTAAAGTAACGCATTCACCCATTTGTTTATTTTAAAAAGCTTGAGTGCATGCATGTGCACATCTAATTGAAAGTTTTGAAGCACAAGATCAAGTTCTATTGGTCCAACAGAATCAATGATGGAAGTCTTTGGTGGGGAACTTGGGCTTTCCTGACAATTGCTCTCATGCTTTTGTCTTTTAATAAACACTAGTAAGGGTTGCACATACAAGTCACGTGCTGCTCCTTAAGTGAGAAAATTTAAAATAGCCTTTTTTTTTAAAAAAAATAATATCAAATCATGTATTTAAATTAGAATAGCTATTTAACATATAACTATCCATTTGTATGATAATTTCTTTAGAGAAAGTATTTGGTATTAAATGATACCATGTCAACGGCATTAAAATTCAACAAGTGTGAGACATGTCAGCCAAAAATAATTAACCCACTAACAATTGAAAAACATGTGTTAGTATGTAGTTATTTTTACACGTCTCCCGTTGATTGGATTTTGATACAAATAACGTGGTATCATTTGATACAGGGACAGAGTTATGTATTGACCAAGGGGGGCTCTAGCCCCCTGGCCTCATGAGACTTTCCTTAGTATTAGTGGTATCAACAAGGGTCTTTGCCACGGCTGACTTGAGTTTTTGGCAATGTTTGAATGGCTTTGCAACATCTAACTTGATTAGTAATAGAAAATTAATAATAAAAGTGTGGTGGTTAGCCCCAAAGAGTGGTGGACCACAAACCTCTTCTTTTTTCTTTTTTTGGTCTTATTGTCTTGGTTTTAGTTTATGAGTGGTTCTATAACCATAAATTATTTCACAATTTTTATTACAATTTTCAAAAAAAAAAAAAAAACAAATTGTTATAACTTTAACATAGTAGATTATAAGCAGTTGTCTATTCTTACACATAGACCAAAAAATTTTCTTCACTACTCACACATTGCTACGTCACAATTATAACAAAAAAGTTGTCTAATACTTACTTTTTCCTAATTTATTAGCCTGTGGTCTACTTTTTCTTTGTCAGTTTCTAATTTAATATCTTGTTTAGCTTTGTCAATTTCTGTTGATATTTTTTCCTATTTTCTTTTATTTAGCAAATATAAGTAGTTTTTATAGTTAAAAAATAGGATTTATAATAAATTGAAGATGAGATTTTTAGACAAATTTTGTAACATTTGTAATGATTTTGACATTTAAAAGAATGTCAGGTTCTCTTTTAATAAATAATTATATTGTGATATATTTAACAATAGTTATTTTGTGTCATTTTTGTTGTTGGCATTTTGTTAGCACTAAATGAATGTTAATTTAGATTTTTATGAGAGTTGTTTTTTTTTTTTATATACTTTGCCCCCTTCGATTGAACTTCTGGCTCTGTCCCTGATTTGATACAAAACACTTTTTCATTTCTTAGAACTTATTTGCTAAAGACAATATCTACTCACAAATTTTTTTTACTAAGAATGATACAAATGTCGTCATTTTTCAACAACAACAACTAAGTTTTGATAAACTCTTCATCAAATAAATATCTACTACCATTTGCAATAATTTTTTTTATATATATACAAAATAAAAATTTTACGTCAGCCTAATCTAAGTGTGTATGTGTATGAAACTCTCTCTTAAAGACTTGAACCCCAGCCCGTTTCCCCACACCCCATAGCACTTATACTTGTGGAGTGACCATCACACCAAGGGTGTGCGGTGGTCAATGAATATTTTGTTATTCATACTTCCTTCTTTATCATTTATTTTATGAGCCTAATTACAATGCTTATCTTACTTAATTTTAATGAAACCTTTTTAAGAAAGAAAGCAAATAAAAAAAGAACAAAATAACAAAAGACATATGTCATTGAAGTTTCTATTAGATGAATTTATAAATCTAGAAAATTTAAACCACTAATAAATTACTGTTCTCTAAGTAACAATAGAATACCATACATCATCATTTTATTTTCTAAGTATGACTAACACATAAAACTCAAAATATATGAGAGATATTTTTTGATATTAAAATTTAGTGAGACATTTTAGATATTACACAAGAAATATTCTAGGAATCATAAGATTTTGTTAGGGTTTATCTACGAGAATAACAACAAGGATTATATACTTGTCTACAAGATATAAATAAGGAAATTATTCAACTTTAAAATTTAGGGGATGAAACTACCTCAAACATAAAAGGGAAAATTACTTTTTTCCATATTATTTTTTGTTGGTAAAACTGTGTGTTTTTTACTTTAAACAATGTGTTAAAAAAAAAAAGTTAGCCAAAGAAAACTATCCATAAAACTATGAATTTTGGCTCAACAAATTGGCTAAATCAAAAACTATGTGTGTTTTACTTAAAATTGTGCATAAAGAAGAAAAAAATCAACCCAAGAAAACTATATGTGCAACAGTGAATTTTGGCTCAACAAAAATTGACTAATAAAAAAAATTCAAGTAACACAAAGAATGACACAACGTTTTCATAATATCTTTAAAACTTGTTATATTTTACTTTGACTTGTAAAAAATTGATACTTCAAAAGTTGTGAAAATATGTTTTTTTTTTTTTTTTTTTTGTGGTTAAAATAGGATTTCATTCAAACAAACTAACTAGGCACATCAGAAACAAACACCACTCTGTTCACATACAGCCCAACATCATCCTCATCTAGCATACTTCTAATGTCCACAGGTGGACAACTAAAGAAAGTAAACTCAGCAACTTGATCAATACTCATCCTAGCTAACACATCCGCACAACGATTGGCTTGGTGAAAACAATGAATAAGCTGAACCTGTTGAAACTGAAGCATCAATTTCCTGCAGTCCTCCAAATTGGCAAAATAGCATTATTTTGATAGCTTGGATTAAGAATGACATCCACAACAGCCTTAGCATTAAGTTCAATAATTAGCAAATGGATGTTTAAGTTGCGGCACATAATGAGACCCTCCCGAAGCCCCAAGGCTCCGCCTCAAAGCTGGTAGTCACCCCATACGCCTGAAAACCCAGCAGTTCACCTTCCATTTTCATCCCTAACCACTCCTCCACAACCTGCCAAAACCGGATTGCCCTTAGCAGCTTCATCTGTATTTAATTTTTCCAACCTGCCTGTGGCTTCTCCCACCTACTCTTTTAATGATGCTGCGAGTCATGTCCCTAGGCGATTATGCACTGTACATAAACTCCATCCCTTGATTAGCAATCTCCTCGGCTAAATTTGGGTTCATGTTTTTATCTCTAAAGACACGCCCATTTCTACTCTTCCATATATTCCATAAGGCAAAGGAAAAGAGCATCTTCCAAGGCAAAATTCCAGCAGTACCATTAGGAGTCCGATTCCCATTATACACCAGCCAATCCTACAATTCTAGTCTCCAAAAATCTTGTGGGCAAAAAAATAATTTCATGGTAAGTTTAAATTAAAATAACAATTACCACTTAAGATTTGTTATGAAAATATTGTGAAAAATGTTGTGAATGTAGCACTTTTTTTTCTTATAATACCTTTATTTTTAGTTGTAGTTAATTCCAGTATGATATTTATTATTTTATTTTGACATATATTATATATATATATATATATATATATAAGGAATAACACATCAACAATTAAGAAAATATTGTGACAATTTATTGTATTAATATTTCCTATTATTATTTAGTGGAGTTCAAAGCTAGTACCGTAAAAAAATAAAAAGAAGAAGAAGAAGAAGAAGAGAGAGAGGAAGGCAAGCGTAAGTGTGCGTCTGTGAGACAAATCATTCAATGAGATACATGTAAGTGTGCAATAATGGAGAAAGTGGGAATTGAATAAACCAAATAACTATAGCACTGTACCGATTGGCTCTTTTTATATACAGACTAGTTAGGGCAACATGTGCTTGCCGTAGAAAAGATAATTCTAGATTTTATTTATATTACAAAATATAGATATAAATCATTTGATTTTTTAAAGTACATAAAGATTTACATTAATCAAATCAAAAGATACATTATTTCTCATAAAATAAAAGACATTAATTTTGCTATATGCAAATGAAACAATGATATAATAGTACACATGATACGAATAGATATAATGCCCCACTTTTGTATTCGCTTTATACACCACTAATCATGGCATGTCATATGTCTATTTTTTTCTATTAAAATTTTGATTATTTTGTAATAAGAAAATACATGACAAGTTATAATTGTTGCATTTGTGAGCTTGTCTAAAACTTTTCTTCTTATCTTTCATTTCTGTTTGTCTTTTTTTTTTTTTTTTTTTTGCACATCATTTGGCGGAAGTAGTGCAACATAAGCAAACCATGTTACATGCAACTGAAATAAAACTTCTGTTATTTTCTTTATTCTCGTCAAGATAAACCTTTCTAGGAAAAGTCTTGAACCTCAGCATATCACCGTGTGCAAAGAAAGCATCCTCATCTCTGGATTGTTGCTGTAGAATATCATCTTTGTAACAATCCTCTCTTACAAGAAAACCACAAAAGAAAATTCTAAGTTTTAACAACTATGCCATGTCTATTAGTTTTCCTCCATCCTTTAATCCTATCTTGCTAGGTTCTTCAATAGAAGATTCATTCCCTTAGTATAATAAATTACACATCATTTAGCTTTTATGAGAAAAACTGAAAATCATAAAATAAGAAGACTATTGATGAACGAATCAATAATCAATTTTTAGTTATTAAGTTCCCAAATTGCTAGCAGAATGAAAAGCTAATAATATATACAATGTTAAATATCAATTACAAACCCCAAGAAGCCAAAGGAACAAAACATGCCCACATAACTAAGATTCTTGCCGTTTTGAGCTTTAGGTAAGTTATATTGTGAGCTGCTCTAGAACTCAGAAAAAAAAATACAAATTCTATTCTCCAAATTTTCTACTAACAAACTTGTAATCAATTGTACATAGATCTATTCATTCTAGAGAGGAGGGGATTTAAAGGAGATTAAAAATAAGAGAATGAGAAGGAGGATCTACCGATGTAGCAATTTTAGGGAAGGCAAATCAGAAAATTAGGAGAGGACACATACCTACCTAGCCAAGCCCCCATTTTCTCCCATCATGTAGAGAACAATTAACCAAGCAGAGAAAAAACTCTCGGCTCCCTTCGCTTCCATCCCAAACTTTCCCTCGCCACCTCCCACACTCTCTCTCTTCAACTTTTGTTTGGGTCTCTCCACTTGAAAACAGCTTGCTTTCCCTCAGAAAAAACGTACCGTTTTGGCTACCAAAACAAACATTACTCGACTAAACCAATGTACTGTAGCTTTGTTACTGTAGCTATACTCATTCACTCTTTCTATATATAGATATAGATGTGTTCATTTTGTCGATGTTCTCTGTTTGGTTAATTGGTACAGTTCTTGCTTTATTAGATTAATGAAATCGATAGTAATAGGATGTGTGGTAAATTTCAATTTCAAGTGGAAGTTGGGTCTACTCATGATGCAAAAAAAAAAAAAAAGTATTCTTGCATGATAACATAGGACCCTGGAGCAGGCCTTAGTAATATTTTGAGGGTAACGGAGAAGCGCAAAAGTGCAATGTTGCTGCTTTGAATGGATATAATAATCCATTGAAGCATATGAATAGGGAATAAACCATGAATGGATCTCAAAATGGGCCCTTTGTTTCCCTTTAATGCATGAGTCTAACCATTGAAGATTTGTTGTAATGAAAAAAACAAAAAACAAAAAAGTAGTAGGCTAGATGTAGGTTTTTCTTCTCTATCACCTCTATCCCATGTAATCTGATTGTTGGTTGTTTAGGCTACAATATTTATTATGATCCTCGAACAATATTCTAAGAGTCTGTCAAACATTTTTAATTATAGTCTTGCTAATCATTTAGATTCCTTTAACAAACATCTGTTACCATTCAATTTCTTGAGATACTTCAGAAATTTTATGTACCAATAGTAAGATGAATTGAACTCAAGATCTTTGAGTTTATGCCATACCTTAGACCAATAAGTTCACCACCCAGATGGCCCTGTGGAGGGCATATGTGTGACTATATATTTTTTTTTACATAATTATATATTATGACCATTGTACCTTAAGCATATATATATATATATAATAATAGTCAAAAACGTTTGACTTTTTGTTAACCGCTCTTTATTGCGCCGCGTGACTACATTTACAATTTTTTATACAAGATAGAATTTAAAACACCAAACAATTGTGCATTTTTAATATGTTTATTCATAATTACACTTGTTCTAAATTGGTGCCAGTGTGCCTATAATAGACATCCCTCATTTCATTATTCATAAGAGTCTTGAGAGAGAGAGAGAGAGAGAGAGAGTTCTATTACAATTTTTTATAGAGACTGATAGAATTTAAACACACAAACAATTGTGCATTTTAATATGTTTATTCATAATTACACTTGTTCTAAATTGGTGCCAGTGTGCTATAAATAGACATCCCTCATTTCATTTTCATAAGAGTCTTGAGAGAGAGAGAGAGAGAGAGAGTCTATTCGTTGTGCACAGAGACTGTAGTGCTTCTTCTACGTGTTGTTCATCATTTTATCTTGGTCAGTTTTATCAACCATTTGTATTCACTTGGTCTATAAGTTTTACTTTATTGCTCTTATATATTCACACATAGATTTGTACATATATTTTTTTTATTGATCTTATTCACAAAATCACAAAAGGAAATTATTTGTGTAATAATATCCAATAATCTCAAGACAGATTTTCCTCAATTTATTTTTGTGATTTCCATGGAAAGTTTCTATGTGTGCACTATATAAGTTTTGAGAAGTTATTTTGTGATTGAATTGGGATAATTCTATAAGTTCTAATATTGGTGATTGCGTTTGCATAAATAAAATCGTGTTTGCACGTAAAGGTAGTTTGTTTTCAACATAATTTTTTTTTCAAAACTAATGCCTGCACCGTTTGGAATATTACACAATATATTTATATATTTTAGCAATAACTGATTGCACTAGTTGATAAACCTTTTGAAATTTTTGTTAACGCTTGGTTATTATTAATTTATATATATTGTAGTTTTTTTTTTTTTTGAGGGAATATACATTGTAGTTTTTATATAACTGTTGCAATTGTATGATATATATAATCAACATTGTTATAATATATTATATGAATTTGGTAGATTCTCTATCAGTTTTCGGTATAATATACATTATATAATATATTTAAATACTTTTGGATTGTTTTGAGTAGTAGGAAAGAGAATTTGAAATTTGAAAAGAATAGGATTCGTAAAGTATGTAAAGAAATCATTCAGTATTATTGTTACTACGGTTGGTGTGGCTTCATTCCTGAACCTTTTCAATATTTAACCACAAAATAAAAACTTGAGAAAAAGTAACCAAATAAAGAAATCGTTCAGTATTATTGTTGCTACCATTGGTGTGGCTTGATTATTGAACCTTTTCATTATTTAACAAAGAAAATTGACTTACAAATAGAAATTTTGGAGAAGACCCATAGGTTTTTATGTTTCTAAGAAATATGAAAGATAAAAAGTTGTGAAGAAATTACCTAATGAATATGAATCACTATCTGTACCCAAAAGATTATACTCTTTAATAGACACATTTTCATTTAATAAGCACATTTTCGTTTAATAGGCACACTTTCGGCCAATAGGCACCTTTAATATATATCAAATATGAAGAGTTTTAACCTTTCAATAGGCACATTTTGGTATATCCAATTTGAATGATTATGACCTTTCAAATGGTATCTTTTAATATACACGCGCGCGCACGTGCACACACAACTAAATTAGAAATGCAACATTATGTCTCTTATTCATTCCCACAAAAAACTAAGAAATAAAACATTACTTCTTTTTCTTTTTCTTTTTTGCCTTTAAACTAATCTAATAGTTATTCCTGTGCATCGCATGAATTAGCAACTAGTGTGTGTGTGTGTTTTATATTTTATGATGCATGAATTAGCGACTAGCATGAATAATATCACTACAATATGAGATTCATGCATGTAGATCTTACATAAATGTGAGACAAATTTTGGTTGTCTTGATTTTATGCAGATAACAATAATTTATATTTATTTTTTGTAACAAAATAGTTTTAATAATATCACTCTCACATGCACGTGATTCATGCATGTGGATTTTAGATACATGTAAAAGGAGTCTTACATAAATTTCTTACATATGATACTTTCTGAATAATCACAGATAAATAAACACACATATAAAATGGTGGAAATAGGGGTGTGCATGGGACGGATTGGGCAGGTAAATGCCAATATTTTTATCCAATTCGCCACTAGCGAGTTGAGAAAATTCTAATCTGCTACAGACCCACCAAAGTCTAAACTCAACGGATTGGTTACAAAGTTTGGCAGTTTCAACTTAGCAGGTTAGACGGGTTAGGCGGGTTGGCATTAACAATGTTCTCTTTTTTAAAAAAATTATCACAAACTACAATCTGTCACTAAATAATCTCAAAATATAACTAATGCATACCAAAAATTAAAGGTAGATTTCATTTAATAATCTCAATTTCAACACAAACATAGGGTCAATGAAAAAGAGATATATCATCTCTAACAGACCTTGTCTCCACAAAAAAAAAAACAAAAACAAACAAACAAACAGCAGGCTACTACCTTACAGTATAATTAACTCTATTATTAGAAACTAAATGACCTCTAACTTTTCAAAAAGATTAAGGAAGAAATAGAAAAAACATAAGAAAGAGGGAGAGAGAGGAAGCAATTGAAGGAGAGTTGGGACCCACCTAAGTGAAACACACCTTAGGTCAGCTTGTGCACAAGTTATTCCTAAATATAGACGCACCTTGCCAGAAGTCTTGAACATACAGTGTGCTCACAGTAGGAATAGCTGTCACAAATATTATAGTAGGAACACAATACGATAAGGTAACTAAAACACTTTTACGAATATCACTAACGCCTAAATAACAACAAAGGAAGAATAACAAGGTCATGGCAGAATAATACAACCACGAATATCAAGATTATGACAAACAATTCAGTAATAAGGTAACAAATTAATTATTCATCAACCAAAAAGTAGAGCTTGTCTGCCCAAAGTAATGGGCTTAGTTTTTTATCAAACACAAGTCCAAAAGGGGAGCTGATCTCCAATGTGGGTAACCTCAGAAAAGGCTTCTACCATAGAAATTACCACTTTGGAAAAAGGACCTAGATAGCTACAACTATAATTCTTAACTTATCAGGGAGTGGGTTTGTAGAGAATGAGAGAAACAGGTAGCCTATTGATGCATGCCACTATTCCTATCACTCATGTTTTTCTTTGATTTTTGTGTTTTTCTTTTCTCTCTTTCTTCTTTCCTACTGTATCTCTAATTCTTGTCGTTGTTCTTCCTTCTTTCACTATTCATAACTATTTCATTTTACCCCTCAATTGTTTTTGGCTTGTTGTGGGTGTCCTTCTAAGACTACCCAGCCACTACCATTACACTGTGCTGGCTGTGCCACGCCTCATTCCTAAACAAAAAATGACTTGTTTTATCTTTTGCCTCTCTTTGTTCTCATTACTCTCATCTAGATAAGGGCTAAACCTCTCCCTCACCTACCTCTATGGCATGCATCCAGTGACTCAAACTCATACTTACTTCTTTTAGGTGAGATGTCATCCCATTAGGACATTTCTCCCCAAAGAAGTTTGAGCAGGAACCTCAAAATAGGCTCCTCCTTTCTCCTCACCACCAAACCACACCCTTTCATACCCTTGACTCGTGACCTACCTCCAATGTATTGGTTGGGTACAAGTAGATGGTGCCTAGGCCCTGTGTAAGCTCCAGTTCCATCTGAATCTATTACTTTTCTGGCCTTCATGCCTTTGCTATTGCCTCCATATTTGTCTGATTATGTTGTACGTTCTGGTAAGCTTTGAACTCTTATGGCGTGAAAGGCATATGGGCCTTTAGGTTCACGTTTTCTTGCTTGGCCCAGCCTCCTTCCTATGTTTGTGGGCCTCTTAGCTGGGGATCCTACCATGATGTTGCATTGTTCCTTCTATATCATTACCTCTATTATAATCCTTTGTTACCCATGGGCGTTTGGGTTGATGCTCTTGCCAGTCTCATTTTCCACATCCTTACCTCTTTTGGGCTTTGTTGGCCAACATTCCTGTTGTGCTAGCCCATTTCCCATATTCTTACCTCTTTTAGGTTTTATTGGCCAACATTCCTACTGTACAGTCCATTTTATTATTTGGGCTTCCTCAACCCATTTGCTTCTTCTTTACCTCTTTTACTCCCATTGGCTTTTGCTAAATCATTTGGGCTTCCTCGGCCCAATTATTACATCTTTACCTCTCATTACTTTTTGGGCTTATTGGCTTTTAAACCAACCCAATGAATTTGCTAATTCATTGCTTGGGCTTCTCTGGCCTATTCACCCCCTCTTTATGTCTTATTGTTCCCATGGATTTACTACTTCATTCCTTGGGCTTTCTAGACCCATTTGCTTCTTCTTTACCACTTATTATTCTTGTGGACCTGCTAACCATTATTCCTACCATTCTAGTCTACTAGGCTTTGCTTTACTATTTTCTCTTCCCATTTTCTTTATATTGTTCGGTTTCTTCTACCATTAGGCATTTTGTCAAAAGTAGGCATCAACAGGGTTTTAATGTTGACTTTTTACATTTTATTTAAGGAATTGATTACTAATTGGCTATAAAAATTGATTAGGTAAATTGATTAACTTTAAATATAGAATATACCGTTGAATAGTTTAAATTAATATATATTACTTTTTTATATGTATAATTAAGTGGGCGGTTGGGTTGTAGCAGGCTGGAAATTTTTCAATCCATTAATTCGCTATTATGGGGGGTCTAACTCGCCTCATCCAAACCCCCTAACTTAATAACCCGCAAGGGACGGGCAGGTTAACTGCTGGTTGGGCAGGTTGGCAAGTCAGGCGGATATTTTGCACACCCCTAATAGAGATGCAACTGTGGAATTTAGGGCTTTCTATATCCTTTTACTTATGCAAAATGTGTAAACAAATATTTATATATTAATATTAGTCAATATATGTTAGGCTTCATGACTAAATATAGTGGTTTTAAGGTTTGAATGTGATTTAATAGTGTATTAGAGCTTAACAATAAGTAATGTTAAGTTGTCCTTTTTTAAGAAAAATAAAATAAATAAATAGATAGGTTTGAAAGTATTTTGGATTCATTAAATATATGTGAAAAATTTTGAGATTAAATTGCAAAAATTTTATAGAATTTGAACCGAAATGGACCAAATTTACCAAACTAGACTGAAATAGATCAAAATGGAACGAAGTGGACTAATTGGACTAAAATGGACCTTAAGGGACCGAAATGAAGCGAATTGGATTAAATGAACTGATGTGGACTAAGTGGACTGATATGGACCGTAAGGGATTAAAATGAAAAATTGGACAGAAGTAGACCAAAATGGACTGAAGCTGACAGTATAGACAAATGTGAACGAAAATTGACAGTATAGACCGAAGCAAACTGAATTGGACTAAAGTGGACCAAAATTGACAGAATAGACCAAAATAGACTGAAATGGACTGACATATATTAAATAGACCGATGTGGACCAAAATTAATAGAATGGACCAATGTGGACCAAAAAGGATAGAATAAACCAAAGTAGATCGAAATAGACCAAAATGCTAAGCTGATGTAGCTCACAAGAGCATAACAATAATAAATGTTACACTTCATCTTTTATGTGATTTCAATGATAACTATGAATACAAAGGAACCTAGATACATTTATGACCAATTTTCTAAGATAAAAAAGCCAATTGAGAATATAAATTTTATAATTTTTATTTTTGGCTATTTAATTCGATGTTATTTAATGAAAATTGTGAAAAGCACGTACCCTACCATTTTTAGTATTTTATCTAAAAACTCTTTTGCTTACAATATATAGAAGGACAAAGTGTATACAGTTGTGTCCTTTCTACGTTTGCTTTTTTTTTTTTTTTTGAGAAATTCCTACGTTTGCTTAGTATAGAAACAATACCATAACATATTTGTTATGATAATACATGTATAAATATTTGAAAGTTTTGAGTCATATATATATATTCCCATCTTAATTTTGCTGAATCCTATATAAACCCAACTTATGCTATATATGCAACCAATTTCTTGCATGTTCAAACGTATATCTCTGTGTTCAGTTTATTTTATGTTTTAATTCGCTAAAACATTTTGTTTTTGTTTTTTTAACCTCTAACAGACTCGTATTGTTCTATTGCCCACTACCTGATCTAAATATATGAAAAAGCTATTTGGGTTTTTCTCTGTTAATATCCAAGTTTTTTGGGCTCAATCCTATTCATTTTCCTCATGGGCTGGGCTGGGCTGGGGAGGAGTGCAACTTAATTCAACCAAAATACAAGCCTCTATATATGACCCATAAACTAACTGATACGTACTACTACCAGTGATGCTGATGAATGATCAAAGTTGTGAAAATGTCATGTTGCCATGCTGATGCTGGTAATACTTGTGAATTGGTGTTGTATTTCAAATGGTATTCATCCGTATCTTTTTATTCCTTTTCCGAATCCAAAATTACTACAATAACTAACACCGAGGAATAATAGATGGATGACATTCTTTGAGTCCAAATCTTTCTCTGAAAATTTGTTTTGTACGTACGTGGAGATTCGTCACTATAACGCCAACAATGATATGATATCACTCACATTATTGGTCAGTCAGACTCAGTCTCATGAGTCAGTTTAATCTCAGTGAATGAAGACTGAAGAAGAAGAAGAGGACTTGTTTATTATTATTAGTTAGCTCTTTATTTATTTATGTAAAAGTAAGCAACAAAACCCAAACCTCGCGTGCTTCTCTCTTAGTGACAGATTCTGGCACCTTATTGAACAAGCAAAAGCAGAGGCTTGATTAAGAAGAAGAATTGAGTAATTGTGACATCGCCTTGTACATAAATTGAAGGCTTAGTATGCTACTCTGTCAAAGCAAAAAACAGATCGAGAGGGTCAAGAATTGTATTGGGCCAATACTGATATTACTATGACATCACCAATGTAGTTGTATATAAATGAAAAATGAATGCTAAATATTGCTACCCCTAGCATGTACGCAAATTTTTAATGCAAAAACCAAGATCCTTAGCTGATACCGTTATTAGTATTTCTTTTGTACCATCCCTATCTTCAAGATATTGGTCCTTGTTTTTTTGAGTGCATTGATAGGCAAGCTGGGACCTTTGCTATTTGCTTGTTTAGTACTTTTTTTTAACTTCTTTCACTACCTCCCTAGTGAATTACTGTAGGAACAATTTCTAGCCTGCACACGAGGCAAGGGGTGTCATACTTCATGGGAGTTTTTCCACGTGCCTTTCCAGTGGATTTTTTTCATTTTCTATCTGCTTCTAGCACTACATATCATGTAATTTATGAAAAGACAATTCTGTGATGGCCTGAAAGTCTAAAGCTCTAATAACAGAGAACAACTCTTTTCATAATTGTTTATAAGATTTTACTAATGTGTGCCCTAAAGGTATACAATAATTGTTCATTTTTAGAAAAAAAAATTTCAGAAATTGAAAAAGCATTAATAACTTTTTCAATTTTTGAAATTTTTTTACCATAAATAGATAGCTTAATGTGTGTCTTTAGGGCACATATTAACCGGACCCTTGTTTATATAGTTTATTGGAATTAAAAGTATTTTTTGGTTTGAGTCATAATTGACACAACTTTTATCATACACTAATCACGTTAAGATATGTTATTAAATATAATTGTTGTGTTCCAAGACTTTTAGCAAAAAGTCTTGAAATTAAGATTGGGTCTTGTTATTGATTACCCTAAAAACAGGAGTTAAAAAAAATATTGAATTATGTACTGTAATACAATTTTATGAAATCAAAAATACACTTGTCAATAGTTTATTAGTTCGCACTTGTAAACTCATTGTAACTGTGTGTACTTTTACAATTAAGTGAACTTGATGATAATAAAAATTGTGTTAAATAATATACCTCCAATCTCTTTCTTCTTATTATTTAAAAATGGGCATCGGTAATGGCATCTATTGTTGCTCAAACTCTAAAGAAGTAATCAAACTTGTCTTCTCATTTTTTTTTTTTTATCTGATGACGATGTGGGATCATTAGGCAGTCGGGAATGGGGGATTCAAAATTGCAAAGCTTTTTAACACCTCCCAAAGCCAAAAGACTGATCATAGCCTCCTATTATTTCAAGCGTGTGGCAATGTCAGAACTCAGAACACTATAATTTATGTGCGTGTGAACCTATAGAAAAAAGAATCACCAGTCCCCATGGCTTCTTATATTTAGGGGGACCAACCAAACTTAGCCACTTAGGTTAACGTTGCGGGTGAAAATTTTTTGTCACCACAAACAGTTACACTCTTGATTTATACATGCAATGCAAGTACTTTTTAGTTTTTACCCACCTAGCAATGCTTTCAAACCTGAATGTGAAGCAGAAACATAATAATTATTACTATGGCCATTCAATTGCAATCTTTGTGATTCAGTCTATAAATGATAAAGTGACATGTTAATGGATGACGTTAGAACAATTGTTAATACATTATAATATGAAAATTTTGACACTATTTTTTAAAAAATATAAACAAATGTCAACAACATTTATTATTTTATCATTCTTTTAATAAAATGTTTTTAAAAATATCTTTTTTTATTTATTTTTATACAAGATAGAATTTCTAATCTATTTATTTTTATACAAGATAGAATTTCTAATATAGCATAATCTAAGTGTATATCTCTTAAACCAATGTCCAGACATTTCCCAATTATAGAAGCTTTAAAGCCATTTAATATAACCTTCCAAAAAAACTCACTTCATTTATTGTTTATAACTTATAACTTTCAAGAATTAATAAGGTGTGTCTTCAATTCATTCAATGCTTGACATGTCACTTGTCCCTATAACGGTTGGACATGCAAATTTCTTTCTGTGCTAAGGCAGATGCCTGCTTCATCTATGGCTACTATAGGGGAAGGATTGGAGTTGAAAATTGATCCAACTAGGAGGCTAGGACACTATATGGATCTAGACCAGAATTTCATGGACCTCCAAGCCCATTCAAAAAGTAATCATATATCCAAGTCCAATGGTCTCCATGATACGGATGAAAAATATCAACAATTATCTCTTCCACCTCTTATATATATAAAATGAAAAATCACATAGAATGTGATGAGCATTACGCTTTCTATCCATATCCGCTATGCGTATTCTTTTGTCAAACCAAATTTATTTCAGTTTGATATATTCATTTGAATTAAACATGTAAAAATCTATGCCAAAACAAACGGAAGCTAAGGTCAAATATCTAATACCATTCAATAAACATTACTAGTCTTATTAATACAACTAGTTACTAACCCGTGCTATGCATGAAAATTTACCTATTTGTGAGGTAACTAAAATAATTTTATAAAATTTTAAATTGATTAAGAAACTACATCATTGCATGATTTGTTCTTGTATAATTTCAATTTGTGCTACAAATTAATGAATAAGTCATTGCTTGAACATGCAATAACTTACAAAAAATTTGTCAGACAATTTCAAATACTGCAAAAAAAATAATTCGAAAATTCAAATATTAAAAGTTCTGAAAGGCCAAAAAATAATTAAGAAAAATTATCAACATTTGAGTTTGAGTTTAAATTGGACTTGTTAGAGAGATAAAGTTTCACTTCTTATTAAGTTTGGATTAAATAAAAATAATTTTGTTTAAAAAAATAATGAGTTTGAGTTTAGTTGGACTTGTAAGATAGAGTTTCACTCCTTGTTAAGTTTGGACTAAACAAAAATAATTTTGTTTAAAAAAAATGATGAGTTTGAGTTTAAGTTGGACTTGTTAGAGAGATAGTGTTTTAGTCTTTGTTAAGTTTGGATTAAATAAAAATAATTTTATTTAAATAAAAATGATAATTTTATTTAAATATTGTGCTGACGTGAAAATTTGTGAGAGTTTCGGAGACTTCGATTTAGATAAATAGAATTTCACTGCTTGTTAAGTTTAGATTAAACAAAAATAATTTTGTTTAAAAGAAATGGTGAGTTTAAGTTTAAGTTGGACTTTTTAGAGAGATAGAGTTTCACTCATTGTTAAGTTTAAACTAAACAAAAATAATTTTGTTTAAAAAATATGATGAGTTTAAGTTTAAGTTGGACTTATTAGAGAAATAAAGTTTCACTTCTTGTTAAATTTGAACTAAACAAAACTAATTTTATTTAAATAAAATGACAATTTTATTTAAATATTGTGCTCATATAAAAAATTGTGAAAATTTCAGAAGTTTCAATTATATATATATATATATATATATATATATATATATATATATATATATATATATATATAAAGAGAGAGAGAGATTATATCCCATAAAACTATTTAGAAATGAATTTATTGAAGATAGTTAAATTTGAATACTTTTTCAGTTTCCACCCAAATTCTTCTTCTCCTTCCTTTCTTCAATCAAGAGTTCACACGCACACATTTATGAGTCTTAATTAAACCTCTATCTAGACAATATGTTCTCTACAGTGCGAGCTCATGTGCTCATCACATGTTAGAATGAACCCTGCTACGTCAAAAACTACTCATCCCAAATAGGGATGGCAATGGAGCAAGGCGGGGCCGAAGGATAGGGTCTTCGTCCCCACCCTTCATAGTTTTGTCTTGTCCCATCCCCACCCTGCATGACGGAAATTTTTTTTTCACCCCATCCCCGCCCCTTGGGGCCCTGCTAAGCCCCACCCCACCCTGTAAAACTCTACTTTTTGTTAATTTTCCCTATAACTAGTACTATTTTTTTAATGAAACTTATTTCATTAATAAAAATATACTTAAAATTACTACTAAATTTATTCCATCAAATCAAATAAATTTTTAGGAGAAAAAATTGAATAATATATCCAATCATTTAACAAGACAATCACAAAAAAAAAAAAAAAAAAAAAAAAAAAAAAAAATCTCATAGTACAATACATAACAAAATAAAAGGTAGAGAACCACATTGAGCAGAATAAAATAAGCTAATATTGAAATGTTTGTTTAAATAGTAGGGTTTTAGGATATGAAAAATTTAAAGTTATAACCCTTAGCAATGCGGGGTGGGCGGGGACGGCGGGGGAGGGGCGGGGCAGGGTGGATCTAAAAAATTTAAACCATCTCCGTCCCGCCCCCGCCCCATAATATGGGGCTAAAATCTTGCCTTATCTCCGCCCTACCACCTTTGTGGGGTGGGAAAAACCCACGCGGGGCAAAACAGAAAGGGGCGGGTTAAGCGGGACGGGGCAAAATTGTCATCTCCAATCCTAAATGCCTCTAACGTAATGTTTAGGTTTGACGAGAACAAATTATCAATTAAAACTTGACATGTGTAATGCCAAGAGTGAGAATGCCACCTGTTGGCTGTTGGGTATTATGTCCATTCAAGCTAAAGATGTTTCCTTGCATTATTGCAAAATAAAGTTCCTAATTATATTATATCTGCTAACAAACAAAAATACACTCACACTCTCCCCCACCCCCCACAAAATATATATCCCTCATACAAAGGGAAAAGTAAGAAAAAGACAAATAATGAATTTATAATAATTGGAGGTTCAAAAAAAAAAATAATATATATATATATATATATATATATATATTCTTTTTATAAGAAGAAGACTCCATCTTCTTCTTTTTTAGTTGATCCTCATCAATTCTCATGCGGTTCGCTAAATTTCGCTGAGCTTTAATTGAATTTTATCCATATGATTGGATTAATTTTAGTGCTAGATCATGAAATTCTTCAATTCAACTTCTCATGGGCAAAATTGCTTTTGAATCAAATGAGATACTACTTAATCAATGAAATTACCCACTTTGCATTTTAACCGTAGGAAAAAGTACATAATTTTCTATGTGACGTGTTAAATTGTTAGTATGATTTTCATGGAAAATTGGTACAATTTTGGGATTTTTTTAATCTAGCATGACATTAAATGTTACACACTAAAATTAATCAATGAATTTAATTGATTTTCATAAATTACGTGTCCTGTTTTTATTTGGGTCCATTTACCTAGTTTAATTTAGTCCATCTTTATTTATCAAGTCATACATGTGGTTTATTTTTAAAAAATCAAGTTAATTTCTTGTAATTGATGGAAATGGCAAGATTTTATTGTTAATTATTAACTATTGATTTTAAGTCCATTCTTTAAGTGCACTATGTGTCCATGATTGGTGTTTAGTTCCTTGCATAGATAAATCAAGCTCTGTCCCAATTGTTGGCATCACTCTCATTCTTATCCAATGTCATTCCCTTACGCCATATAAAAACATCTTTTTCTTTGAGTCCAAAAAAGGGAGAACAAAAATCACCAGCCCTTTGGGAGGCCTCCATTCCCACAAGACACGGCTAGACCTGAGTCCTTTTTCCCTCTATGCTATGGTTTTCCCTTAATCATCTCTTCCTCATCTCCCTCATCACTCAACCTAAAAACCTTCAAAATAGAACCCCAAAAATACCAATAGAAATCATCATTTTCCTCATCTAGCCAATAATCCCAGTCAACCTCCCAAAAATCCCAAAAATAAAGAACCTCCATTTCTACACCTACTGAGACCTACCTTATCAAGCACAAAAATACTTCCCCTTCCACCCTAAAACCATAAAGGGCGCAACAGAGTTAGTTCAGTGAACTATTGTGCACTCTTTCAAGGGTGGCTACTGAAGGAAAAATTCTGGTTTTGCATATCATGCAAAACCCACAGCGGAAGCGACGAACTAGGGTCTATTTCATTCATGATTGATAACGTGCACTACATAAATTTCAGAATTTAAGAACAAGATAGCGTACCTTGGTGTGGAGAAATTCAAAACAAAGATTAGAAGCACTTGGGAACACTTTTAATCTTCACTCCAATTTCACTTTACGCCCAAGATGTGTGGTCTCTCAATCAGTTTTTCAAAAGGAGAATGAAAGTGTGTCTCACACTCTCTTACACACCGTTTCTTATTTCTTTTCTTTCTCTTCTAATAAAAATTCTGTATGTTTCTCCCTTTATAACTAACTGATTATCTAATTGGGCTGGCCTATTGAGCCTTTCTAATTGGACTTTAGTGTGTGGCTTGGAGTGGGACCAAAAGGGACCAATAAGACACTAGCTCCAATGGGCCTTGGGCTTTTCCGTCAACTCTTGACAAGTCCAAAGTTACCATTAATTATATTTAATACCACTATATAAATATAATTGCACTCTAGGCCTTATTAATAAATTATATCCCAAGACTTTATTATACACGTAACCCCTTCATAAAATATTCGTAGTAACACAAAGTCATAAATGTAGACTGCCACTTTATAAATTACTACATCTTATCATTGAGTACCCGGTTTAATTCTTTAAAGTTATTCATTATATATTTATGAAATCCAATTTCATAAATATATACTTTAGCAATTTCTTACTAAAGTGGTTAGACCTAACTCTCTGAATAACTGAACCCATTAAACTTATCTCAATGGAATATTTTATATTTCCATTAAGAGACTATGAATTCCATCTTGAGAATATATGTTTCATCAACACTAAATGTGGCTGCCCAACATACTGAGGTTTTGACCGTCACTTCAAATCTCACTCCTGATATATCAAAGCAACCTACACTTCATGATCAGGTCCATTATTCTCTCAGGATTAAGAGTTCGTGCAAATAGAAGTCGTGAGATTTATTATTCATTTGACAGTCGTTAGAAGAATAATAAATCTCACAGCGGTCCTGTTCAATATGTTTTGACTCTTAAAACATATCAACATATCAACTAGAAGCTTCCACTTCCATGATCAAGACAAATCATCTTAGTTGACACGTTATAGTCTTCGCAGATGAAATGCCCAATTTCATCACCGACTACGAACTATTAATTCTGAGTTTACAAAGAACTTGTGATTTACATCTTCTGTGACTTTTCACATAAATCACATACAATGCATCTCATGGACTATATGATAATGTCTCATATTCATGTTACCATTATTTTAGATAATAATAAAATAATTTTATCAATCACAATATTAAGTCATACATCGTGTCATACATAATGTCATACATAATATCATACATAGCATCATACAATAGGATTTAAGGGCACTAATCCTAACAGCTACTTCTAAGCAAACCTTCTGGCTGTCTCTGCACCCCTATCTCCTTTATCACTGAGTGGTCATTTAGGGGTCTTGGCTGATAATCCGGTTTGTTTCCCTCTCGACGATGAAGCTTATCCCCCATTGTCTCACTGGCCTACCTTGACCCCCATTATTTTGAGGTCATATCTAGTATTTAGAGTTTGCCTAGATTTAGTACTGCTCTCGCAGCCCACAACGAAACAGTGTTTTACCCCTAGATGTCCAGTTAACTACTACGCCTCAATGCATTTCAGGGAGAAATAGGTAGCTCTAGGTTCAAGTGGCATTTCACCCCTAACCATAACTCATCCATTGATTCTTCAACATCAATCGGTTCAAACCTCCACTTAGTTTCACCCAAGCTTCATCCTGGTCATTGATAGATCACCCAGGTTCGAGTCCATAAGCAGCGACAATTGCCCTATGAAGACTCGCTTTTGTTACAACTCTAGTGGATTCTCTTAAACAAGCCACTGCCTATGAGTCGTTGGCTCATTATTCAATAGGCATGTGGTCAGAGCAAAATAATGAGGAAGGTTAGGCCAATTTCAAAAATCTCAAATGAGCAACAAAAAAAAAAAAAATCATTTTTTGTGAATATTACTTTCTACTGCTTTTTAAATGAAAAATATTCCTTTTACTTCCCTAAATATTAATGAAAGCAATTCCATATTATCATTACCTTTAGTTAGGGCTTTTTATGTATCATTGAAAGTTGAGACCATCACAGATCCAACTTTATTTACTTATTTAATTATTTTATAATTTGATAGTTATAATTGACAGAAGAGATTTAATCCTATCCATCTTCGTTATAAATATCAAAAGGTGTCAATTGAGCTATAAAGCTCTTAGTTGTAGTTTCAACTTCTTATTTAGCTATATTATTAAGAACATTCCAGACAAGGTTTCATCTTTATTTTCTTTTCTTTCTTTTATGTTTTGAAGGTTGAAATCAATTTAGATGTTTCTATGTATACGAGCATGTTTCATTACCATGTATGCACTTAGCTTAATCAACATATACTCCCAAAATAGAAGCTTATTCACAACAGCCTACATATTTGAAATGAGAACCTACAAAGCTAGTTTGTATATATATATATATATATATATATATATATATATATATATATATATTTATTTATTTATTTATTTTATTCTAACATAATCTAAGTGTATATATGTATAAATCTCTCTTTTAGATACTTATACTTGTGGACTAATCATCGCGTTAAAGGTGCATGGTGATACAAAGCTAGAATCTTTTTAAAGTCTACCTTGGGTTCATTTGTATTCTAAAATGGTTAAGTGTTTGGTCAAATGCATTCTGTTAATTTATATAACCCATGATAACATCCTACTCACATAATTATTCCAATTATTGTCATGGGTGTTAGAAATTTATAATACTGGACACCTCTTCATTTATCAACCAATTTAAATACAAATAATTGCATAATAATTAAAAATTAATTAATTAAAATTATATTACACCAACACATTTTAAGATCATCGATTTATTTTGTTTAGTGGCTTTAAATTAAATTCAAATTAATTGTCTCATCATGATTTGAAAGAAGAAAAAAAAAATATTTTCCATAAGTTTTCTAAACCCTTAAGCAAAAGTTTTTGAGTATTTGATATATGTCTGACAATGTACATTGTCTTTTCATATATAAAATGAATAGTAAGATCATTTGAAATCTTATCCTCTCAATATGACTTTTTTATCGTATATTGTGAATCAACATCCACATTCAAAACCTTTTAAAATGGTAATTTGGTCTAATATATTGTAATTATTTTTTTTGAGAAACAATATATTGCAATTATTGGTTCATCCATCATTTCATTTTCACTTGAAACCTATAGTAAGGCCCTTACAAAAATACGTGACTTTTGGAAAAAAGTACATGTCAACAAAACTAATATATATTTAGATAACTTTTGAACCGAGCCAAAGGGCATTACTTAAACCATACTTGTAGGTAACTTAAAATTGCTCAATAAGGTCAAATTTTTAAACGACACTTAATTAAAAAAATTAAGAATAATTCAATTAGATAGTTAGATTGATAGTTAATAATACACACTGAAGTTTCTCATAACAAATTCCTAGGCTATAAGTTTCTCACGCCCAAGTTTCTCACGCCCATGTGATAATGTGGGTTAGTTTTCAATACATTACCAAATTCTCATAATGTGGGTTAATAATACATTACCAAATTCCTAGGCTATAAGTTTCTCATAACAAAAAAACTCCTAAACTATAAATTTCCATGCACATGCATTGCAATAGATAGTTAGATTGATAGTTAATTTTGGAATTTCATATTTAAGTTTAGATTGAGGTGTGAGTTCTCTCTCTCTCTCTCTCTCTCTCTCTCTCTCTCTCTCTCTCTCTATATATATATATATGTATATATAATCTTTCATTATCTAGAAAATGTAAGTATTAATATCCTTGCAGCAATTTCTCATCAAACCATAGAATTTGATCATTGTTCTTGAGTTTATGATCCGTTTGGTTTGAGGGAAGGAGGGTAGAGTTATAAAGTTGGCCGGAAATTAGTCTATTTCTGACAAACTCTATTTTATTGCTTTCCACACCCTGGCCTAGCTCCCTCTCCCCTCAATATAGACAAGCCATTAAGGAAAATAATATCAATAAAGTACAATCGCAACATAAACTTCTTCTTTGCAACTTTTTGCATGCACCAATTTCTCAAGCTTTAGTGCCTCAATCTAAATCTAAGAAAATCTACCATTTCCAAAGTATGTCCACGATCAAAATATCTTATATCCTTCACAAAATCCTAGCTAAAGCACCTTGTACTTTTTAGGTTTCCATTTAGTTAGATCTATAAATTTTCTGATATGCAGAATTTACAAACGCATTTTTAACCATCTTCAACCTCAAGAACAAACCCTATTACCCCAAACTCGACTCTAATCCCTTTCCATATATCTGCAACGAGGAATCAATTTAACCAAAGAAAAATAGGGTTTTACTTAGAAGAACAACCCATGCTATCTCATGATCAATGTATAAAGTCACCATGACAAAGAAATGTGCTGATAATTGAATAGATTCAAAAAGCCAGACAGAAATCCATATCCTTTTGAAATAAAATTTCATCGCATACATTCAAATCCATGCTTTTCTTAAACATAATTCCTCTCATTTTGTCTTTAATAGCATACGTAAATAAATTGAGGGTTACAAAAGCTGAAGTGGGAGCCTAATATAATTCGACTTGCACATGATACAAATTACTAACTACTTAGTCTAGAGCTGTAATTAAGTCGAATTTTGGTTAGTAGTGCATGTTCAAGTTCGGCTTGATAATAAAAGTAAAATAATGTTTAAGCTCAAATTCGTCAAAATGTCCAAAATTTTGAGCTCAGCTTAACTTGACTTTATTTTTTAATCAAGCCAAGCTCAAGCTTAATATCAATTTAAGCTCAAGATTTAACAAAATTATATTACCAAATGCTTAAATTTCCAAAAATCATGTAAACAAAAACAACATAATGATTACATCATGTTTCAAATCCCACATGTTATCAACATTCAAATTACAACTTTATACGATTACATCCATTGATTGATCATTCCTTGTTTAAAAATTGGGCAATTGTTCAAAATATGAATTTACACCAATCGATTAGTTTCTACACAATTCTTGCAACTTCAATTTATAAATAAATAAAGGATTTTCTGACATGTGTTCGTTTGGTTTTCCCTTATTTGCCAAAAACCTTTTGCCTTAGTTATTTTTTGCAAATAAAATAATATAACTTTTAGTGTTTTTATTATATATATACACACACACTCTGATATTTCAAAAACAGCCATTGTTTAAAAATATATATAAAAAACAACCCTCACCACTTCTCTAATTTACACTTCTATGGCCATCTCCCACTCCAACCTTCCCTCGCTCACCTTTCCTTCCCCAATTACCAAAAACCAGTTCCCATTTCCCATCAAATCCCTCAGCACCAAACCACCAAAACGCCGCCGTTTCGAAATCCGCTTCTCAACGTCAAGGAGCAACGAATTCAGAGTCAGAGAGACAGTCGAAACCCGCGTTGGTTTGGTTTTGCCTGGGGGTAGTTGGTGGAGTCTAGGCGATGATGATGGTGGAAATGTAGAAAGTAGTACAAAGTCGGCGCCGGCGAAGCCAATCACGGCGGTCTTCGCTCTTCGGCGAATGTGGGAATTGATTTCCGGTGACGGTAGATGGGCCATTTTTGTTGGTTTTGGCGCATTGGTTATAGCTGCGGTGCGTTTTGTTAATTTACTACTGTTCTTATTCTTTCTATTTTGTATGAATGCTTTACCTAGGAAGCACAAACACTTGTGTCAAACTAGGGTCGTGACTATTTTATGTTATAATTTTTTAAAAATTGCTGGTGTTAAAGTGTCGTACCTGTCCTAGTGTCCGGGCTTCCTAAGAGGAAATCAATGGAATGGATTCCCAAACAAAAAAAATTGTTGGCTAAATTACTGTTTTGGGCCTCCAACAATAGAATAATTTCAATTTGGACAAAGTTTTGAGGAATCTCCTGATACCATTACATAGCGACTTATAAAACCATTTAGGTGTATTATTCAAATAAGTTACGTGACTCGATAAATAGATCATGTGATAAATGTACACGTGGATGGTTTTATTAAACGCCACCATACATTTAATTGCCTAATTATATTAATTGTGTCAATTTCATGCCTCAGCTTTGACTTCTAAGGATAATACCAACAGGATTTTGAAAGTTTGGAGACAAAATTGTGTTTCAATTAATAGTTGAGAAACTTTAATTTCTGAAATTATTGTAGGAAATTAACACTTTTAAATGTACAGGGTTGAAATTCGAATTGTGACAAATGTATGAGACCAAAATTTTTAACGAATATTCCATTTCTTCTTCGAGAAATGACAAATAAAAAGTGAATGGTATAATTATAAAATTAGATATTTATTTTATTTCTATTCAATTTTTTTTTTTTTTTTTGTTAAGTTTCAAGCACAGTAGAGAAAATGCATAATATTCTATTCCAATTTTTTATGATCTACCCATTATATTCCATTATGTTTTATAAACTCCCAAACATAGTGTAAAACTTTGTAATTGGAAAGGTGAAGAATCTTGTAGGTGATGATTTAACGAGTTGTGTTAGTGAATATGTGGTATATGAGTGTAGTAGATCTAGATGATATATTGTTACAACTAGGATGCACTAGCCATATTTTGCAATAGCAAAATGGCGATGTACCTGCTCATTGCCTCATATAGCCCAAATCAACCTAGTATACACTTTGTGTGCTTCACATACGATCCTTGGCGGTTTTTTTTTTTTTTTTTTTGGGTTTGTGTGTCCAATGCACTGTTTGTATTGAAAATTTATTTTCGAAAACACTTACACTGGGAGTAGAATTGGTTTCGTTACTAGTTTAGCTGTTCTGAGCTCTCAGCTTTGACGTTCATGAAGCCTCTTCAATTCATTTAAACTTTTTTTTTTTTCCTTTTTGAAATAATGTAACCTCTTTGCGTATTATTCATTTTCTTTGATTTTATATGTCCATCTACAGTCACTTTCTAACATATGTTTCTCTGCTGCAGCTTTCAGAGATATCAATACCAAGTGTATTGACAGCATCAATTTTTTCTGCACAGAATGGTGAAACTGTGGTGTTCTGTAGGAACTCACAGTTTTTACTTATCTTGTGTGTCACATCGGGGATATGCAGGTTGGTTCATATTTAGTATAATTTTGTTAACATTTAAGTTTAGACAGACAGCAAGCAATTTTGTAAAACTAACTTCAATATTTATATTTTAATTCTTCTTGAATTATTTTACCAGAATCAATATATAACATTCTTATTAAATTTTCTATACTCCATGTGTTCTTTCTGAATGTTCAATATAAAGTTCCATTTGATTTCATACATGTGTGCCACTTAGTAGTGGATTTATGGATGTCGAATGCATAGCTCCTCTATGGCAGAAATTTTATATGTATGGGTAAAATGTCAGTTTTACAAAAGCTAGACCCTAAAATTTTATTCCTATTATCCTTTAATTGGTCATCCATAATTATATGCTGTGATTTCTGATGATTATTATAGGAAAACTATTGTCTGGCATGGGGAACTGATTGTGTGATCAACACGATCTCCTTTTTGTATGCTTAGGAATTAAGGGTTAGTTTGTCCTTGTAATCGAGGCCATACGCAAGGTCCTGCCCTGTTTCTCAATTTCATGTACTAATACTGAAATGGACAAGGCGAGAATGGAGATTATCACCATGTGCAAACTGTGACACTTCCTTCTTTTTTATCTTATTTTTAATAGATGAATTTGTATGGTGTGGCGGTTACGTGAAATTTTAATGAGGAAAATTTAAATGCACTCCAGCAAGTTGACTAGCTTTACAGTTGCAATCCATCATGAAAGTGCCCAAGGAACATATGATGTCCACATAATTTGGTTATTTTGTATAGTGTTTATAATAACATATCTTATGTAAAAGGTATAAGAAATTGTAATATGGGCTATTTATATAACTTCTTATGTTGAGGTTGTTGGTTTTTAATTATGTTTCTTTTAAATTTCAGTGGCCTGCGGAGTTGCTGTTTTGCAATTGCAAATATGATCTTGGTGAGTCTGTTGATCTTAGTTATTTCTCAAAGAATCCCCCCAAGTGATAGTTTTGACTTTATGGAGGGTATGAGACATATTCCTTTCCTGTCATTGCCATACTAATCAACATAATGGTTTGTTTCATTTGTTACTTTCAGCAGGAAGTTTCAACTTTTTGATATAGAAATGAATTTTTTGGCTTAACATATTAACTGTGAAGTGACATTTTATACACATTACTAATTGTTAAGAAAGTGAGAACTAAATCCAAATGTGTATATGATTGATGTGATGTCATGATAACTAGTTCCAAAGCAGCTCCTTTAATTTGAAGTCAGAACTTTCAGTTCATTCAGACCGAACTACATTGTCTGATAGGCAACATGTTATGTCTCTATACTTCGTCCCCACCCTGGTCCCAGCTGCCAAAGTTGGCTTATGAGTTATTACCTCCTTCCAATGTAGTAGAATATGTAGTAGACTTTTTATCTGAGAGAACATCTGCCCAATTAGCATTTTAAAAATCATTATATGAAAAATAAGAAAGTTTAAGAGCATTACTCTTTGGTGGAAGTTCCACCTAGATATCTCGTGATATTATCAAGGGCATTTTGTAAACAGACTAGCATTTTTTACAACAAAAGTATTATCTTGTGAGTTATTGTTTTCTGGTTGACCTGTAAACAAGCTTGAGTTAGTCCCTTGAGGGGGAAAGTTGGGGAACATGTTTGAGACAAACAGTTATATAGTGTTTTTCCCCCCTGTTACGCAGTTCTTTCTGTTTACTTGCCTTTTCCTCCACTGTTTATTATCAGTTTATCACTGCATTTTGATGGGTGCTGTCCATTTCTGTTGTTGATTTTTTTTTTTTTTTTTTTTTTGATAAGTAACATTTCTGTTGTAAAAGTTGGCGAGAGCAAACCTGCCTTTTGTCTGTGAGAGCAAACAATTTTGACTTTTACTTAAAAAAAAAACAAATATATACTGTGGAATATTGTCTTTGGCTCATGATCTTCTAAGGTCCATTTAGGCATTGTTCCTTCTGCTTTGGCCTTGATTGTTTTCTGTCTGTAACCACCGAATCATTTTTATGTGCTTGCAATTATTGATGTCTTCAAGAATGCTAACTAATATGGCTTCATTTTCTTTTTTTGGCATTTGATTTTGCAAATTAGAAATTCTATATATATATATATATATTTTACCATTGTTGCTTAAATTCTACCAAAGTGCTTATTACATCATCTGGTCCTCCATATTTCATATTACAGGTTATGCGTCTCAGGGAAACTCTATATTCATCTATTCTTTTTCAGGTTTGTGTTTTAGTTTGGAATTGTAATGTATATGAGGTGTCATGAGTATCTTTTTTCATTCAATAGAGTACTCTATTTTGGTGTATCTTCGATATAGGATATATCCTTTTTCGACAGAGAAGCAGTTGGTGATTTGACAAGCAGGCTTGGGGCAGATTGTCAAAAACTGTCTCATGTTATTGGGAATGATGTTCATCTGATATTACGCAATGCTCTTCAGGTTGCAGTTCTTAGCAAATACTTTATTCTTTCCCTTAACTGGCCTTCAGTGGTAGAGTCAATTTTATAGTTAAATTTCTGTATATAGGGGACAGGTGCATTGATCAACCTGATGACTTTATCTTGGCCTCTTGCATTATCAGCATTGGTTATATGCTTCATTCTATCTATGATTTTTCTGTTCTATGGCCAGTAAGCATCTGCACCTTCTCTAAACTTGATAGGCGTATCACATTAGTCTTTTAAAAATTGAGTTTGTGTTTCCACAAAAATCTGTAATTTATAAAAACAAAGTTGTGTATTGATTATCTTTATTTGTATTCAAGTTGTCCTTATCCTGGAATAATTTATTGGTAACTATCAAGTTGCTCTCCCCTCTTATTATTTGCTACAAGATCTCTTTTTTGTCTGTTCATATCCTCAACAATTTAGATGAAGGGGAATAAATTATTGTGTAATGTGAAAACTTGCATCTAAATTCTTTTATACATCTTCATCTTCTGTTATATAGAGGATCTTCTCTGAATCAACAGCTGTAGGTTTATTAATTCTAAATTTTGGCTTTAATTGGGACATTGTATATATGCATAAACTTCAATGTTTATTGCTTCCTCCTGCACTGAGAATTTTTGCTTTCTGCTTATTAGGTTGTCTTTTACTGGCCTCTTGATTGTTTAATGGCTTTGTCAAACCTGCTCTGGTGCTCTGGTTAACAGGTACCAAAAGAGAGCTGCAAAGTTATTCCAAGAGTACACTGCTGGTGCTAACGAAGTATAGGCGGAAAACTGATCGTGCTTTTAAAAATTTGACACTTGAAGAATCTTTTTGTATGCTCATTTCTGTTTCCTTTTCAAATGTAGGTTGCACAAGAGACACTTTCTTTAATGAGAAATGTCCGGATTTATGGAACTGAAAGGAAAGAACTTGGAAGGCAATAATTCTTACCGTTAATTTCCTGTCAAATACTGGAGTGTCCATTTTTGAAATTGTCTCTTTGGTGGACTCACTGTGCAGCAAGTCACAGAGTCTGGCACTCAAAGCACCCATATTTGTTTATGTGCATGATCATGATTCTGTTAAGTGATCCATCCTTACGGTGTTAGGTACAAGCAATGGCTGGACAAATTAGCTTTCGTAAACATTCGAGAAAGTGTGGCTTATGGATTGTGGAATATGAGTTTCAATACCCTATATCGTTCAACACAGGTTTGGCATACTTTTAGTTTATAAAAAACTGACAGTTTTAGGTTTAAAAAATGCTTAGTTTTCTATGAAGCTTTCTACAATGCTGGTTTCTTTTATTAGAGTATCAGTGGGGTGTTTCCCAAGCCTCATGCTGAGCCTTTTTTCTTTTGGAGGGGGGGGGGGGGTTACAAAGTTTTCCTCCAACTAATTACGTGGTGACTTATAAAACTATCCACTTGTATTATTTAAACAAGTCACATGACTCATTAAATAGGTCCTGTGACTAAAAGTACACATGAATGAGTTTATCAATTGCCACATAATGGTTGGTGACTTGGAGAAATTTTCTTGCAAACCAGTTTAGAGGTAAACTTTTTTCTTTTTCTTTTTTTTGTTGGGGGTGTTGGGGGTTGGGGGGGGGGGGGGAGCGGGAAGGGGGAATAAATACTAATCAATCACCTTACATATTAAATTGTTCACAAGGTACAAGCTAATTTTTGCTTTTAATGCACATCCCTGGTTGTTGGAACCCGTAATGCCATGTATCTTAGCATCTTATGTGCAAGGAGATGTCTTCCAAAGCATTTGATTGTGGATATACCATTCTTAGGATCTATAATTTTAAAGGTCTCATACTGCAAACACGACCACAAGTATCATACATATTCCAAATGCTTACTTTACCACACGACACATTTGTAAGTCATATACTCCTAGAACTGAACCAGATACTGATACATGTTAAATTTTTGTACATGATCTAGGGCATCATGATCGACAAATGCATATCTTTTGAGAGTGCTTTCATGAATTTGTTGTTGATACATTACAAAAATATTTGAAACTTATTTCTGTTTCAAATAATTTTTGATGAGTAATAACCTTTCAGTAATAGAAGAGAGAGAGTACTACTAAAGTATGCACAAAAGGATCTTCAATAGTTACCATCTAAAATGAACACCACTGACTCAAACCAAATGCTCCTGGATGTATTGTAGAAGTTGTCATCCAAATGAAGTTTTTGCAGCTTGACTTCCACAATGTTTTTCATACCACATTTTACAGGTTATTGCGCTACTGTTAGGAGGAATGTCAATTTTGAGTGGTCATGTGTCACCTGAACAACTTACTAAGTATGTATTATACTGTGAGTGGTTAATTTATGCGACTTGGAGGGTCACAGATAATTTATCATCATTACTACAGTCCGTTGGAGCAAGTGAAAAGGTCTTCCAGTTAATAGATCTCTTGCCTAGTGACCAATTCTTATCAAAAGGTGAGCACTCTGTCTATGGTTGAATTGTAATTTTTTAAAAATTAATGATCCTTAATCATGATATATGTTGTTTAGGTTCCTTGTTTGACATGCTGCAGAAACCAAGGCTTATAAACTTGTTGTACATTAAATACTGTTATCACTATGGTGCAAATTAAGGAGACTTCTTGAAATTGCTTTGACAAGTATTGCATTTTCACATTATTTTTTATAATTGAACCAGTCTTTGCTTTTAGGTGATGCTCGACTCTTGTGAAGAAATATTGAACAGGATAGTGACTCCTGATTTACTTTAGTTTAGCATATGCCAAAATTTTGTGAATTTCAGTTTCAACATTTCTAGTTCTAACATGCACTTATCAAAATAAAAAATTATAGTTCTAACATGCGAATGAGTTGTAGTTCAACTGGCACTTTCTTCTTTTCTAATAATAGGATGGATGGTGAGGTCAAGGGTTCACGACCCACTGGATGCACGTGTAGCTTATAATTTTTTTATTTTAAATTTCTAGTTCTACCATGATGTTTTGCTTTTGGTACAATTTACTATTTGTTTTCACCTATGAGAACTCAACTAAGAAATCTGTATTTTTCTGTATTCCTCCAATATTTTATGCCTTCTGTTAACAGTTTTTGTTTAAATATGCCAATGAGCTATTCAAAATGACTCCTCCTCCTCCTCCCATAATAATGGGATTGAGAGTGAGGTCATGGGTTCAAGTATCATTTTTTTTGTTAAGTAAGATAAGTCTATATTAAAAAATAAAACTACTTTTATGCAAAAAGAGTACAAAGAACTCAAATATTACAAGCAAGAAAAAAGATAAGACAGAAAATTAATTACAATAGGAATCACTAATGGGTCAAGCATCATAATGGGTGCAAGTGTAACTTGCCCATAAAAATAAATAAATAAATAGAAAATATTTTGTTTAAATATACTTTTGTAATGGGATGCCCCACTGTCTACAGGTGTGAAGTTGCAGAAGGTAATGGGACATATTCAGTTTGTGAATGTAACTTTTCACTATCCTTCAAGGTTAACGGTACGTCTTTTTTAGGTTGAATTGACTTTGATTTATCTTCCTTTTTGTGTCCCAGATGTTTTCTTATGTTACCTGCTCACATAAATTTGTATGGAGACAAGTAAACGACCAATAGTTCTTTGTAGTCCGTAAAGTACTCACTGCTTAGTGACATTCAACAGGTGCCCATTCTAGAACATGTAAACTTCTCTGTGAAAGCAAATGAAGTGGTTGCAATTGTAAGAATTTTATCTCCTTATTCAATACCGTTCCTCATTATAATGCCGGTGCAAGGATTTAAGAAGTTTATGTACATTTAAACTTTTCCAAGGTTGGTATAAGTGGCAGTGGAAAAAGCACATTAGTCAATCTTTTGCTTCGTCTCTATGAGCCAAGTAATGGTCAGGTAAGTTACAATTACCTTGCATCTCATGTTAGCATCTTGAAATAATTTTTTTTTTATCAGTAGCATCTTCAAATAAAATCAATAATTATATTAAATGAACTAAAGGTTTTTGACCTATGACTAAATGATTCATTGTGTTATCAAGAATTTTTTTTTCTTGGGACAATAGAACATACTACACCCTGTAAACAACTTCTCCTTATCAATGATTGCTGCACGTAAATTAGGCCTGGACATGTATATTTCTGGGTTTTGCATTCCTAAACCCCAATTACATTGCAATATGCCAACCTTAAAAATAAAACCAGTATATTATGAACTCAGAATGTAGCAAATAATATAGTTCATTTTTGGACTACAAATATGACAGTATTTTTATTTCTCTTACTTTAAAGGCAACCCATGAGGAATTGACTTGAAACAATGAGTCTGGTTTGATTCCAAATGACTGTTCACTTGTCACTTGAAAGCATATCAATCAAAATTTTGACAGAAACTCTTGATGTTTATAATTTTGAAAACCTTTTGGACCACCTGAAAATATGCCTGATTCTTGCTCTTCTTGATTGCCTTTTGGAATGGAAACAGGAATGCAGTATGATGGGGGTATTTGTATCTAGATGTTAGAACGTGATTAGATTTTCTTAAAGTTAGAATCCTTTATGCATATGAAATTTGGAGATGAGCTTTGGACTGCCAAATCTAGCTGCAAATTTCTTTTAATGTTGGGGTATTGCTTTCAAGGAAGAAATTTTTTACAGGTATTAGTATTTTATGGTTGACGGATCTTGTGAAAAAGGTGCTCTTAATTGCAGATTTATATTGATGGTTTCCCGCTGAGAGAGTTAGACATCAGGTGGCTGAGAGAAAAAGTTGGATTTGTTGGACAGGTTAGACCACATAAACTAAACCACGCACTGAAGAGTGAAGATGGCTTTTCAATTATAATCTAAATCTTCGTTTCAGACAGGAACCTCATCTCTTTCATATGGACATCAAGTCAAATATTAGATATGGTTGCTCTAGACACACTGAACAGAAAGATATAGAATGGGCTGCGAAACAGGCCTATGCTCACGAGTTCATCTCATCTCTACCTGATGGTTATGAAACTGTTGTTGATGATAATTTACTCAGCGGGGGACAGAAGCAGCAAATCGCTATTGCTAGGGCCATTCTTAGAGATCCTGCTATTCTGATCCTCGATGAAGCCACCAGTGCTCTAGATTCTGAAAGTGAACATTATGTTAAGGCAAGTTCTTTCAAGTTTCAATATTACTAATTAGTTCACAAAAAAACAAAAACAAAAACATCTGAGTTTAAATGTTAGCTCACTGTTTCTGATATTGGTATCTTTTAGGGAGTTATTCGTGCAATGGGAAATGACGTCAAAGCCAAAAGAACTGTCCTTGTCATAGCACATAGGTGATTTTTTTTTTTCCTCTCGTTTTTGCATTTTGAAGTTTTAATTATGAGACAATTTGCATTACAGTGATGAACCTTTTACAGGCTCTCTACAATTAAAGCTGCTGACAGAATCATAGTACTGGACAGTGGTCGAGTTGTTGAGGTTAGAACTACTTTCTCAGTATTCAAAATAAACAACGTAATTGTTCTTGTCTACTGAAGATCTTGTAGAATTCAGAAGCTTTTCTGATCTAGTATAGATTGATTTGAGCTGACAGAAGTTTCCCTAAAATAGCTACTGCTTTCCTGAATTTAGGAATATGTGGTTGCCTCATGCCTATGCTTTACCACTAGTACTAAATAGGACATGCTTAAATGAATTTGGGGCCACCATATGTGGATCTCATTAAGATGTTCACTATACAAAAGATTGGCATTACATGAGCAACCTTTCAAGGTAGTTTCCTGTAGTAGCATGGATGCATATTAGTATTCTGTTTGTGATGACTTGTGTTTTTGCAGATGGGTGACAACACAGAGCTCCTTCTCAAGGATGGCTTGTATGCACATTTATTTAAAATTCAAACAGATGCTCTGGCTTGATTCAAGACCGGGTTTTGACTGTACACGTCTCACTTCCGATTGGTAACGCAGCTTTGACGGCTTCATGTATTCGTCGTTTGTTCATCTATGCTGCAGTTTTCAGATAGGTTAAACTTAGGTACCATTCCTTAGGCGATGTTATATCTTAGGTTTCCTTATTAAATTCAAACACATCGCAATATTGATCAATGCATCAGAAACAGTGATTTTTTTTCCATGGATAATTAGATTCAATGTAACCATGTGTTTGAATTTAATTGATTCCTCTTAACATTTTATTGATTGAAGCTTCTTATGTGTCTTCTTTTTATTCAATCACTGTCAAAGTGCAATTACATCATAGCTTCTGTTCGTATTTTACAATCACAATCTTCCTTAAAACTTTTGTTATTGAAATTGTCATTTGAGTAAATAATATAAATTTATTTTACATGAAAGAATAGTTATGCTTAGTCATAAGATATAACACCCTACGTGTGTTTGTGTAAATAATAATATATTTATTCATTTGCATGAAGAATAGTTGTGCTGTTGTCATAACACACTACGTGTCACTTGGCTTGGAATGGTGGAACATCAGTCTCACCATGTCCCAAGCACGTGGCACCAACTAGTGTAAGAACTAAGAACACTACGTGTCGCACTCCTTGCATTACAATATATTTACACAGCACTCTTGGTGCACCAATTAAGCAAAGAGCATTAATCAACATAGTGAAATAAAAAGCCGTGGACACCGATAACAAGAAGGCCATGGATTCCCAAGATAACAAGGTAGCCAAGGAAGTTAACGAGCCACCAGGTCTTGATCAAAGGGGTAAAGGGCAAAATACCGAGCAGAGAAATGACAGGAAGGTAGTGAAAGAAAGAAAAGAACCCAAAGGCCTTCCACACCAAGAAGTTCCACAGCCTTCGGCTGATTTCTCCAGCGAAGCCCTTGAGTAAATTTGATATCTTCAATATCAAAAACCCATGTTTACCTTTGTTCTTTTCCTTTTTAGTTTTTCTGTTCTGTGAGGGAACAATATATAGAAATGTAAGATCACTTTTTTCTGTTGATGAATCAGAACGAATATTTGTTTTGTCATATGGCTTAACCTATCATTCCTTGCTCTCAAAAGAATTTAAAAATTTGCAAAAGTGATTTCCAAATATGCATTTGTCGCAAACAATTAAAATGTATAACCAATATATTTTGTTTTATCTAATGTTTATGGAGGATATATTCTCAATGATCAAAAGAGTAAGGATCCTGAAACATACTCTAGTTATTTTTTCCTCAAATCTTTCTTTCTCATCTCTTATTCCAACTATCAATTTTCCTATTACAGATTTTTATTGATAATTTTGGTCTTAATGTCACATAAGAGGACTTAGAAGTAAAATTTTATGCATTTTGATTTGCAGATTATAGAGGAGCGGTACGTTTGAAAAAAGCCACATCTTTAAATAAAGAAACATAATAAATAAATTATTGAATTACGTTATTGCTTTGTGTTTTGGATTTTTGACTCGATTACATCACATTTACATTGCGAAAAAAGAGTTTGACTTTGATGTAAGGATTTTTTTTTTTTTTCCTCTCCTTTTTTTCCCTGATTTTGAACAGTAGTTTTCTTGAGTTTTATTAATTTCTAAGATACGTTTTCAATGTTTTGGATTATAGGAGGAAAATAATTAGGTTTGAGAAAGTCGGTATAAACTAAAAGAATAATTTCAATTTCTAGCATACTTTTTATTAATGCACAACATGCTATAAACTATTATTAAGGAATTAATATTTTTCTTAACTTACTTATTGAGAATTATTGGGAAAGATTGTATTGATTTTTTATTTTGATGTGATGGATATTCTGAGGCGTTCGAAGACCGAGAAGGATTGAATGCGGAGTATCTCATACGTGATCCCACCCGTGAGAACGTATCCAATCCGAGGACTTCATCAACCTAAAAAGGGATGGAGAGGGAGGTAGCGTTTTATGAGAACCCGATTGGAAGGGATAAAACATAGACAAAGGGTCAAAACGGTGGGAGGAAACTTCCTGAAAGGGTATATCATTCCCCTCTGCATTAAATGTTCTGCAACAACTTTATCAACTGCATTAATGAGGAAATGACCCTTGAATAATAGTTTCATAGCTAGCAATTCTTTCTACCACCTTTCGCAGAGCCTTAATAGGACAAGTATCTTGAGAAAAACCCTAAGGCATACAAGTGGAGGGTTAGGATCCAAAGAAGGAGGATATATAAGGGGAAAAAAGCCTCCCAATGAGAGGGGACAGTTTTTAGGGGAAAGAAAGAGAAAAACAAGAAAGTGAGCTGTGCATTGCTTGGTAGAAACTTGTATTAATCATATATAAGAACTCCATCCCGGAATTGACTGAGGAGAGCTTTGTTCTTAATAATTGTGTGATTTGCCTTTAGTTTGTTTGGGCTTTTCGACCTTAGTCCTAGACTTAACTCAAAACTATACTAGAACTGCCTCCCCACTTTCTACGTAATAATCTTCTATTGTTTGGCCTTGGTTTGAAGTGCAAGGCACTGCTATTCTAAGTGGGCTTGGACCATCAAATTCATAGCTCTTACAAATATTGTTTTATTTTATATGTATTATCTTTATATGAAACTTTCATGCACAAAGCGTAGGTTAGTGACTAATCTATATATAATATCTAATAGTCAAAGATGTTCAATCATACTATGCCACATAAGTTTTGGTAGTCTCATAATTTTTCATATAATATTTAATTTTTGAATTCTTTATTTATTTGACACAATTTTTTTTAATTCCTTATATATTTGACAAAAACTAATCAAATGTCAATCATTCCTTTTAATACCCAATATGTAGCTTGTATTTAGACTTCCATTAAAAACTGTTTTCCTTAGAGTGGCGTGCAAGTCTTTGACTTGCTTCCAAAGCATGTTTGTATACAATGCAAATTCCTTCACAGTTACTCTCCTAAAAATCATATATGATTAATAGAACTAGGCTAATTGCGCTCGATCCATACATCTATATAAGATGCAAGAATCCTCATAAAAAAATTAACAACATTGTAGGTGTAGTTTCAACTTTCGAGCCATGGGAAAACCGTCATGAAGAAACACACCATGAGCAAGTACAAGAAGACCATCTAATCTTCACATGTCGAATATGCGTAGAGCCCATGCACTCAAATCATAAATTCAACTACAATAACAATTGTGTGCACCCTTTTTTATGATGCCAAATACATCAAAACCCATATTGACAACAAAGTGCTAAACATTGAATGTCTTATGTTTATTTATGATGCATGAGTTTCATGGTTAAATAAAAATTAATAAATAAAACTTAATATCATATACATTCTATATCTATATTTGCTACCTCAATTTGAAGGCTTCACAACATCATTATTTTATCTATTTTATTTTAAAATCAAATTTTACCACTACAAACATGTTTCTCTTATATTTATGTTGTGTACTTCGGTCCTATTCGGTCCACTTTGGTCGTATTTGGTTTTATTCGGTTCAATTTGGTCTATTCTGTCCACTTAGGTTTTATTCGGTCCACTTCGCTCTTCTTTGGTTCATTTTGGTCCATTTTGTCCACTTAGGTTATAGTCAGTCCATTCTGTCCGCTTTGGTCCTATTCGGTCCATTTTATAAATGTCAGTCCTATTTGGTCCACTTTGGTCCTATTCGGCACTTTAGTTATATTCGGTACATTTTGGTCCTATTTGGTTCTATTTAGTTGACTTCGGTCACTTTTAGTCCTATTCAGTCCACCTCGATCATATTCTATCCAATTAGGTCAAATTTTATCAACTTTAGTCTACTCGGTTCTTTTTACTTGTGGTTTTGATGCAGTTTTTTGCAATGGAAACTGGTTAAGGTTGTTGTGCCTATAAAATGAATTTAAATACAATGTAATAATGAATAGAGTTATTTTTTATTATATTATACAGTTATGACACAATTTATGTTCAGTGCACTGGAGCACTGGACATAAGCCGTATCCATATAATTACTATGAAATAAAGTTTTTTTTTATATGTAAATAAAAGAGAGTAAAAAGTAAAAAATAAAATAAAATTACTGTCTTAACTTTTACTTCTCACAACTAGATGATAATTGCATTAGATCTAAATCCAAATCCATAATAATATTATTAAATAAAAAAGTATTTTTTTTATTTATTTTTGAGGAATAAAAAGCATCTTAAAAGTTTTTTTTTTTAAAAAAAAAAAAAAAAAGCATCTTAAAAAAGACACTGTTCAGGAGCAACGTGTGCCCACTTTTTTCCAGATTAATAAATATCAGGGACCCACCAACAATATTGAAAGTTACAGAAATCCCAAATCCCTACCACTTTCCACATCATCCCCAATCACACCTCGCCACGTCTCCCACTGTTGTTCCCCCCAAAACCCCTAAAACTAAAACCCTCCCTGATTTCTAGGGTTTCTATTTTTTCTCTGTTCAAAATTTTCAGCTCAGGCTCTTCTTCTCTACAATGAATGCTCACTCTCACTGCTCAGCTTCAAAATAATAATAACAAAAAAGTTTAAAACTTCAACTTTTTCCCACTACTGCAATGCCATGCTGTGGCGTAGACTCGATGCGCTCCAAGATGTTGTACCTCACAGTACTACTCACTCTTCTTCTAGTGTTGGACACAACGACGTCGTACTCAGGCTCAGGCCCTCACATCGCCGATGTCAATTTACTCTTACCTCCCAAAATGACTCATCCTGTTGAGTACAGGCTTCAAGGAAGCGATGGCTGCTTCAAATGGTAATTTTCTGTGAAAATTTTTGAATCCAAATTCATAAACCCTAAACCCCCCCCCCCCCCCCCTGTTTGGCTGCCGAGAAAATGTGTTTCATAAGTTCGCTTTTGCTGATGTAATCATAATGTTGAAGCATTTCTGTTTGAAATATGTATGTACAGGTCGTGGGATCATCATGACGTTCTTTCGGTGTTACCTGAGTATAATTCGAGCAATCACTGCTCGACGAGTGCGAGGCTGAGGTCGATTGCTACTTATAGCGGTCGAAAGGAGACTGCTGTTTATGCTACTGATGTTCGCACGGGGGTCGTGATTCGTTGCAAAGTTTTCATTGACAATTTCTCCAGAATTCAGATATTTCATAATTCTATCAAGCTTGACTTAGATGGACTCGCTACTCTCCGTGTCCGCGCCTTTGACAGCGAAGGTGGTTGAAATTAATTTATTCGTATTTAGTACTTTTTGTGTCGGGACATGAGGCTATACTTGTCAATTGTTGTTAGCTGTCTTTGCAGGGTGAATGGATTTTTGTTGTCTAAATTTGGTTGTTTTGTACTTTAAATATTATAATTTGGTCTGGTTGAAATTAATTTCACTTTTGTCATCCTTCTGTTGCAGATAATGTGTTCTCGTCACTAGTGGGCTTGCAATTCATGTGGCATCAAATGCCCGAAACTGATGGATTGCCACATCACCTTGTTCATGTTCCGTTGAAGGATTCTCCGCTAAGCGACTGTGGTGGATTGTGTGGGGACTTAGATTTCCAAATACAACTTGAAGATAGTGTATGAATGCTGCGACTGAATGTGAATGAGAATTGGCAGCTTGTTAACTAATTCTTCTATATGTATAAGTAATTATTTTCTTTGATATGTAATGCAGGGTGTATTTTCAGATTTATATGTTGTAAAAGGAGTTGAAATCGGCCAGGAGATTGTTTCTGTGCATTTGCTTGAGCCTGGATTAAAGCATATGGCTGATAGAATTGTTCTGACTGTAGCAGAAGCCATGTCACTTGAACCTCCCTCACCTGTTTTTGTTCTCATTGGTGCTGCTGTTCGTTATAGGCTTAAAGTTATACGTGGAAATATTCCTCAAGGTTTCTCTATTTGAACCCATTTAATAATACTCCAAAGTAGTTCTACATTTTTTTTTTGTCTATTTCAGTATGCCTTCAATTTGGATGATTCTGCATACCTGAATTACAGGCCATATATGACAATTTTTTTTAATTTTTTTTTGTGATGATAATATTATCTTTTGATGCTATTGATTTAAACAGAAATATAGAAGTGCATTGGAGATATGGACTAGTTGATGTTTTTTTTTTTTTTTTTTTTTTTTTTTTTTTTTTTAATATTATTCATTATAGACAATGAAAAATTTTAATAAGAAAAAAATAGCCAACCTGAGTACATTGTGGATGTACTGCGGAAGCAAAAATCAAGAACCAAAATTATAATGATCAAGTAAAAGACGAAGAGAAAAACAAGAAAAAAGCGATAGGGCCACACTCCAAACAAGGTGAATGTGTAAGAAGTTGGTTAAAGTTCTCTGCTGGGATCTGTATGTTATTTGAAATCTTTTTGATAAATAAAAAGATTGCAAATAACATATGTTAATTGAAATCTGAAGTTTTGCTGTTTGGTTCTCAAAGAAAAAATTATTTATTCATAGAAATTTAAAGTTATTTCTAGCAACTATCTAGTCCAGTAGTAGGGAAACCTTAAGTTTCTTGTGACCTCTCGGTCAAGCATTTGTTTTGTTTGATGTCCAAGGTGAGTTTTTAGCCAAAATAGCACTGCCTTATTGCCCAGGAGTTACGGGATTTTACACTTTTTGGGGTTCAGTGGGTGATGCCTAGGAGGATTGTTGATCTACTAGTGAGTTTGCAATGCCATTTTGGGTGGCATCAAAATAGGGAGATTTGGAAGGCTGTTCCTCATTGTTTGATGTGGTATTTATGGAGGTAGCGAAATGCAAGACATTTTGATGGGTGTGAGATGTCAATTTTAGATCTGAAGCAGTTTCTGAGGACTTTGTTCCAGTGGATATCAGCCTCAGGGATGTTTTCTTTCTCAAACTTGATGGAACTTAATTGATTATTTTTCTTTTAAATCGTAGTTATACGAACATCTAGTGTACTGCCTGTGTACTTGATATTTCTTTCTTTCTAATAAAATTACTACTTATTATATATATGTATGTATATATATATATGTATATATGCGTGTGTGTAACCAAAGTAGCTACTCATTATGCTGTAAAGGCCTGTATCAGAAAAAAGTACGCGCTTTTTTTTTTCTTTCTCTATCTAGATGTGGATGACTCTTATTGTGGTTTGAAGCTGAGAATCTAATTAAGAAAAGACAAAGCTCTTCAGGGAATGGTCGTGTTTGGGACTGCACTGTAGCAATAAACTAGCGGGGGCCTTGCATCTTTTAACCATGGCTTTGCTGAAAGTTGGAAATCCCCTTGATTGAAGATCTGGTTTCCAATTAGTTTTCTTCATCTTAGGTTTCTCTAGGTCAGACTCTATATTCAATAGTGTTGGCATTATGGATGTCAAGAGGTTTTAAAGGATTGACATTGGATGTGGGTTTAGTTAAGGTCTAGTTTCAACTATGCATTACTCTCTCTCTCTCTCTCTCTCTCTCTTTATTTTTTTTTCTCTGTGTTGTCTAAAAATACTGTGCAATTGAATTAAGTTGGCCATCATGCTACCTGGATTTATGTTTTTAGCTGTGATGCATTCAATTCTTTAAGGTTCTGCTGGTGTTTACCTCTTTTATAGAATTACATGGACTGACTACATACTTCTTCAGTATGAGCCTATTGTCAATGGCCTTACCGCCACTTTCCTGGAATTTTCAGCTGTCATTTTACCATCTCCACATCATCGATGGTCTGTTTCAAACTCTTCAGTTGCTCAAGTGGACTCTATGATGGGTTTAACAAAAGCACTAGACTTAGGCGTAGCAAATGTTGTGGTTGAAGATACAAGGGTTGTTGGCCATGTACAAGTTTCATCCCTTAATGTTGTTGTACCAGATTCTTTATCATTATATATAGCATCATTTTCTACTTCTGGTGATCCTTTAGAAGGAGTGAAAACTATTCCGTCTGTGGCACGTTGGTATGTTGTTTCTGGCCGTCAATATCTCATACAAATGAAGGTCTTCTCACAAGGACCTGATGCACAAGAAATTTACATTACAGAGGTAACTTATTCATATTTTGGTTTCAATTTTTTAGTGTTACTAGAGGTTCTAGAATGATGCCTGTGTGATGCACCTATTGATCAAAAATCATATGTAAACTCAAAGACATTTTTTATAATGTAATTGAAATTGAATAATAAAATAGATAATAGAAATATAGGAGCAAAAATGATTTAAGTTACGTGGCAAAAACACATTATGTAAAACTGAGTTTTTATCAAAACTAATGGATTATTAAAAATTTTTAACATATATTAAGAAAATCTTTTCTTTAAAACTTTTGGTAATTGAGTTTTAATTGTTGTAGTATTTTAAATTTCTTAAAGCAAATGAGCTATAAAAAATAGACACACACACACACACACACACTTATCACATATAGGTGAGGCTATGGGTTCAAGACCCGTTGGGTATATAAGTAACTTACCAATAAGAAATAGTATTTAAAATTTCCTAAAACATTGGTGATAGAATTTCCCTTAGAGTAAACTGTGCTAATAATTGTACTAATAGTGCATGTAAGACCCGTATTTTATTATTAAACAAAAATTTTTGGGATACTATTAAGATATTATGAAATAAACAATTGAATTTTCTAAGCACTTATTTAAAAAATAGCATTTTAGATGGAGTAATGTTTTCAAGCAATAGACTAGACTTGGAGCAAACAATGTTAATAGTTTAATATCCTTATATTGTGCCAGATGCCATACAAAGTTGGAAAAAAGAAAAAAGAAAACAGAAGAGGGTGTTCACTTGGTATAAACACAGTGTAGGATGGAATTTATATTATATAGTTTATTATGTATGAAAGCATGGTATGCATGATAGCTTGTTCGTCCTTTTATGATGTCTATATAATTGGCCTTCCTAATTCTGTTAAGACAAATCGAGGCTATCAAGTCATTTACATGATTCTAGGAAAGTAATACCCGTTAAAAGTGACTAATTTTTTTGAAGTTTGAACTATCCACTAAATTAATTATTGTTGAGTTGTAAAATACGAGGTATTAGGGTTAAAGGGAAGAGAGAGAGAGAGAGAGAGAGTCTAGGACTGTGTTTAATCAGTCCCTCACCTTTGCACATATTTATATGATGGTCTTATAATATGATTACAAGAATGCCCTTATGCTAATGGAAACTAACATACAAATATAAAATAAAAATAAAAACAAGACGTTACAACAATTATGAAGTACAATCAGCTTATCAAAACTAATGTATTTTTTTGGGGGCCTCTAGAAACAAAAGAGCTATACAGACTTCAAATATTTTCAATTTCAATTTCAAACTATTCTGGTGTATGGCAAAAGGTTAAGCAATCCTCTCTTTGTAATTTGGAGGAACTACAGAGATATCTATAAAGAAGCTTACATTTGTAGTAGTAGTCCAAGATGATTTTTTTTTTTTTTTGGTTGTAAAAATTTATGAATGAAACTCAAAGAGGTAACCATGTACACTGGACATGGAAACCCCATCTCCCATTCCAAGATGGGATTTTATTTGGTGGGTGTTTTTTCCCTTTATATCATTTCATTTTGATGGCTGCATCTGAAAGGTGGTCTCATCTGTCAAAATAATGGCTTATCTTATGATAGGGATTAGGGAAACACCTCCAATTATATGTTCTTTCACATAAAGACTGAATTAACTTCTTCAGGAAGTGCTATTGTTGTCAATTCTGGCACTCTTTATGTTTTGTTTACTATGTTTTCTTTATATTCATGATCTTTATTCATTCTAAAATTTCTTTTATATCTTTGCATTTACACGATATAGTTTTCTTTAGATTGTTTTTTTTTTTTGGATGACCTGGAACCTCACCAAGGCAGGGCCCTTTAGACCCATCCTTGGGGAATAAACCAAAGACACACGACCCCACCTGCTAGAACCATGTATTAGGTAATCCATGAGAACCCCTTGTGGGGATTGAATCATGATATCTGGGTCTATAGCTCATTCCAAGCAGTTTTATTTAGATTTATTAGTTTATGTGTCGAAATGTGGGAATGGCATTTTCTGCTCTCTTGTTCATGATAATTTAGTTTACTATTTGTTTTGCAAATTTCTTGCTCGTATGCGTTGACAATATGCCAGTTGTCTGTTGGTGTTTTGCTCTTATTATTCACTTTACTCTGTTATACCAGCTAGTTTATCATGATTTTCTTGGCTGTCTTCTCAGAAATTCCTTCCATGAATTGCAGAGCGATGATGTTAAGTTGTACGATAACCAGTCAGATTACTGGAGAACTTTTTTGATGCCTGATGATATTGCAGTAAAACATAGTTGGCAGACTTCTAGAATCCTGAGAGCAACTTCACAGGGACTGGATAAGTTGATGGCTTCTTTGACATATTTTACCGGGCATCAAGAAACAAAGGAGGTGCTGCCTTGTATTAGTTTGGAATTTTGTGCTTTTATTATGAACTTATTTCTTATTTTGTCCCCCCCTTCACTCCCCCCACCCCTAAATTATCATGCCTCCATTGTCTTTGGAATATATAGTTCCTTTCTTTTATGTGCCTTTGTTGGTTATATTCCCTTTTAGGCTCTCAAAGTTGTGCAAGAAGTCATGGTTTGCAATCAAGTGAAATTTATTTTAGACAAAAGAAGTGGTATCACACAAAGCATTCTCCTTCCCTGGGCCCCAACTGTTTATCAGGAGGTGGAGCTAAAGGCCACAGGAGGTTGATACCCTGCTGAGTTTTGTATGTAGTGTTTAACTTGCTGCTAATGCTGTTGATGTGCTTCTGATTGCTATTAAATTTTTGTAGGCTGTGCAAAAGCTTCTAGTGACTACAAATGGTTTTCTTCAGACGCAGCTACTGTATCGGTGTCTGCTTCAGGGATTGTCCAGGCCAAGAAGCCTGGTAAAGCTACTGTTAAAGTGATATCTGTTTTTGATGCATTGAATTATGATGAGGTAATGTGTTTGCAGTGTTACAGTGTTTAACCTTGTTTTTGATGATTTATAAGTATACAAATTTTGCTTTTAGAATTTAGAGATCCTTTAACATCCATATACATCCAAGAATACTTCACCACGGAGTTTATAACAGAAGTTGAATATTAAAATGTTGAATACATAATGAATATTGATTGTATACTTATTGCACATATATATAGACACACACACACTTATCACATATATTTAATAATAAATCTAATATCTGAAGTGATCCAATTTGAAGGAAATTTTTAAAAATTGGAACATGAAATGATTTAATTAATTACTGCTTACTTTTATCTTTTGGAAAATTTAAGGTAGCACTATGTTACTAAGATCTCTTCTGTTTTCATATTTCCTAATATCTGCGCTTGTTCTTGTGTCCAATAATGCTGAGAAAATCTTATAAGCTGGTGCACTAGCACAAGGGAAAACCCTTTCCTTTCCCTTTTATTTATGTATTTAATTTTTGGGATGAGTAAAGGGACAAACTTTAATCACTGGTGTTCCTTTAGATTTATTTTTTGGTTTTTCTAGATGTACTCAATGATGCAATCGCTGCATCACTTATCTCTTTGATTCCCTTTACCCTTTTGTTAACACTTGTATTTATAATGTTAAATAATTACTAATAGGTGGCGATTGAAGTTTCCATCCCCTCATCTATGGCTATGCTTCATAGCTTCCCTGTAGAGACTGTTGTGGGATCACATCTTCAAGCTGCTGTAACAATGAAAGCATCAAATGGTGATGCCATATCCTTGAACCATATGAACTTGCCTTTTGTTGTTGCTGGTTAAGTCTTTGTTAAAGGTGATTTGTCAACTGCAGGTGCCTATTTTTATAGGTGTGATGCTTTTTGCTCCTTCATTAAGTGGAAAGCTGGAAGCAAGTCTTTCAATATTGTCAATGCAACAGGGGAGAAACCTGTCTTGGACATGGTAGAAAATTTTGAGCTCCTTGCATCATTAAATGGTCCTCCATGCTCTTGGACCCGTATATATGCTTCCGGTCCTGGTCGAGCTATGTTGCATGCCACTCTATCAAAAGATTATCACCATGTTGATAACTCATTACAAGGACCTATTGTCTTAAAAGCATCTACACGTATCACAGCATACCCACCGCTTATCATTTGTCAGTTAGGGGATGGGAGCCAGTTTGGTGGTTATTGGTTTGATTTGGCTCAAGCTGAAGCTCAAAATCTATTGGAAAATTTGGATAAATTTTATCTTGTTCCTGGAACACATTTAGATATCATGCTTCTTGGTGGACCTGAAAAGTGGGATAAAGGTGTTGGCTTCATTGAAACTGTGGAAACTTTGGATGAAGGGCATGGTCCTGTTCAGAACAGAGTTCTTGTGAATCAGCTATCTGGCAACAATAGGAGTGTGTACAGAGTTTTATGTCAAACGCTAGGAAACTCTGTAAGTTTCTGCATTCTTTATTGCTTTATATTGAATGCGGTTCTTTTTTTCTTTGAAATCTTGAAGTCATGATATTTTTTTTTCGATGGTTTAAAATGATTCAGAAACTTGTTTTCAAACGTGGTAATTTGGTTGGGGATGACCATCCTCTGCCTGCAATAGTAGAAATTTTGTCATCGCTTTCATGTGGCTATCCTTCCTCAATTGCACTAATAGCTGATGAACCTGGTACACATTATTTCCTTATATCAAAGTTGCATTCAGTCACAATTTACTAGTTTTTATACATTTAACTTTTCATGCTTTTGGGCAATTTATGCCGCTGTTCAGTAAATGAGCGCAATGTTATACAAACTGCAATTCAAGCTGCCCGCAGCTCAGGACGAATTCGAGTCGCCCCTGTGACTGTGGCAAATGGACGCACTGTTCGAATAGCTGCAGTTGGCATAAGTAACACTGGAGAACCTTTTGCAAATTCATCTTCTCTTTGTTTGAGGTGGGAACTAAGCAGTTGTGATGGGCTAGCCTACTGGGATGATGCTTTTGATTCAGTTAGGTCGAAATGCAGTTGGGAGAGGTTTTTGGTCTTGCAAAATGAATCAGGACTGGTACTGGAAAACTTTGATACCTTCATCTTTCATATTGTTTTGTCATCTACTTATGCCCTTTAGTTGTTTGTAATGAATTTAGGTTTGAGAATGAACTCTAGTGGATAATCAGGAAAAGGTTGCAGCCATATATCTGGTTTTTTAGGTTCTATAGATAAAGCACTTGCTTTATTTTTATTTTTTCAATTGACCTTGTCACCAGCACACAATCCTCCATATTTTCTATTGATCTTAAAATTATGACACTTTGTCATATTCTATGCTCTAAAAATTATAGCCTCATAATGTACCTCTTTTCCTTGTCATGATACGAGTAAATTGTAATAATTCCGTTCTGAAATGTTAAGTACTCTGCTTTTCAGTGCACTGTTCGTGCTAGTGTCATTGGTTTCAGCGATACCATCATTGATCATTATTCTGCTCAACTGCTAGAAAGTTCAGAGACTGTTCTTACAGATGCAATAAAATTACAGGTCTAAGTTTGTAATTTTTTCCCTGAAGAGATGCTTTTGTAGTTTTTTCTTGTTCTGCCTCCCCCATTAATTTCATAAGATTTGTGATGAAGTTTTTTGTGCCTGGTATATATAAACCTATAAACCATTCAGGTTTATATTGCTAATCTGTCTTCCAAAGTTTGATTCTTACCTTCAGATTTGTTCAAATATGCAGCTCGTTTCTACTATTAGTGTTTACCCAGAGTTCAACTTGCTATTTTTCAATCCTGATGCCAAGGTAGACTCTAATACCAGTACTTAATGATTTTTTTGGTTTGATTTCAAATAAAAATGCATTGTCAGCAGCCTGTTTGAATTTGGTCTAGGTTCAAGGCCTAACAAATGTTTTTTTTAACCAAGCAAATTTTTCTATTTAACTTACCAAAAGTGGTGGTTACATATTATTGGTCTTCATTTCATTGGTGTCCTTTTACTAAAAAGAGTACCTTCACACCCATTAACTGCCACAATATTTGGTAAATTAGGGTTTGGTTGCATTACCAAAATGTAGGTTTCATTGGTTAAGTATATGGAGTTAGTATAATGCTATTTAAATTGATGTAAATCAGTATTATCAAGAGGCTTCTGATTTTTCAAAGAGAGATTAAAGTAACTATCCATTTGAGGAATAGAAGATACTTTGATGAGTACTACCCTCTCAGGAAAATGTTTTGTGGAGCAACATTAAATCATTTGCTGTCACATACAATCAAAAGCAAGATTTGATTCTACTTAACCCAAGCTATCTCCATGGTGAAAAGTTTGTTTCCCTCTTTTCTAATCATTTTTGTTATGGTACTTATTAAATAAAAAAGGGTGATATATTAGCTTTCTAAGGTAGAAGAAGGCATTGGGCCGATTAATCACCATGGATGTGTGAGATGAAAGATGGAAGGCTTCAGGCCTGTATAACTCTGATGTGAAACTGTTTTTACTTATCCATTGAAGATGATGGTCATTGTATAGTGCCATTGTTATAGATCTTCATTTAACTTAAGCATCCTGTTTGTTTATAGTTTAAAAATATATTATTTTCAGAATTCTTGAGATGCTTTGAGCTGGACGCCAATTACTTGGTCAGGTGTTTATGAATGTTTATCTGGTATATTTATCAAATGGCACATACCAAAATTGCTGATATGTTTCACAATACTTGTGGATGCTCATGTGTAGGACAACTCATTTGACACTTGGTTTTGAACCTAAATTGCCCATCAGATTTACCTCTCCAGTGCTGCTATGTATTTGATGATACATGTTGGTGTCAGAAAATATAATCCTTACACTGCTGTAACTTTTATACAATGCAATGATTTCCTTATTTTAGGTAAATCTGTCAATTATTGGTGGAAGCTGTTTCTTGGAAGCAGTTGTGAATGATTCTCGAGTGGTAGAAGTTGTTCCACCCCCACTGGGTTTACAATGCTCACAATTGATGTTGTCTCCTAAGGGTTGGGTACTGCACTTGTGACAGTTCGTGATATTGGACTTGCTCCTCCAATTACAGCTTCTGCTGTGGTATTTTTCTTCCCATCTGTTCTTTCTGCGTAATTTGTTTGATTGTGTCTTTCACCTTTACTAACTTCAATCCTGTTTCTAGTGTTGATGAAAGATTTTCTTATTGTAACAAGTTTGCAAAATTTTATACCCACTCCTTTTCCCTTTGAAACCGTTTGTTTTATGAAGAAATCTTTTTGGAGAGTGTTCGACAATAGATTCTGGTGGAAATACATATTTCCCCAAGCTAATTTAAAGAGGCATGAATAAATCCTCAAGGTCCATATAAATTTATCAATTAAGAGAACTTAGCCTCAAATGGAAATATTTTTGTTGAAAACAATTTTGGATCTTATTCTTTCTAAACAAGCAATCCTAGTAATCCATCTGTCTATGTGAAACTCTTATACAATTATATTTTTATTTAAGCTGATTTGGGCGATCATTCATCATGCAATTGTTAGGCCTGATGTAATTTTTTTTTTTCTTCTACTTTTTTGTGGCTTTTTATTCAAGTTTGGTGTAGATGACAATATTCTGGATGTTGTGTACTCCCTCTGTACTTGGGCAGTGCCCTCTCTTAATGACGCTTATTAGTTATAAAGTTAATCTGATAATGCATGGCCTTGCCACCTATTGGTGTACTCTTCTTTGAAGTAGATGTAATGAGTGTCCCACATAAATGTAAATTCAGATGTTTATTATCGGATCCAAATGAATCCCTTGTTAGTTTCATATAAATGTTATCCTTTTCTTCTCAAATATAAAAAATTACATTTTAATGTGTTGCATAATGGATTATAACTTGTAAAGTTAAATAGAAATTATCCGTTGCTATGGAAAGTGGGAATTTAATTTGCAATGTCTCTCACTTTTGGGTACAATTATAATCTAGACCTTGGGTTGTCTCTGTGCCAATATAATCTTGAGCAAATAATCAAAATATTTAGTGTTGTCTAATTCATAAAGCTGTGGGCTGCTTTCTTTTCTTCATTCTTTATACTTGTTGTGATGCCTTTATCTTCAGATCCACCTGTGTGGAGTTTCTCATAGATTATAATATTTTGCAGGTCCAAGTTGCAGATATAGACTGGATTAGGATTACATCACAAGAGGAGCTATGCCTTATGGTTTGTATTCCCTCGGTGATATATATCTTTTTATAAGCTGGCCTTTATTCTAATATTTCTTGCTATTTTTAGGAAGGAAGCTCACAAACTATTAACCTAATGGCTGGGATTAATGATGGAAGCACTTTTGACTCTTCTCAGGTTTGAATTGATGTCATTTTTATCTCCCTCTGGGAAGAGATGCATTCCAATTTATTTTGTACTCAGCATGATTTAAACTGATTTTACTGTGACACATCTTGCAGTAGTCTGCATGTGAAAAATAGAGCCTGTTGTTTTATATAGATATTCTTGACCTCTATTCTTTTCATGCTTTAAGAAGGTTTTGTTTGTTTTTAAATAATTACTTCAGTGACTGGGAACTTGTGATGCAGTATGCTTACATGAATATTCATGTCCACATTGAGGATCACATAGTTGAACTCATAGGCATTGATGATACCTTGAGTCCTCATGGTGGGCATGTGAAAGGGCCGAACTTTAAAATTATGGGGACACATCTGGGAATCACAACTCTTTATGTAAGTTCACTGTTGATTAACACAAATATTTTATGTCTCCAATTAGAATCCATTGTTAGATTCTCTGTTGAAAATTTGGGGTGACGCAAGTTTAAAGATAAAACTTGATATCAGGTCAGTGCTTCACAGCAATCTGGACATGAAATTTTGAGTCAGCCAATAAAGGTCGAAGTTTATGCACCACCAAAAATTCACCCTCCTAATATTTTCCTGGCACCAGGTGCATCATATGTGGTATGTTCTGGATATAAATATTTGCTTGTCTATTCCTTGTTCTAATCATAAACATTAGCTTTAGTTGATAGTGCTAAGATAAAGAGAAATTCATTTTGTTGCTACAATGGATGTTATATTTCATTTCATTGACTCTAGAAGTCCACCCCCCCCATCCCCCCCAAAAAAAAGACAAAATTATACACGTGTTTCTGTATGTATTTATGTGTACTTGTGTGTGTGTGTGTTTTTTTTTGGTTGTGTTTTTGTTACTTATTGGTGCCTTATGTTTTTGTATGCTTAGCTTACTGTTGAAGGAGGCCCAACTATCGGAATGTATGTTGAGTATGCTAGTATGGATGAGGGGATTGCAACAATTCAGAAATCTTCAGGAAGATTGTCTGCAAATTCACCTGGCAATACTGTAAGATATGATAACTGGCTAATGCTGCTTTGCTGTTAACTATTATCTATAGCTTTTTTATGCATTGATTATGTATTACTAGTTTTTGTTGTTCTTTTCTTTTATGAGCTATGAGGCATGATATTTGATGTTGGATATGATAGATCCTATAACTTGCAGTCAGCTGCCTAGTCAGAGTGTGCATCTGGCTTCTTGTTAATGTTTACCTGTTTTTGGTTATTCTGTGGCAAGAACACTTCTTCAAAAAGGAAAAATGCAAAAATATCCCTTGAACTTTGGGTAAAATCAAATTTGACCCCCACTATTTCTAATTTGAAATTATGATACCTTGAACCCTTGGTAAATGCCAAAATCACTCCTTTTGGTACCATTTTTTTAATCTAATTGACAAAAAGTATTTCATGCATTTCACATGATAGCATTTTAATAAAAAAAATATTATTTTTGTAATTAAGATCTAATAAAATTCTCCCAATCATCTTTATCAGACCTCGCAAAAGTGGGAGTTTTGTGCAGTGGGTGTGACCTTTAATCAAACGTAAAGGTAAAGGAGAGGCCTTGCATTAGGTGTGTTGGTACATGGAGAGCTTGAGGAAGTGGGGGTGGTGTTGTTTGGGTCTAGCATTATGGGTAGGCTATTCTGGTTGGGGATTGTGATGAAAACCATGTTATTATGTGACTGTTTGAGAATTGAGTGTATGTTTCCTAGTCATTTTTATTTTCAATGAACATTATTACTTAAATAAAAAAATAAAAGTGTTTTATTTGGGGAAGTGGCTGAAAATTTTGTTGGGGTTGTGTGGTTGTTTGTGGTGGTGGTTGGGTGTTTGTGGTTTGGTGGTGATTGTGACAGTCCATGGTGTGACTGGTGAAGGAAGAGAAAAAAAAAAGATTTGTAAAGGGAAACTTTTTATTAACTTCTAATTTAAAAATAGTTTTTATTAAACTGCATGTAGCATTGTCCATCCATTCAATAAATAGAATGGCAACAGTAAGGTTTGGGCATTTATCATAGTTCAGGGGTTAAGATTTCAAATTAGCAGTATAGGGGACCAGTTTGTTTTTGACCAAGAGTTCAGGGGGTATTTTTGCATTTCCTTTATAAAATTATATTAGAAGTAAATAGGCTTGCCGTTACAAATGACGATTTCAGGCAGGGAAATTCTGTCCTCTTGAACCATTGGATTTACCTAATCAAGACCAGTAGATGTTGCCTCTACAACTTTTTTCCTTATTTCTTTTTTTTTTCTTTTTCGTTGAGTATGTCTTATTTACATTTCTACTAGGAATATACTGACATTTGTTATTATGATCAGACTGTTCTTGCCTCGGTTTTTGGCAAAGGGGATACTGTAATTTGTCAAGCATATGGCAATGTCAACATAGGAGTTCCATCTGTGATGGCTTTGAATGTACAAAGTGATCAACTTGGCGTTGGGCGTGAGATGCCAATATATCCTGTGTTTCCTGAGGTAGGAATTGAAAGCCAACAATTATTACCTTTCTCTTATTAAAGTACTGATTGACTTCTTTGTAATATCAGGGACATTTGTTTTCTTTTTATGAGCTCTGCAAAAATTATCAGTGGACTGTAGAAGATGAAAAGGTTGGATAAGTTTGGTGTTGAACTACTTGGGATTTCTGCTCATCACATGTTTTTACCAGGGATATTGTGTGCTTGACCTTTTCTTTTTCCCCTTGTTTAGGTGTTGGGTTTCCTTGTGTCAGAGCATTCGCATGGGGAAATGTATAAATCCCTGGTGGCTACTTCAAAAGAAGTTCAATTCACTAGCTATTTGGAAGAGAAAGAACTTCTTTTATCAAGGTTTTGTATGGAAGGTACGCTAAAGTTACTGCTACATTGGTTTTATGTTCTCTCAATGGGTTGCATGTGGTTTTATACTGAAATTAGTTGCATTGAGCAGTCAAACATTTCATCCTATGATTGACTGCATCTGCGTAGATTCTAGTCCAGTCTTCTTCTTTTGGATTAAGTATTTCTCATACAGTTGTGACTATTTGAAATCAGATGAAGATTGTTGAGGATATTGTAGGGCTAACCCGAGCTCTTATATACACACTACTAGGGTTCATTGTAATCAACAACTAAGAATTCACTAAAGATGTAGCCACTAGGGCTTTATCTCATGGACGTACGATGTTGGCTGAAGCTGAACCATGTTACTTGTATTCTTCTCTCTTTTCTTTTCTGCTTCAGCTTCTCTTATCAAAGCCATATTTATATCGTTGTTACTATTGTTCTCGGTTGTTGGTGGTTGGTTGCTTGTGCAACCTTCAGATCTAAGTTTGTGTTGTTGTTGGTGGTTGCTGTTGATAGTTGTTGGTGGTTGTTGGTTGTTCTTGGTGGATGCTGTTGTTAGTTGTTCTTGATGGTTTTTGCTGTTGGTGGTTGTCTTGTTGTCGTTGCTGGTGGGTGTTGTCTGTTGTCATTGGTGTTGCGGATCCAACCTGAAGGCATAGGTTCGACCTGAAATCCAGATCTGACCCGCAACCCAGCTTGGTAGATCTTGGTGCTTGGCATCTGTTTTTGTTGTTATCAACGGAAGATCAGTGGTGGTTTCTGACCATCCTCCACTGATCTTGGTTGTTGTTCTTGGCGTTTCTCAGTGGCTTTTTGTTGTTGGGTTGTTGTTTTCATCATATTCCGGTGAGTCTTAGCAGATCCGGTACTCCTCAGTAGGTTTCAGCCTGCCATGTTGGTTTTTTGGTCATGGAGGTTGCTTGCGGTGGCTTTTCCTCGATAAGGATAAGGATAACCTAAGCAGAATAAAGTCTCTGTTTGGTTCTTTGTTGGGTTTCAAATCATTTTAGTTGGTTCAACTTCTATTTCAGCCTGCCCAGCTGAATTTGCACCCTCTCTTGTTCATCAATTACCAAGGCACTATGTAGGAGTTGTTTAGGGTGTAAATGTTAATGTTCCAAGCTGGACCTATATGCTATATGCTCTAGCTTGAGGGGGAGTGTTGAAGATATTAGATATGTTAATGTAATGGTCCAAGATGCCATGACACCTCCTGAACTTTAGTGTAGTGGCCATTATACCCCCTAAACTTATATTTTTGCCAATTTACTCCCTTAACTCCACACGTGTCAAATTGATAACTTTTTTTAGTTTGCTGTTAAAATTGACTAACAGTGGCTGGCTTGGCTCAACATCCACATACAAACATAGAAAAAAAAAAAAAGGAAGCCTAAAACTCACTGCAATGTCTAGATTGGCGGTAAGAATCATGGCTGTCAAATCTGGGATCGTGCTCCAAGTCTGCCATTGAGCCCTTGGACCTGCTCATTGCCACAACTAGGCAGTTATTGGCAGCAAATGCATCGGCCAACGTGTGGCAAATGCCTCTCACCTCACACCCCTTGATTAGTACCTATTCTTTGTTGTACGGTTCCATTTCATAGTTGAAAGAATCAGATTAGATTTATAGTATTAATATTACTATTTACCACCACAGGTTCCATTTCACAGTGAAAGAATCAGATTAGATTTATAGTATTAGTATTACAATTTACCACCACAGTTCTTCGCTGCTGATCTCTCTCTCTCTCTCTCTCCCCATCAATTGGTGACTCTGGCACTTATTCGCAACTCCACAGACCCTTATCGGCATGCTCTCTCTGCTAGCTACAATGGGCCCTTATGTTGCTGATCTCTTATTTTTCTCATTTCATATATATATTTTTTCTTTTTCCTGCTTCTGCTCAATGGTTCTTGAAAACTCTTTGAGCATTTTACTCTCTTTTTTTTTCCCCATTTTGCTAAGTTGGTGTTGAATTCTATGTTTTAATTGTTATTGGGGAAAATACATTAAGGCCCACAATTTATAAAATATTTCAAATTAAGTCCCAGTTTTCTAATTTTGTTAATTAAAGTCCCAAATTTATGTAATTGTTTTAATTTGCAGCCTCTGTTTATCTCCGTTATTCATTTCATTATTATAGGCAGTTACAGAGCAGATAAAGTTAAGAAATTATTAATTAAACTCTTTATTTCTCCCAGAGCTTGTTCATAAATCAAGTTGGCAGCTATGGACAGAAAGGTAGAGAGAGAAAGCTTCGCGTAGAGTGAGAGACTGATTGCCAGAAAAGTGAAACTAGTTAGTAGTTAGCTAGGTGAAATACAAAGTTTAATAATGGTTTCCCCCTTTATTCTGCTCCATTAATGCCTAGAATAAAATAAAAATTAATAATGAGTTGGACAGGTGATCCCAATTGAAATTATTTCATAAGTTTGGGACTTTAATTGACAAAATTAAAAACCTGGGATCTAATTGAATAGGGTTTAAACTGTGGACCATTTAATGTAATTTCCCCTTTTTATTTATTTATTTTTTCTTTGATGTGTTATTGTGCTTATGGTTTTATTTACTGAATATGTCAAGATTAGTGTTGAATAGTCAATTTTTTTTTCTTTTATTTCCTTATGTTTTTCTATTTTGAGTATATCAAATTGTTTATAAGTATCAGTTTACTTCTTTGCTATCTTTTTTAAAATTTATTTATAAGCAACGTAAATTTTATTCAGATCATAAAAAGGAGTCAACCATGTATACAGAAATATACAACTGGGGACCAAAACAATCAAAAACACAAATTACAAGCATCCATCAGATCATAAACTGAAGAAATAGGACTTCCTATCTATTATTGTTTTAAAATTAATTTAGTTATGTTTACTTATCAAAAAAATTAATTTAGTTATGTTTGTAAACTTGTCGATGGCTATTACTTAATTTTAATATCTAAGATAATTACATAAAATATGCCTAAAAATATTTATATTAATAAATTAATTTTCATGTCCTTGATGTGTTGTGACCTAGATTTTCAAGAATTGATATTTCACCGTGTTTCATGTAGTGTCGAACTGTGTCCATGTCTGTGCTTCTTAGGCTGGGACTTAATGAAAAGAATTGCAAGATCTAGGAAATTTTGGGGCCTTAATGTGCTTGAGCAAAAAACGGAGGGCTGATAGATTATGGATATATTGTGCTTGAACAAAAAACAGAGGGCTGATAGATTATGGATATATTGTGCTTGAACAAACAACAGAGGGCTGATAGATAATGGATATATACTGTTTCATCTCTTCTGGCTTAAGATAGAATGGGGGGTCTTCACAGTTTCGTTATTGAGTCCAAGTTTTTTCAGTTAGTTGTAGAGGAAGGGGGACGTTATTTCTTGTTACAGATTTTTGAGAGGGGCAAATATTTTATGAGATCAGTCTTCATGGGTAGAGGTGCAGCACATTGGCTGATGAAGTTAATCGAAGACATTGTTGTTGGGGCAAGCTCCAAACAGTTCTTTTCTTTCAGGGATGGTGACACTGCGTTTACTCTCCAACGCAGCACCAACTCGTTTGGTCAGTTTCTACTCCTGACTGAACTAAAAGCTGGTGGGTGTAGGAGGTCGATCATTATACCTGAAGGCAAAGAGAGATATGGTTGGAGGGCTTTTGGCCTTAAACTTAGAAAGATGTTGTTTCCCTCCCATTATGCAGTGGGTGGAACTGATCTTCCAACCTTTATTCCTCCGGTACATAGGCATTTTTTGGAGTCTCAACACCCTAGAACTTTTGCTGAAGTTGTGCTAGGCAATAAGGGAAGAGTAGAGGATAGAAAGCAGCCAAAGCAGGTAGGCTCCATTGACAAGGGGAAGAAGTTACATCTAGGAGGGGAGAAGATGGAGGGGAATCGGAGCCTCTCAGGAGCAAAAATGGGAGTCTTTCCGGTAGGCAAGCCTAATAAGGTGGTGGTGGAAGGAGGTGATAGGAGGGAGCAGGGCATTAATGAGGAGTCAGTGGCAGAAAGTAGGAAACGTTTCCCAAGCTTCAGTTTGAATGCAAAAGCCTATGACAATAGGAACAGGACTGACGGTAGGAGGCCATGCTGGACAGGGAGAGGTCTTATCGTGGAAGTTGATGGGATGGGAAGAAGGCGGGTTTCCTGGGATAGGAAGAAGGGGAGGGATCAGAAGCTAACATGGGTTTCACGGGCTGGCAAGGATTTGCATCAGGATAAGGTGGGTCTGGGTTTGGGCCCTAATAAGTTGGTGGCCCATCTGACAGGTAGTGAGTCTGGTTTAGGCCCACAGTTCAAAAGCCCAACCTCCTTTGAGCCTGGGGAATCCTCCGTTAATTTTGTCGAGCCCTTACACTCAATCGATGAGCACGGGAAGGATGGGGTGGGTTCAGAGGCGAGTCCGACGACTTTTGTAGCGCCGTCGCAGGTGGCTGGAGGCCTGGGGGGGTCGCCGATGGTATGGGTTCAGGCCGATAAGGGTGGGTTGAGCCTGCCGGAGCCTTCGGAGTTTCCGACGAGCCCTGTATCGACGGTTCTTGTGCTGCGTCGCACCGGGGCTCTGGTGGGTCTGACTCACCGGCGCGGCGAGCCACCGGTAAGAGTGGTGGGGCTCGCCGTTTCCCCTCCGGCGATGGGCTTCAGGCTGAGTTCTGACCGGAGTTCCACCTTCGGTTCCTGTGCGCTGTCGAGTGGGATCTCTTCTAAAGGTATAAGGATAGTGACTCTAAACTCAGTGCCACGGTCTTTAGGACCTCTTCTCCCTGACTTCTTTCTGGAATTGGAGCGAGCTGGCTCTAGGGGGTTGGGGGCAGGGAGACAGGAGGTTATTTCTTCTATGAGCATGGAACTTTGCCTTCTTGGGGAGGCTATGCCTGTGGAGGAAGCAGCTGTTGATACAACACTGGCAGTTGCCTTCCCTCTGCAGATTTTAGTTCCGAATGCACCGACAACCTTGGCAGAATTGGAGGAGGTTGAGGAGGTTTTTAGTTTTGAAAACAACAAAGATATTTCTGGGTGGGTGAAACATAGAATACCTGGGTTTAGTAAATTGGTTGGGTTATCCATGACGCGACATGAGAAATTATGCATCTCTCTTTTACAGAGGCTTGAAGCAGAGATGGAGGCAGCCAATGTGTTACATAGGAAAATATTGGGCAGTAGGAAGGTGGCCAAGTCCAGAAATAAGGGATGCAGAGAGCTGCAAAACCTGATTTCTACGGTGAACTATGACAGAAGATAGAGGGTGGTTTTGTGTTGTCGCTTGTAGTTGGGGATTTTTTAGTGTTTATGAAGATAAAAATGATTTCGTGGAACGTTAGAGGTTTAAATGACCCCCGGAAACGCCTGGTGGTGAGAAACTTGTTGCGGGAGTGGAAGTGTGATGTTGTTTGTTTACAAGAGACAAAAATTGCAAGCATGAATCGACAGCTGGTTTGTAGTTTGTGGGGCTGCCCTTATGTGGACTGGGCTGTGTTGGAGGCGGACCGGACTGCTGGTGGTATATTGCTTTTGTGGGACAAAAGAGTTTTGGATAAGGTGGAGATTATGGTTGGTACTTTCTCAGTGTCGGTAAAGTGGAAAGGGGTGGGGGACGGGTTTATTTGGGCTTGCTCAGGCGTCTATGGTCCAAATGAGAATATTGCGAGGGGTCTCATGTGGGATGAGTTAGTGGGAGTTCAGCAGTGTTGGAGGGTTCCGTGGTGCTGTTTTGGGGACTTTAATATAGTCCGTTTTCCTAGCGAGCGTAGGGGCGAGACCCGTTTTTCCACGGCTATGGAGAAATTTTCAGAATTTGTTGAGGACCTGAACTTAGTTGATTTGCCTTTGGAAGGAGGTAGCTTTACTTGGTCCAGTGGTTTGGATCAACCATTGATGTCTAGGATTGATAGAGCTTTGGTCACTCCTGATTGGGAAGATCATTTCCCAGATGTTTCTCAAAGGATTTTACCCCGTACTATTTCGGACCACAGTCCAATTCTCTTGGAGGCTGGGGGAATGGCAAGGGGGAAAAGTCCTTTCAGATTTGAAAACATGTGGTTGAAGTCGGAAGGTTTTGTGGATCGGGTTCAAACCTGGTGGAATCGATATTCCTTTGTAGGTACTCCTAGCTTTGTGCTTGCGAAAAAATTAAAGGCTCTAAAAGAGGACATTGTGCATTGGAATCGCCGGGAGTTTGGTAATGTAGCGCGTCAAAAGAAGCAATTACTAGAGGAGTTGATAACATTAGATGCTAAGGAGGGAGATTTTGGTCTCTCTGAGGGGGAGAAAGTTCATAGGGCTGGTTTGAGGTCCCAGGTGGAGCATCTTCTTTCCTTAGAAGAAATATCCTGGAGACAAAAATCTAGGATGTTATGTATCAAGGAAGGGGATAATAACACCAAGTTTTTTCACAAAATGGCTAATTCCCATAGACGGTCCAATCTCTTAAGGACCTTGGAGGTGGATGGAGTGGTTTTTGAAGAGGCTTCCGAGGTAACTTATCAAGTTGTACAATTTTATAAAAATTTGTACACGGAGACTGAGGAGTGGAGGCCTTTTGTGGAGGATATGGATTTTGACCGTATCGAGATCAGGGAGAGGGTTTGGCTTGAAAGGAAGTTTGAGAGGGAGGAGATTCTTCAAGTTGTTAGGGGTTTGGAAGGGGACAAAGCTCCAGGTCCAGATGGGTTTACTATGGCATTCTATCATCACTGCTGGAGGATAGTGGAGAAAGATGTCCTAGCGGTCTTTGAAGAGTTTTTCCATCATTGCAAGTTTGAAAAATCCCTTAATGCGACCTTCATTGCTTTAATTCCTAAAAAGAATGATGCCTCCAATATTAGAGATTTTCGTCCTATTAGCTTGGTGGGGAGTGTTTATAAGATCTTGGCTAAGGTCTTGGCAAACCGTCTGAGAGTGGTTTTAGATCAGTTGATTTCTGAGAATCAGAATAGCTTTGTGGGTGGGAGACAAATCCTTGACTCGGTTCTCATTGCAAATGAGTGCGTGGATAGTCGGAAGAAGAGTAGGGTTCCTGGAGTCATTTGTAAGCTCGACATGGAGAAAGCCTACGACCATGTGAATTGGGAGGCCTTGTTGTATCTGCTGAATAGGATGGGTTTTGGAGTGAAGTGGTGTAAGTGGATACGTTCTTGTATATCCACTGTTCAGTACTCTGTTTTGGTTAATGGGTCCCCAGCTGATTTCTTTGGTAGTTCTAGGGGTTTAAGACAAGGAGATCCGCTATCCCCTATGCTGTTTTTGATCTTGATGGAGGTGTTTAGTAGGATGTTAAGGAGAATGGAGGGAGCTGGCTTGATTCGTGGATTTAATCTTGGGGGCAGGAGGGATGGTGGGGAACGTGTTTCACATCTCTTATTTGCAGATGATACCATCCTCTTTTGTGATGCAGATGTGGAGCAAATTCTTCATATTCGGTTGTTGCTCCTTAGTTTTCAGGCAGTAACGGGTTTGAAGGTCAATGTGCTTAAGAGTGAAATGGTTCCTATAGGGGAGGTTGGGGATGTGCATGCTCTGGCCGATATTTTGGGCTTGTAGAGTTGGTTCTTTACCTATGTTGTATCTTGGCATGCCGCTGGGGGCTCCTCACAATTCCCCTTTAATTTGGAATACAATTTTGGAAAACATTAAGCGGAAATTATCGGGGTGGAAGAAGTTGTACTTGTCTAAGGGGGGTCGTTTGATGCTTCTCAAGAGTACGCTTTCTAGTCTTCCGACTTACTTTCTATCGTTATTCACTATTCCTACTCATGTGGCTAATAAAATTGAAAAGTTGCAAAGGGATTTCCTTTGGGGAGAGAGCAAGATTCATTTGGTTGGTTGGGACAAAGTTTGTGCGCCTATAGCCAATGGTGGCTTAGGGATTAGGAAACTTACTACCTTTAATAAGGCTTTGTTGGGAAAATGGTTGTGGCGGTTTGGAAAGGAGAGGGTCGGCTTTGGAGGCGGGTTGTAGCTTCAAAATTTGGGGAAGATTGGGGGGGTTGGACCTCAAAGCTGGGTAGGGGAGCTCATGGGTGTGGTTTGTGGAGAAGCATCCGCATGGGTTGGGAGGATTTCAGCAAAAATTGTCAGTTTGTGGTTGGGTTGGGGAATAGGGTAAGGTTTTGGCAGGATGGGTGGCATGGGGATCAATCTTTTCAATTGGCTTTTCCAAGGTTGTTTGGCATTGCCATTGTGAAGGAGGCTTCTGTTGAAGCTTCTCTTCAAAGGCAGGGGGCGGAGGATAGAAGATTTTGGAATGTTCGGTTTAGTAGATTTTTTAATGATTGGGAGATGGATGAAGGGCTGCGGTTTCTTCGCATGTTGGGCGCTATAACCCCTCCTATGGATGTTGGAGATCGGATGAGATGGAAATTGAAGTCTAATGGAGCTTTTGACATCCGGTCGTACTATAATAAATTAAGAAATTCTCCTTCAACTATCTTTCCTTGGAAAGCTATTTGGCGAGTAAAGGCCCCAAGGCGAGTGTCTTTTTTTGTCTGGTGTGTAGCTTGGAATAAGATTCTTACGGGAGACAATCTGAGATTGAGGAGATTGGATTTTGTGGATTGGTGTATTATGTGCCGTCATAGTGGAGAGACGGTTGACCACCTCCTCCTCCATTGTGAAATGGCCTACCGATTATGGAGCTTTGTTTTCCTAACTTTTGGCTTGGCCTGGGTTATGCATAGATCGATTCCTGAAATGCTCTTTGGTTGGTGGAATTGGTTGGGGAAGCATTCCTCTCAGATCTGGAATCTAGTCCCGCTGTGCATCCTTTGGTGTATTTGGAAGGAACGTAACCGGAGGACTTTTGAGGATTTGGATAGCTCTAGTGAACAGTTGATTGTTTTTTTAGTGGGACTCTCTTTGATTGGTCGCGTGCGTGGGGACTCACGTCTAGTGATTCCCTCCCTTCTTTTCTTTGCTCCCTTTTCAATTTCTAACTTTCTTGTTGTCTTTGTTTCTCTTTGTTTTCTTTTTCTTGTATCCCCTAGGTTGCTCTGTGTTTTTTCAGGCATAGAGTAACCCTTCGTATATATATCATTCTTACTTATCAAAAAAAAAAAGGTTCCTCGGCCTATTTTGTTTATATGACTAAATTTAGGTCCTAGCATGTAATTCTTATTTTTCAGTCAGCACTTAACCTGTAAACATTTCTTATGAAGCATGGTTTTGAGGTATTTAAAAATAAAATGTGCTGATGAATTGTTTGTACTTTTTACCTGTATCTTATCAAAAGAAAAAACCTTTGTCTTATCCTATTGTGGTATGAGCTACATCTGCTTTCTATCTATTCTAATTGACAACTCTTAGTTGGCTTATTTTTCTTATATGCCATTGTCACTCCATTCCAGATCTGCAGGCAGGGCAAATGTCAGTGTCACATTCTCATGTGATTTTATAACTCCTGGTTCTAACTCAGGGTCAAGGTTTTACAGTGCATCAGTATCATTATTGGTGGTGGCAGATCTCCCTCTTGCTCTTGGAGTTCCCATAACCTGGGTTCTCCCTCCCCATTATACTACAACGAGTCTATTGCCTTCGTCTTCAGAATCGTATGGCCAGTGGGATGGTCAAAGTCGGAAGGGAACTATTGTATATTCATTATTAAGATGTTGTGGTGAGAAGAATGAAGCTGTGCAGAAAGATTCTATTTCCATTCACAGGGATAGGATAAAGACTACAGACAGCAACAATCTTGCATGCATTCAGGCAAAAGATCATACAACAGGAAGAATTGAGATTGCCTCTTGTGTCCGGGTTGCTGAGGTATGGATATTTGATCTTATGTAGGGCTGATAATTGGTGTAGATGTAGGGAAGCTTTATTATTTCTATTTTAGTTCTTTAAATATATTGTTGATGCCTTGCAGAGTGATGTAGGTAAGCTTTATTAGAGCATTCACATCAACTTACGCAAAAATTACTATCTATTTCAGAATAAGAACCTACTTTTTCTATTTTAACTAACCATTCTTCAAAACATGCACATCTGTTTATCTATTTTATAATTTTTTTCTTTAAAATAACAAATTTTCTTGATCTTTTAAATTTTTTCTCTCTTCACATGCAACAATCACCATCCACTCTCTTCCTTCACCCTCTGGAAATGCAAAGAAAAAATAAAAAATTGTTTTGCATAAGCTTCAGTAACTGTATATTTGCCCAAGCTCTGTAGCAAAGTCCCATTTTGCATAACCTGTTCATAATCTGATGTTGGTGATTTTTGGGCTTTATGCTATTTTACATAAGCTGTTGTGAATGCTCTTATTTCTAATATGGTTCTCCAGATATATTGTTGTCTTTTGGGTGCCCTTGCCTGCAAAAAAGGGAAAAATAAAAGGTTCTGTAATTCTTTGAGTGTGGGTTGCATGTTCATATCTTAGCATTAGATTTGTCTAACCTCATGAGAACGAGACATTGTTAGCGTCTCAAATTCGTCGATAGTTTGGTGCAAATTGAAATGTGTATAATTCAATATGTCAAAGATGGGAATTCCAATTAATTTTCACACAAGCAGATGCCCCTTGCCCAGTTTCATACATTTGCATTAATAAATCACTTCTTTTTCTTATGACTTAATAAGAAAAGCAATTGATTTGAGTTAGCAAATTTTAATGGGTTACATGCAGGTATAGTTCATAATGTTTGTCAAAATGTAGTTACTGCATAGCATTTGGAAAATATGTACAATATCTTGGGTTCCTTCTTGTGCCTTTCCCTCATCTTAGTCTATTGAAATTTGAGTCTACATTCTTTAACACTTTGTGTACAAGTTTTAGAATTCACTATGCTGATGTCTGTGCATTTTGACCAGGTGGCTCAAATAAGGATAACAAATAAGGAGTTCCCTTTTCATGTAATCAATCTTGCTGTTGGTGCTGATCTTAAACTGCCAATAAGCTATTCTGATACTCTAGGTAGTAAAGTTCAGCGTTTTTTAATGTTTATGGGGAATCATAGCTTCTGGATTTAAGTCCTCATCAGTCTACCTGTTATTTTGCTATTGACCAGGAAATCCTTTTTATGAAGCACACAATGCAGTTCTCTTCCATGCTGAAACTAACTATCCTGATATTGTCCTCATAAACAACACACATGATGACGATGGAAATATTCATCTCAAGGTTTGTTGTTTACATAAACTTTTGAGTTTCAATTGTCCCAGCTTCAAAGAGCAAACTACTGGAGAGGAATCACGACTTGGCCCTTTTTCCATTTGTTCTGCTTTACATTGCATTTGATCATGCATTTTATCTCATCTGTATAAAAAAATGGAGAACACTTATTTCAGTATTCATTCTATTTATTCCTGGCCATATCATCTAACTGTAACTCATGAACTTGCTAATTTTTGTTGAAGGCATTAAGACATGGAAGAGCTCTTGTACGAGTATCAATGAGTAGTTCACCATTGAAGTCAGACTATATTCTGGTACAAACTAATCCCTTTTTTCACAACCCTTAAGAATGCTTGAAAGCATGGTAAAGAAGTGATGCTATCTTCCAGCGATAATTATGCATTTCTTCTCTTGCACATAGCTTGAAAGCTAAGTTCCATAGAAATGCTGCAGAAATGCTCTGATTTTGTCATGCCAATACACTCAAGGCATGCTTTCCTTTATTATTCTAATTCATTTTACATCTTAAACGGAAATAACTGATTCTACAGTTTCAAAATTTCTCTTGCTACTTATTTGTGCCATTTTTACCATAAACCTCTTTTTTTTTTTTTTATTCATTGCTGGATGTATGAACCCATGTATAGTGATTTGAGACTACCAGTAGATGGGCCACACCTAGGGTGGTAAATGAACTCAGTTGTTCATGTACTGCTAGGACTTGGCTTGTTTTCACAAACCCATGTACGGTGGTTTTTGATGTGTGCTTGTTAAAGAACTGGAGCCTAAGGGCTCTGTGTACTTCAGCTCAGCTTAATTGGCTCAAATATGCTGGATCTAGGAAATTCAATGAAATTCCAACTTACATGCTATTGGTTTATGTTTTTATTCATAATCCTCTACGTCTATACTTGTCCTGTATAAGCTCGGTCTTGAGAAAACCTAAAAATCATATTTTTGGTCCTTGCCCTCCACTCAATCATATTTCTAATTTAATACAGTTAAATGAACCAAGCATAACTTGAGCTGGAATCGGGCATTACTTGATATTGTTGAGCTCATTTATCAAAAGACGGAGCAGAGCCAAACCTGTGCTTTGCCTATCACTCATGAGTATTGAAATGAGCTCAAGTTGAGTTTTTGTGGAAGCTTGAAAGCTATTTTTATACTTTTATTGATAGGTTATACAGATACCCAGCGGGTCTTGAACTTAAGAGCTCAGCTTTAACCCTATTCTTAAAGGGGAGAAGTGTCACTTGAGTTAAAGCTCAATGAATAGCATGGGGCGGGATTGGTTGCAGCCCTAGCCACACAGCCCACACCTGATGCATTGTTTTGTTCAGTCGTCGTAAGATATGTCATGGAAATTTCCTAATTAGCCCCATAGGAGACTTCCTGAGACTTATGTTTGAAATAAGCCTTATTTGTTAACCAAATGCTATTGGTTCTGATCATAATATGAATCAGTAATCTCTATATGCGTTTTACTTTCATATTTTCCTTCTGAGTTTCATGTTTATGTTTTTAATTAGTACTACAGTTTAAGACAAGTTAATTCCTTAATTTTCTTTAGATTTCAGTTGGTGCTCATGTACACCCTCAAAATCCAGTCTTAGACAAAGGAAGTTATCTGAACTTCAGTATAGAAGGTGGGTCTACAGTGAACATACTACCAATAAATTTTCTTTACAATTATTTATAGTTATGTGTTTTCTTTCAAATCTGTCTCAAATTACTAATTAAATGCAATTTCAGTTTGTGCAGTACTGTCTCCATCTTATTGCTATTTATAACTATTTGCTCCGTGTTATAATGTGAAATTTGTCATAGCATTCGTCTTCTAGCACTTCATAATTGTATCTGATAATATTTGAACTACTCTAAAGCTTCATTTGTTAATAGTCAAGTTTATTTAAAAGTGTTGAAGAAGTCTAATTCCTATATAGAATGTTGGACTTGATATAATTCTCATTTTAACACTGTTCAGTCTACTTGGAAGATGATAGTTTCAGGCCCATGGCCTATGGAAACTTTCATAAACCTTGGGTACCACATACACACTCATGCACACACAGGAAATTCTTTCATTTCCCATAAAGAAATTCATAAAATAATTAGTTCTCAACTGTGAAAATTCCTTTGACTTCTCCCTTTTCTCTACTTCCTTTCTTCACCTATTGTTATCTGAAGCAGATGTATCTCCCATTTTCTTTGATGGATGTATTTTGCTTATATAGAAATAGGTTCCCTGCATAAAAATATTATCTGCCAAATGCATTTGCATCACAACATGTGGACTGCTTACTTGTGTCCTAGGGTGGCAGATAATGGATGTTCTAATGTCTTCTTGTACCATCCTGTTTCTCATATATTAATCATAGTATTCTTTTCTTTTCTACCAATGAGCTCTAGCTCAATTGGCACCTCCTCCCCTCAAAAGTTCTAGGTAGAGTGTGAGGTCATTGCTTCAAGACCCATTGGTTGTGTACCTGACCGCTAAAAAAATATTCTTCTCTTCCAGAATCAATATTCAAACATCCATGGATTTATCATTCCTTTCATACTTTTTTTTGGGATGTTACATTGTTCAATTTATTACGGTAGGTTTAAATGATCAAGTTTCTGGCAAGTGGTTTACTGCCAACGAAAGTGTTGTATCTGTGGACATGCCATCTGGAATAGCTGAAGCAGTTGGGGAAGGTTCAACCCAAGGTATTGGAATAAACCTTTCACTTTGTTGAAGCCGCTGGCACAAATTTAATGTTAGATATCTTCCCTATGTGCTTCTATGATTTCCTCTGTATATGATGGTAGCCCTTTTCAATGTGGAACTTGTTACCTGTGAACAGTTATTTTTGAGGGTTCTGGTCTGAAACTGCAAACACTGGTTACGGTACTCATGGGGGATATTGTTTCTGTGGATGCTCCAAAAGAGACGCTGACAAATGTTCCTTTTCCCACAAAAGGATATAACTTCTTGGTGAAGTTCAGGTTTGTAAACTATGAATTGCAGACAAAACCCGTGTAATTTGTTGTGAATAGGTGTTGGACTTGGCAAGTCCAAAACTTGAGACACAGTCATGGCTATATGTGTGTTTTAACAAATTAACAATATTGAAACATATATTTTTGTGTATGCTGGCAGAAAAATTATATGTAATAAAAATCATCAGGATGATAAGAATTTCATATGGTTTTTTTTTTGAGTGAATTTCATAGGTTTTTAATGCTTGATAGTAACATTTTTAATAATTCTCCTTATTTTTTTATATTATTAAATGAAGGTTATTTTACAAATCTTAGAATGCATTTGGGATAATGGTGTGCTCAATTGTCATGTCGACAAGTATCTGACATGCCAGAGAAAGTGTCACACAAGTCATGGCTGATAAATAAGCCAGTCCTGTGCCAACAGAGACAGGATATAAGCACCCTTTAGTGACTTGTGAAGTTCTTGAAGACAGATAATTTAATTTATAGGTTTCAATCATGTGGAGAAAAATAATTCTTCCATTTATAAGAGTTCAGCCACGCCATTAGAACACATTGCGACTGTTTTTCTCACCTCTATAAACCCTTTGTGACTTTTGAACATTTGCAAAGCAAGTTATGCTGCCTTGACAACTCATGCAAATAAGTTAAATAAAATTTAGAGTCTGAGTTTAATCTAACACGCATGCCAGTAAAGGCTAGAATCAAACCCCCCCCCCCCCTCCCCCAAAAAAAAAATCTGAAATTTATTGTGTACCTATTTAAATGAATTAATATATCATGCGATTAAAAACATGTGGATGGTCATCTTTGAAGACACCTTTAAATTGGTTTGGATGAAAATTTTGTTCTATCTTGAAGGTTATGGCTCCATCACCCTTAATCTTTGTTGTCGATATGTTGTATAGTTTATATATGTTGTGAAGATTTGGTATTCAGTTTACTAGCACACTTTTGTAGATAGATTCATGTAAGTGATGACATTCGGTTAATCCCTTTCTTTTTTCTCTTTATTATGAAAGTAATGCTTACGGCAACAACCTTGGACCTCTTGGAAACAGTGAGGAAGTCCCATACGACTGTATTGTGGACCCTCCTTTTGTTGGGTATGTTTCTTAAAATTTTGTATGTTTTGTATGCTAATTAATCAGAAAGTTTTCTCATCTGCTTATATTCTCTGTCTGTGGGCTTGAAGGTATGCAAAGCCATGGGTGGATCTTAACACTGGCAGCTCATATTGCCTCTTTTTCCCTTACTCACCAGAGCACTTGGTACGCTCTATACCCAAGTCAAAGGACATGAAACCAGATATATCTGTTTCCATGAGTGCATCAATGAGAGGAGCTAAATATGCCTCGGGATCTGCATCTGGTCTTTTTATTGGAGGGTTTTCGGTATTAGAAATGGGCAAGGTAAACATTTATTCATACAGCTTGCCTTTCTTTTTGGTTGGGGCAGGAAGGGAAGAATAAAACTTGAGCAAGGCACCTTGATCATCACCCATCAGTTCAGATGACCGTTGGTCCTGTCCTCAATAAGTTCATGAACATGTAACTTCAGTATAGGATTGGCTAGGAGGCTTAAGATTTATTCTGTAGGTAGTTCATTGAATTGTTTTTGAATTAAATTTGGGGTGCTCTGTTTAATGCCTGTGATCCGATGAACTAATCTGATTATATGATATTGCAAATAATTTGTTTCAATTTTAATATTAAACCAACTCAATTTTAGAAGTGTATGATGATGCAAATTTTTTAATGTCTCAGAATTTAAAGCAGTTGAATCTGACACCAGGCTCTAACAAGACAATCATAACCATCTTGGGGAACACAGGTACAGTGCCAGACATTTTTCCGTGTGTGTGTGTGTGTGTGGGCATGAGCCTTTTCTATACCCGTAGCCCTATACACCCTGATGGAGGTGGGGGTTCTCTCTTTCTCTCTCCTTCAATGGTAAGATTTGAACCTTAAGACCTGCAACAGACTTTCACTACCTAAGCCAAGGCCTATGGGCCATGAAGGTGCGAGTTCACTCCATTTCTCTACCACTCCCCAAGCAAAATTTTACCACAAAGCTAGCTGGCTCTTTCATTATCATTGGAAGGGGATGCTTATTCTAGAAATACTACTGCATGAACCAGAATTTATGTTAATGATAAGTTTCCAGAAGAATCACGTGCTTGGTGATTTTTAAATTTACGACTTTCAGATTGTCGGAAGAACTTTCAACATTTAAACTCATCACAAACTGATTAGCTGGGATTTTGAATATGCCCTTTTGTGCATCATCCATAATGTTTGTTCAAAAATATATGTACTTGTCTACTTAGTAAGGGGAGTTCCCTTGCTAACCATCTTCAGTGGTTGAGACCTTTTCTTGTCATTATAAGTATCATGGATTCCTAATGGCATGTTTGGAGCATACATATATACTTGCACCATTCATATTATTTGTTCAAGGAGCCTATAAATGGATGAAATAAGATGTCTATATTTTTCAGTGACCCCGTATACAGACATAATAAATTTATATCTACATTAATTTTGCTAAGCTTTGGTAGAGTATCAATGGGTTTGGGTTCTTGTAATATGATCCCCCAACACCCCCCCCCCCCAAAAAAAAACCCAGAAGTAAGAGAAAGGGAGAGAATTGGTAACTGGATATAAGTACTGCAATGACTTATTTGGTTGTCTCATTTTAGATGTCGAAATCCATTGGCACAATCAGGATCAGATCATGATCAGCCCCATCTATAGAGAAGAATCTGGAATTGGTGGCCGGGCACAGTATGAGGTGAGCATTATGCTTCATTTAATGCATTTGCTTATAATGCAAGTGTTGTTGATGAGTAATTATTACTAGTCAAGTTAAACTGTCAAACTTTACAGAAATTGTTTAAATGTCTTGTAGAAATAAAAAAGTTTCATGGCTTCTGTTATGAAGTTCTTTCAGAGAATGAAATTTAATTAGGAGAGTATAAAAAGGATGAAGTTAAATTTGAAATCAATGCAAATATTAGTAATCATCAATCTTAAAAGCTTGAATCTGTTAGGAAATAGGCCAACGTGTATATCAAGCTCAAGAATGCTTTAACTTTTGACGCTTTAGGCCCCCTTCACAGGCTGGCCTACCCAACAACATTGAACAAAAAAAAAAAAAAATGCAGGCCTTGGACATTTAGAACCAAAGCAACAATGTAACTGAACTGAAATGGGGTTTAGTATCGAACACAAGATTCATGAATCATACTGGGCTTTAATACAACGTTAGTTATCTCATCTCAAAAACTGAAGTTATTAGGAGATAGGCTAACAATGTTTACATCAACCTAACAACCACAAACTCTAATATTGGGAAGCACATTGTCCAAAGTCCTAATGTTCCTCCTCTATGTTTGCAGGACTACAGGATAATAATTAGTGTACCGGTTTCATCTCTAAAGCTGTATAAAATAAAACAAATGATTTCATTTTTAGACTGATCATCTCTATTCTCCGTCTCCAGATCATAGTGCTAGGAGCAAAAAGTTTCAAAGACAAAATCATCGTCACGCTCCCAGCTAATGGTGAGTCTACCTAGTTCTGAATCATGATACGTCTTTGCTTTTTTTAGCGATCAAGAAAGTTTGTCTCTGAGGGAGAGTGGATTTCTTAAATATGGACCAAATTGACATCTTTATTTGCCTGTTTTACAGGTCAGAGAATGGAAATAGATGTTGCCTACCAACCTGTAGAAAGAGCAGCGGCATCAGGAACTATAATAAATAAAACTCTTTGGGCAAGTGTGGTTGGGTGCTTTGTGCTATTGGTATTGACAGCGGCCATCTTCATCTGTTACTTGGACAGGCCTGGCAGATCTCAGACATCCACTGCTCCTGCTCCTGCTACTCCCACTGTCCCAGCACCCACGACCCCTGTTCGTGGCAGCCCTGCTGTTTTGAATGAACAGTCTCCTCGAACACCTCAGCCTTTTGTTGACTATGTAAGAAGAACAATAGATGAAACTCCATACTACAGGCAAGAGGGAAGGAGGAGGTTTAATCTACAGAATACAATGTAGATGTATGGTTTGTCAGGGTCTAGATTAGAAGGGTCTCTCTCTCACTCTCTCATGTAAATTCATGTTCAACGCGGCAAAGTGCCCATCAAAATTTTGTTGTATTATTACAAATGGTTAGGAACTCGAGTATGAAAAAGAAAAGCAACAAACGTTGATCCTTCGATCATGTGCAAAGCTGATCTACTTTTCAAACTTAATAGTTGGTGATAATTTTTTCAATGAAATGGATTTTGCTTGTTGCCCTTTCCCCACCATTTTTTTTGAACTTTGAACTCCACAATAAAGAACCATTTGTGGACTACATGTCAACTCGAAAACTCGAAATCAACCGCACCCTTATTTTGAGTGACTGGTCGATCTTAGTCCAGAGTATCGAGTTAACTATACTTCCTTTCTCCCAAACATGTCGATAATTCAACAAGTAACTCAAACTAAATCTATAAATCAGATCCACCCGCAGATGGAAAAAATTTAAATAAAAAAAATCCAATAAATTTCTATACGTTAGATCTAAAATTTAAAAAAAAAAAAAAAAAAAAGTGATTCACAAATAGTAAGAAAAAACATGTAATCAATAAACCAGATCCAAGAGTACCCAAAAAAAAAAAAAAAAAAATCCATAAGAGAGGGTTACAAATTCTCAATTGGAACTAAACCTTAACTCTGTGCTCGTAGCGACAGTCAATGAGGATATCAATGGCAACTGATACTCCGTTTGTTGCGATGAAAAACCTTGTGTAAAGATAGTTTTCCTTATTTTCCAGTGTTTGGTAGCATAAAAAAATATGAGTCAAAGGAAAACTATCTTTGGTCAACATAAAAAGTATGACTTATTTTTAGAGATTGTTTTCATTAATTTTTTTTGAAAAACAACTCTATTTCACAGTAAGCTAAATAAGAGAAGTTAGGAGGTTTTTTTTCAAATCATATAAAGTTGCTACCAAACATTAGAAAATGAGATAAATTTATAGAAAATGATTCTTGGAAAATGACTCATTCTTTAGAAAACATCATTGTTGAAACAAACAGAGTGTGAAATCATAAAATTTTCGGCTCAATCAATTAAAACTAAAGGCTAGCGGAAGCGGTGAGATTCAATGTTTTCCCACAAGATTTGACAACAATGTGATGCTTTATAAAATGATGGAGATTTAACTTATTAGGAGAGAATTTTTTAGTGTTTTTTTTTTCTTACAAAAAAAAAAGTGAGAGATATGATAACATTATATTTATCTAAACAAATCCTCCTTGTGTGACGGTGAGAATACATGCATCCAACAAAATTAAGACATGCATATATTAAATTCGATTTGGTCAGGATTACTCAAGTGGATTTTAGTAAACCCAACATCTTATCGAATGCTCATTTGTGTTTTTTTTTTCCCCTAATTGTTTGACTTATTGATAATTGAACAAATGAAAGAACCTTCTTGTGTGGACTCGAATTAAGTTGGGTATGGTGAGTTGGGTGAGATACCTATTTTGGCCTTAAAGTATAGGATTGAGCATTCATAATTTTTTTAGTAAATCACATAAATTTGATAACTTCAAGGCTGTAAGTGCACAATTGCACCTGGACCCAAAGACGATTATGGGCTCAGGCCCAATGAGCCTTAAACAATGAAATTTGTAGAGCGTGAGCTTGAAATCTAGATCAAAGGTACTGAGAACTTAATAACAGGATATAGTGTGCAAACACTTGTAAATAATGAATGATAATTGCCAATGGACCTCCTCGGATGTGAGCCGAGGACCACTTCTGTATTATTTCTCTTTCTTTCTTAAAGATTACAATTCTTAATTTATTTCTTGGTTTCAGACCTGACCCCCCGCCCCTTTTCTTTAGCCTTTACCCTCTTTTTATACTTCTTTTTCTGATGCTTTTTCTTTATGTTGCTCAACCCCCTCCCACCCAGATATTTCTTTTCTTAGTGCCTTTGAATAGTGACCAGAAGTTTCAGTTCTACTATTCAGGGGTCACTTCCCCATTAATGCGGTTAGGGAGGTAGGTGCAGAGTCTTTAATGTGGAGGTGGCAGCCTTTGCTCTTGATATTTTTCTAACACCGGTGTATCTAGAAGGTTCAGGGCTTCCCCTTTTAACCAACAATCTTTCCAAAGTTCTGCCTTGACCTTCATAGTGAAGCTCCGAGTTCTCTTGGGTGTGTCCGAGGAGAATTTCACTCTCGGACATGTTCTCGGACCCTCGGCGTATGGGCCGATTCACAGTACTAACAAATCCTTAGCTCAAGAACAAATCGGCCCATCTTACTAGAGCCCAAAGGCCCAAATACCCGCTTGAGTCCTTTTACTCCCCACAATAGCCCCTAAAAACTCTATTTTTCAACATCCGAGGAGGAAAATAGGGTTTTGATCTAATGAAAACTTACCCCACACGTTTTGTAAATAACTGCGCGTGTGGAGACTGTTTCGTGTTCTAGAGCATGCCACTTGGCGGTTTTATTTTCACAAACGCGCGCCTTTATTATCGTAAGTTACACCTTGTCCCCCACGTTTAACGGTGAGATGAGCATCTAACGGCCCTTGTTACTTCCTGAAAAATTTAGGCGGGACAAATACAATTTCGAGGCTGCTTCCTGCACGTCGTGACGCTTTGGGAACCTGCGCCTTCATTTAATTCTTCAGAGGCTAATCCCATCAAAATATCAGTAATCACCTTTTCTCTGCAGAAATCCGTGAAAATCTGCACAACTTCAAACTTGTAAGTTCCTATTCTTTTTCTTTAACCCATTCTCCTCAAATCCTGTCCTCAGCTCCCTTTTTAACCGTTCTTCCTCTTAAAACTTAATCTTTCGTTCCTTTTCAATGGGAAAATTTAAGTGTCTAGTTGACACCGCCGCTGGGATGGAAGGTTTCAGAGCTAAGTATCACATTCCCAGCGACGTAGGTTTAAGATACTGCCCGTTGGAAGCCGTGGTTGGGTCTAGGAGAACGGGAGAGGTTATCATTCCCATGATTGCCTTCATAGAAGGTGGGATGACCCTCCCTATGAAAAGCGTGATCAGGGAATACCTTCGCAACCACCGGTTGTGCCCCGACCAGTGTGCTCCCAACGTCTTTAGAGTCCTAGGAAGCGTCGACGCTCTAAACGAGCAGATGGGTCTAAACCTTACCTGGCACGACGTCGTTTTTATGTACGAGTGCCATAAACTTACCAATGTAGGTTATTACATCAAATCCCGCTCTAGCGTAGTTAGGTTAATCTCCTGTCTGCCCAAGTCCAATAAAGGCATGAAGGACGACTACCTCATCGCCTCAGGCAATTGGCACGATGGCCCCCACTGCCCAGTTGAGTGGGGAGCTCCAGGTGCGACTTAGGATCTAACTTCCCACCCCATAAATCCATATAAGCATCTTAGAATGTCATTTGCATTTATAAACTGTTTGACTTTGATTTACCACATGTCTTAAAAGTTTGATCATGTTCGTCTGTCCTTGGTGTCTTTCTTTGCAAATAAACAACTCGTGCGCCCTTGCTTAAGCCATTGCAACGTTGCCGATTTGAATAGAGTGCTACTCTCAGAGGTGTTCGTGAGTGAAGACTTACAACTTAGGGCGGCTCATTTGATATTAGGGTACGACCCTATCTCCTTGGACTTCTAGGAGATTGAGAACGCCATCATTGCCGATGACCGGCGGCGTAGGAGGATTCACATAGCCAGACCACACTTCCTAGCCGACCACGACCTTCCTGACGACCCCCACATTATATTGTACACACAAACCATTGCGCCAATCCCCCTTGCCACGCACTCTCAGGCAACAGTTGTCCCAGAGGAGCAAGTGTCTTCGTCGAACACGTTGGACAAGGAGATAGATAAGTTTCAACTCGAGGACGCCCAACAACCTCGTGGAAACCCGTTCGTTGTTCTTTCCGACGAGGAAAAGGAGCCAGTTGAGACCTCTGGGATTGCAGGACTAGTGATAGCACGTCCAGAAGACAGCTCCATTGAGGAAGACATGGACGAGCTTAAGGGCCTTATGACCGCGAGAGGCGCGAGAGTGGCCAAAAAGGGGATGAGGGGGTCCTAAGTTCCCCCAGCCTTGCCACCACCCCCTCCTCCAGCTGACCCCAAGCCTCCCGCCGACGATCCGAAGAAGAAAAGGAAAGTGGATGCCGAGGGGGCTAGTGGCTAGAAGCAAAAGAAGCCACGACAACAACCACAACTTGCTCAGCAGCAAAGGCTGGACAAGGGCAAAGGTCGGGCTTGCTCAGTCGAGAGTGGGGAGATTAGAGACATGGCCGAAGTGCACCGAGCACCGGCTATCTGGTCTCCTGACTTAATACTAGACGGCGCACCAATCTCCTGCCACTCCAGTATTAGGGCAATCCAACAAGGCCAGGCCCACCACTTGGCCGAGGCGTTGGAGCGTCCTCTTCTGCTGCCCAAGGACATGGAAACCTTGGAGAAGATGGGCCAGCCTCAGTTGTTCCTTTCATTAAAAAGGGATTTAGCTTTGGTAAGTTCCACCTCACACTTGTAATCTAGATTCATTTGTAAACACTTTACCATATTTAACCTCCTGACATTTTTTTTTGCAGGCCATCCAAGAAGTTTTCGCGGCCGAGAAGTTCGTGGAGGATTCTCGGAAGCGCGCTGGGATGAAGCAAGAGCTACGGCAAGAGGCAGAAAGGTCCCTAGGCCAGGTCCTAGCAGAGAATGGGAAGATCACATCGCGGCTGGCCGATTTAAAAAGAGAGAAGGATGGTGCCGAGGCCAGCTTAAAGACGATGGAAAACCAAGTAGAGGGGCAACGTAAGCTTCTTCGCCAAAAGGACGACGAGCTCTCTCAAGCCCAACAGACACGCTCTGATTTAGAGAAGGAGCTTACGCGGGTGAAGGAGGAGGCTCGCGCCCACAAGCACGCACTGGAGGCCGCGAAGAAGGCTAGCTATCAGGAGGGAGTAAATGCAACGCAAGAACTGTTGACAGAAGCCTTTGCGGCCTTGTGCCGAGAGTGCTGTCAACAGGTATGGGGAGAGGCCATGAATGCAGCAGGGGTTCCTCAAGCTTCCGAGCTGAGGAAGCCCGAGAACATTTGGCTTCCCCTAGACATACAGGAGATAGAAGACCCTTATGTTGTTGCCTCCCCTGCCCTTCCTCCTGTGGTGCAAGAACTCGTTCCTGATCCTACAGAACCTGAAGGTTCCCATAAAAAGAAGGACGAGCGTGACGGTGCCGAGAAGGAGCAAATTCAAAACGTGGAGCCCCTCGTTCCTTCAACAAACAAAGTAAAGCAAGTTTTGTTTACCTTTAAGCTGGAATTGAAGAGCACTGAGGCTGGCAGCAGCTCCCTCCAAGACCCCCCTCCCCAAGCTTAGGGCCTAGCATAGGACTTTCATGTACTCCCCCTTTTTTGATGATGTATATAATTAATGAAGAACAATTTTATTCAACTTTTACTCATGTTGTATTTGTTTTACTTTATTCTTTTTGTGCTTGTCGTGAAAGTTCTCACTAACACATAGTTAAAGGAAGAACATAATAAACAGATTTAACCCCAGGAGTTGCACAATTATAACCTCCAAACAGCCATGCGCATATCTGCTTTGCAAAGTAGAATATTTAAGAACTTGACAGAGATTAACTTAGTTTGGATATTAAACAATGCCTTAGATAAAAAAGAAAAAAAAAAAAAAAAAACTCATATGATGGTTAAACTTTTGTAATCTGAGGTATTACTTTCAGTAGGATGTAAGGTCCGAGGGCCATTCCTTACAAAAATTTGTTTAACACTTAAAGATATAGAACTTAAGATCTAAGTTAATAAACGGTAAGATACTGATTTCCACAAAGCGTGTGATAAGAATAAGAACAGTGACTAAGGTGCTATTTAACAAATGAGAAGATATCAATTTTCACAAGGTTTGTGGTCCGATGACCATACTTAACCAAGTTTCTGTTTGACACTTAAGAATAGTAACTTCAAATGTTAATTTTCCCAAAGTGGAAGGTCCAAGGACCCGGCATAACTAAGGTTCTGTTTAACAAATGACAAGATATCAATTTTCACAAGGTTTGTGGTCCAAGGACCATACTTAACCAAGTTTCTGTTTGACACTTTAAGAATAGTAACTTCAAATGTTAATTTCCCCAAAGTAGAGGGTCTGAGGACCCGGCATAACTAAGGTTCTGTTTAACAAATGACAAGATATCAATTTCCACAAGGTCTGTGGTCCGAGGACCATACTTAACCAAGTTTCTATTTGACACTTAAGAATTGTAACTTCAAATGTTAATTTCCCCAAAGTAGAAGGTCCGAGGACCCGGCATAACTAATGTTTTGTTTAACAAATGACAAGATATCAATTTTCACAAGGTTTGTGGTTTGAGGACCATACTTAACCAAGTTTCTGTTTGACACTTAAGAATAGTAACTTCAAATGTTATTTTCACCAAAGTAAAAGGTCCGAGGACCCGGCATAACTAAGGTTCTGTTTAACAAATGACAAGATATCAATTTCCACAAGGTTTGTGGTCCGAGGACCATACTTAACCAAGTTTCTGTTTGACACTTAAGAATAGTAACTTCAAATGTTAATTTCCCCAAAGTAGAAGGTCCGAGGACCCAGCATAACTAAGGTTCTGTTTAACAAATGACAAGATATCAATTTCCATAAGATTTGTGGTTCGAGGACCATACTTATCCAAGTTTCTGTTTGATACTTAAGAATAATAATTTCAAATGTTAATTTCCCCAAAGTAGAAGGTCCGAGGACCCGGCATAACTAAGGTTCTGTTTAACAAATGACAAGATATCAATTTCCACAAGGTTTGTGGTCCGAGGACCATACTTAACCAAGTTTCTGTTTGACACTTAAGAATAGTAACTTCAAATGTTAATTTCTCCAAAGTAGAAGATCCGAGGACCCGGCATAACTAAGGTTCTGTTTAACAAATGACAAGATATCAATTTCCACAAGGTTTGTGGTCCGAGGACCATACTTAACCAAGTTTCTATTTGACACTTTAAGAATAGTAACTTCAAATGTTAATTTCCCCAAAGTAGAAGGTCCGAGGACTCGGCATAACTAAGGTTCTGTTTAACAAATGACAAGATATCAATTTCCACAAGGTTTATGGTCCGAGGACCATACTTAACCAAGTTTATGTTTGACACTTAAGAAGAGTAACTGTAAGCCCCTGAGATATTTATAACTTTGAACTGCTAACTAAGAAAAGCACACTTTATTAATAGTAATACCTTCGAAGGTTATTTACATTCCAGGGGCGTTGTACAATTCTTTCATCTAGATCAGCTAGACGATACGACCCTATGCCTGGTACTGAAACAATGTGATAGGGGCCTTCCTAGTTTGGTCCTAGCTTACCCCAAGCTGGGTTCTTAGAAGTGCCTACAACTTTTCTTAGTACAAGATCCTCAGGTGCGAGTGGCCTTAGCTTCACGTGGGCATCATATCCCTGTTTAAGCTTCTGTTGATAATAAGCCATTTGGACCATAGCTGCCTCGCGCCGTTCCTCAATTAAATCAAGACCCTTTTCCAAGAGGCCATCGTTATTCTCCGGGCTAAAAGCACTCGTCTTCAGGGTGGGAAAACCTGACTCCAGAGGTATCACCGCCTCAGCTTCATAAGTCATAGAGAATGGCGTTTCTCCCATGGACCTGCGCGGTGTAGTTCGGTACGTCCACAGAACATGTGGGAGTTCTTCTACCCACCTGCCTTTCGCATCATCCAACCTTTTCTTGAGCCCACTGACTATGACCTTGTTGACGGCCTCGGCTTGCCCATTTCCCTGAGGATAAGCTGGGGTGGAATATCTATTTATGATGCCCATATCACCACAATATTTCCTAAAAGCCTTGCTGTCGAATTGAACGCCATTGTCTGAGATAAGTGTGTGTGGTATACCGAATCTAGTGACGATGTTTTTCCAGACAAACTTCTTGGAATCAACGCCTCTGATATTTGCTAAGGGCTCGGCCTCAACCCATTTAGTGAAGTAGTTTGTCCCCACGAGAAGCCATCTTTTGTTTCCTGCAGCCCTCGAAAATGGCCCCACTATGTCCAATCCCCATTGTGCAAAAGGCCAAGGACTAGAGAGAGGATTTAGAACCCCTCCAGGTTGATGAATATTAGGGGCGAACCTCTAGCATTGGTCGCACTTTCTGGCATAGTCCTAAGCCTCTCTTTGCATATTGGGCCACCAATAACCTTGAGTCAAGCTCTATGGGCTAAGGACCTTCCCCCAGTGTGGCTTCCACAAATCCCTTCATGCAGTTCTTCCAAAAGCGCTTCCGTTGATTTCGGGTGTACACATAACAAGTACGGTCCCGAGAAGGATCGTTTATACAGTTTCTGATCCTCGGACAACCAGAAATGTGGCGCCTTTCGACGTATCTTATCTGCTTTAGATTTGTCTCTAGGAAGGGTGTCGTTCTTAAGAAAAGATATGACCGGGTCAATCCAACTAGGCCCAGGCCTTACCAGATGAATGCAAGCTGTGTTGACAACGGCAAGAGTTGGCTCTAGCAAATCCTCTATGAGGACAATCCTGGGCAAACCCTGAGCCGAAGACGTTGCCAATGTGGCCAAGGAGTCTGCATGGGTGTTTCCACTCCTAGAAATGTGAGCTAAGACGAAGGAGTCAAATTCAGCTTACTGACGCTTGACTTGGGCCAAATATTCTTGCATTCTTGGGTCCCTAGCCTCCATGGTCCCCGCGACCTGGCCGACTACTAACTGAGAGTCCGAGAACACATGGACTTCCTTTCCACCCATCCTATGTACCATCTTCATGCCCACCAAGACTGCTTCATACTCGGCTTCATTATTAGTAGTCGAGAATGCCAATCTCAAAGATTTTTCGAAGACAATTCCCTCAGGGGACATTAGGACAAGTCCAACACCAGACCCTCTCTGATTAGCTGCCCCATCCATATACACTTTCCAAGTCGGAGGTACTGCGGCTGTGATCACACCAACTGATTTTTCATCCATGTGTGCTTCTTTAAGAGTTTCTTCTAGCAATGGTTCGGTAAACTCTGCCACTAAGTCAGCGAGGACCTGGCCCTTCACCGAGGTGCGAGGCTTGTATTTAACGTCAAAGGCTCCCAGAATGGTTCCCCACTTCGCCACCCTGCCAGAGTAATCGGCGATGCGTAACATCGCCTTGAGGGGCAATTGGGTAAGAACCACCACCGTGTGGGACTGGAAATAATGAGGAAGCTTCCGCGTGGCATGAACTATGGCCAGAAGTGCTTTCTCCAAGAGTAGGTAGCGCACCTCGGCCTCATTCAAAGACTTACTAACGTAGTAGACTAGTCTTTGCACCCCGCTTTCGTCTCTTATGAGGACCAGGCTGACCGCGTGAACGGCCATTGCCAGATAAGCAAACAAGACCTCGTTCGCCTCGGGGCGAGACAAAATGGGTGGCCGAGAAAGATATTGCTTAAGCTGTTGGAAGGCTAACACGCAGTCCTCGGTCCATTGAAACCCTTTCCACTTATTCAACAATTGGAAGAAAGGATGGCATCGGTCAGCTGACCGAGAGATAAACCTACTCAATGCGGCAATCATTCCGGTCAATTTCTGGATTTCTTTTGGGTTCCAAGGCAGCTGCAAATCCTGAATAGCCTTGACCTACGCTGGGTTTACCTCTATGCCTCTATGGGTAACCATATATCCCAAGAACTTTTCAAACCCCACGCCAAAAGAGTACTTTAAGGCGTTAAGGCGCAACCTGTACTTTCTTAGCACCTTGAAGGTGTCGGCCAGATCTTTCACGTGTGAAGGTATTGTTTTACTCTTCACCACCATATCATCCACATACACCTCAATGGTCTTCCCTAGTTGCTGTTCGAACATTCTGGTCATCATTCTTTGGTAGGTAGCCCTAGCATTCTTCAACCCAAACGGCATGACCTTATAGTGGTAGTTCCCTATTGGAGTAATGAAAGCAGTCTTCTCTTGATCCTCCAATGCCAATGGAATCTGATGGTAACCCTGGAAGGCATCCAAAAAACTCATACGAGGATGTCCGACAGTGGCATCCACAAGCTGATCAATACGCGGCATTGGGAACGAATCCTTGGGACAGGCCTTGTTCAAATTTGTGAAATCCACACATACTCTCCACGTTCCATTCTTCTTTTTGACCACAACTGTATGCGCCAACCATTCGAGGTAGAAAACTTCTTTAATAGCCCCATCCCTCTTGAGTTTGAGCACCTCCTCCTTGACAGCCTCGGAATGTTCCTTGGAAGAACGCCGAGGTGGCTGCCTTTTCGGAACAATGGCGGGGTTAACATTTAAATGATGACAAATGAAGCTCGGATTTACGCCTGGAGCCTCATAAGGATCCCATGCAAAAACATCAATATTGCCTTTCAGAAATTCCAACAATTCCATCTTCTCCTGGTGTGGCAAACGTATGCCAACTTGGAAGAACCTCTCTGGGTCATCCGCTATCAAAAACTTCTCTAATTCCTCACAAAGAGCCTCCTCTCCTGTCACCACTCCAGGTGCATTCGGAGCTGTTAATTGCTATGAGTCCTTGATGAGCAAAGCCGATGACTCAGCTTCTGCCTGATGAAGCATTGCGGCCAATATGCACTGCCTGGCCACCGATTAGCTTCCGAGGATCTCTTCAACAAATTCCCCAGAGGGGAACTTAACCTTAACATGCAAGGTAGAGGAGACGGCTCCCAGAGCGTGCAGCCATGGCCTGGCGAGGATGGCTGAATATGGGGAGTACGCGTCGACCACAATGAAATCCACCTCAACCGTTTCTGAGCCGGATTGAACGGGCAAATGAATCTGTCCCTTCGGCACAACGGCCCTTCCTTCAAAACTTATGAGTGGTGAGTCATAAGGAGTAAGATCTTTCAGCTTCAACCTTATCCCCTTAAATAAATCAGGGTACATGATATCTGCACCACTGCCCTGATCAATCATCACCCTCTTCACATCATAATTCCCTATCCTGAGAGTGACCACAAGAGCATCGTCATGGGGTTGAATGGTACCAACCTTATCCTCCTCTGAAAATCCCAAGATGGGTAAAGTCACCTTCAACCTCTTCGGCCTGCAGCCTGCCTCTTCGGCCTGAGAATGGGAAACCGCCATCACCCTCGTGGGACCTGAATCGGTCCTGCTAGGTGCAGCGAAGATAACGTGAATTGTTCCCAACGCCGGCCGAGATGGATTATTCTTCTGATTGTTTGAGCCGGATTGACTGCCCTGCCCGCTAGGTTGACACAAGTGCTGCTTCAATTTTCCTTCACTGATAAGCTGCTCCAAGTGGTTCCAAAGGGTCCGACAATTCTCGGTAGTGTGGCCCACGTCCTGATGGTACTACAAAAAAGGTTCTGATTCCTCTTCGCGGGGTCTCCTGCCATCTTACTAGGCCACCTGAAGAAGGGCTCCTTACGAACTTTCTCCAGTAATTGGTGTACTGGTTCTCGGAACACAGTGTTCACGCCCTGAGAGGCTGCCGAGCCGGACTGCCCGATGTAATCTCTCCTCGGCTTGTTGTTGTGGTATCTGTCCGACCTGAAATCCATTCTCTCCTGCGGGATAACCTTCTCCTTACCTTTTCCCTGCTGCTGGTCTTCCTCGACCCTTTTGTATTCATCAATACGATCCATGAGGCGACGTACGCTGCGGACGGGCTTTTTGGTCAAGGACTTCCTCAAATCGTGATCAGTAGGAAGACCTACCTTAAAGGTATTAAGCGCCATCTCATCAAAATCACCATTTATCTCGTAAACATCTCCCAGTAAATGGTCGCAGTATGCTTTCAACGTCTCCCTTTCCCTTATGGTCATGGATAGCAGCGAGTCCAAAGGCCGAGGTACTCTGCTACACGTAATAAACCGCGAAGCGAATGCTCTAGTAAGCCCCCAAACTTTAAGGCCGTTGAACCACCTCATAACAACAAGTCCCAAGCTAGAGGGGAAAACTTTACACATCAGGGTCTCGTTATGAGAGTGCACCGCCTTCCTCTAGTTAAAGTGACTCACGTGCTCCACCAGATCAGTCCGGCCATTGTAGATGGTAAAGGTGGGCTGGGTGAATCTCTTGGGGAGCCTCCCCTTCTCAATCCTTCGTGAGAATGGAGATTTGGAGAGTTGGTGCAACGCCCGACTCATAGCATCATTCCCCAAGTCCCTTGAAGGAAGTTTTTTACGTCTGCGAGCTGGCGGGTCGTCCTCCTCACAAGAGGACATTGCGCTTGGGGGTGAGCATGATCTTGAGCTGTAACTACCTCCCCGGACCTCCTCTAAAGAAGGATTAGATGAGGACGGTGAAGACCTACGTCTGGCGCGGTGCAACTTTCTTTTCAAATGATTAATCTCCTTCTGCGTGGTTTTAGCACCATCCTCGTGGGTGGTGCTACCCCTGCCATGAGTATGGCTAGCCCTAGGGTATTTCATATGGACACTTCCCTCACGATCCCTTCGACGCTCAAGACGCTTGAAAAGATCCTTCGGTTGTGATTCTTGAGACTCTGCATGGTGTGAGCCTAGGCCTTCCATAGTATCCCAGCTCCTTTTAGACTAGATTCCCACAGACGGCGCCAATTGTAAGTGCACAATTGCACCTGGACCCAAAGACGATTATGGGCTCAGGCCCAATGAGCCTTAAACAATGAAATTTGTAGAGCGTGGGCTTGAAATCTAGATCAAAGGTACTGAGAACTTAATAACAGGATATAGTGTGCAAACACTTGTAAATAATGAATGATAATTGCCAATGGACCTCCTCGGACGTGAGCCGAGGACCACTTCTGTATTATTTCTCTTTCTTTCTTAAAGATTACAATTCTTAATTTATTTCTTGGTTTCAGACCTGGCCCCCCCCCCCCCCCCCTTTTTCTTTAGCCTTTACCCTCTTTTTATACTTCTTTTTCTGATGGTTTTTCTTTGTGTTGCTCAACCCCCTCCCACCCAGATATTTCTTTTCTTAGTGCCTTTGAATAGTGACCAGAAGTTTCAGTTCTATTGTTCAGGGGTCACTTCCCCATTAATGCGGCCAGGGAGGTAGGTGCAGAGTCTTTAATGTGGAGGTGGCAGCCTTTGCCCTTGATATTTTTCTAACACCGGTGTATCTAGAAGGTTCAGGGCTTCCCCTTTTAACCAACAGTCTTTCCAAAATTCTGGTTTGACCTTCATAGTCAAGCTCCGAGTTCTCTTGGGTGTGTCCGAGGAGAAACTCACCCTCGGACATGTCCTCGGACCCTCGGCGTATGGGCCGATTCACAGTACTAACAAATCCTTAGCTCAAGAACAAATCGGCCCATCTTACTAGAGCCCAAAGGCCCAAAATACCCGCTTGGGTCCTTTTACTCCCCACAAAGGCAAAATAGGGATTTCATCTATAAGCTTGCGTCAAATTAGAAATGTTAATGCTTAACTAAGAACATGTTAATCCACAAAAATAGACTAATAGGCAAAAATAACCATTAGAGTTTCATTATATCAGTTGCACTCTTTACAAGGTTTAAGATAATTATCATTTTTTACTTCTACGAAACTTAAAAGATTAACGTTGCATATATTCATTACACAAAGAAAATTGATATATTCATCAAAAAAAAAAAAAAAAAAAAAAAAAAAAGAAGAAGAAGAAGAAAATTGATATAATTGGTCTTTAAAAAAAAACCAAAAATATATGTTTGTTTCCTAAATTTTGGGTAAGGTTATATTTTAGTTTTTGAAATTTGAAACTTTCCTTTTTAGTGCTAAAAAGGAAATATAAATTTATCAAGTAAGCTATTTTGTAATTTTATCATTACCCATTATAATTATTGCTTGCAAGACAAGATTCAATAAAACCACACAACGCTCCATTATAACATAAGTTATAAAATAACAATTTTGATATATTTATAAATTCTTTTTTTACATATTTCAATAATTGAGGATAAAATATTTGAGCTCGAGATGTCACTAAAATATAAGTTATAAATTATAGTGAGCTTTAAAAATAAAAAGAAGAAAAATGATGGGATGGGTTTAAAATTGAAAGGTAGGAAGGAAGAAGTAGAACGCTTAACACGATAGCCGTTTGTGTCCAGCCAATGAGAGAGCAGAAATATCTTAAAAAGGGTTTTAGTTTTAGGGCTTTCTTTCATTCATTTTCATTGTACTCTCTCTCTCTCTCTCTCGCTCTCTCTCTCTTTGACTCTTCTAAAGCTAAAAGCTATTAAGCTAGGGCACTCCTAAATCCAAATCCCAAATCCAAATCCAATTTTTCTTCTTCTTTGAATTCGTGAAATCATTGCCAGCTAGCTTCCAAATGGACTCTCAAGCCAACGAAGCTATCCTCGACGGAGAGCCTAACGACGTTAAGTCTTCTGACCTCAGAGAAGACGACGATATCATCAACGACAAGTCTCACTCTCACTCTTCCGACGGAGCTAGCGCCGGGTTTCTCTCTCTCTCTCTCTTTCCTCTCTCTTAAACTTTTCAATTTTTAAGCTCTGTTTGGTTCCTAAGAAAATCTATCAACGACAAAAAAAATCACCCAAATCTTGGGGGGGAAAAAAAAACTTAGTAACTGTTTCAGTTGCTCGTTGTTTCTCTAATACTTTCTTGATTATTGGGGAAAAAATTTTAGGGGAAAAAACATGGAAGGAAAAAAGAAAGAAAAAATTTCGGAGCTGAAGGAAATTTGTGTTTGATTTTAATTTTTCGTGTAATGCTCTTGCTAATCAAGTAGTTGTTATGAATAATTAAGACGAAAGTGAAAGAAAAGGAAATTTTTTTCAAGAACTTAAGTAAGAAGGTTGTATTTGAGTTTAAGTTAATTACTTGTGTGGATAATAATTTGTGTGTGTGTGTGTGTGTGTGTGTGTGTGTGTTTTTGATCTGTTTGTAATTTGTTGCAGAAAAATCTTTATAGGGGGCTTAGCGCGAGAGACAACCGATGGTTAGTTATTATTATAGTTGATGATGCTTTTTTTTTTTAATGTTTCAAATGCAGTTTACACTTTACACTACTTTTAAGTTTGGATTCGCGTCTAAATTGGTAGTCTTGGCTTTCAAAACTCGCAATTTAGGCCATGTTGATGTGCCCCTTTTCTTATGTTACATCACATTTTCACCAATAATCATGCTGGTCCCTTTTGGGGTTTGTTAAAAGAAAAGTTTTAACGGATGTTGGCAACTAGCTCTACCTCAACCAGCAACTCCTCCCCTGATAAATTTAGAAGTGGAGGCCATGGAGGGTGAGGTTGTTAGTTCAAGACCCATTAAGTGCGTGTCTAATCTACCAAAACAAAATGTTTAGCAGATGTTGACGGAAGGGGCACATTGACATTGTTGTAATACTGATTTAGAAGCGATCCTAAACTTAAAAGGTGTAAATAGTGTTTGTCTTTTTTTAATTTTATGTAAGTGTTGCTGATTTTTAGTGGGACATTTATGAGTTTTTGTTTGGTTCTTCTTGTGATTGTAATTGTACTATGCAGCACAATTTGTCAAGCACTTCGGTAAATATGGTGATATTATTGATTCTGTGATAATGAAGGACCGGAAGACTGGGCAGCCCCGAGGATTTGGGTTTGTGACTTATGCAGAACCCTCTGTGGTTGATAAAGTCATTGAGGATCCCCATATTATTAATGGGAAACAAGTAGGGTTTTTGTTTAATCGTGTCATTATTGAGCTAGAATTTAGTTGTTTTTGCTTTAGTTGTTGATTTGATTTTATTGGTGTTTTGATGTGATGCTGGGGGGCATGTAGGTGGAAATTAAGCGGACCATCCCGAAGGGTGCTATTGGGTCTAAGGATATCAGGACTAAGAAGATTTTTGTGGGTGGGATTCCTGCAACTGTGAATGAAGGTTGTTTCCTCTATAGTTTTGTGGGAATTGTCTTTTTGTGAATTAAAGGTTGTTTACATATTAATTCTGAAAGGGGAGCTATGTGTTTGTTTCAAATGAGCAGATGAGTTCAGGGACTTCTTTGCGCAATTTGGAGAGGTCAAGGAACACCAGATCATGCGGGACCATTCCACCAGTCGTTCTCGTGGGTTTGGGTTTATTTCCTTTGACACAGAGCAAGCAGTTGATGATCTCTTGTCCAGGGGTAACAGACTGGAGCTGGCAGGAGCTCAGGTGAGCAGAGTGCTAACTAAAATGAACATTTATTTTTCCTTTTTGTATGTTCTTAAAGATAATGTCCCTATTTCTATAACCAGCCTTTGTATGATGTAATTACTAGCTAGGGGACACATAACATATCAGTTACTAGATTATTTATATAAAAAAACATATTAGTTACTAGATTAAAAACAAAGACTATTATTATTCAAATGCAAGTTTTTGCCCAAAGGGCCTCATACAGAGCTTGCAAAGGACTTCTATTTTTTTTTTTTGAAGTGAAAAAAATGCATCTATTTTTACTTGAATGATTACATAAATTTTTGGCGAGTGGGGTTGTGTATTTGTGGTTTACTCCCCAGGGATTGGCCCAAAGGATCCTCCCTCCCTTGATGAGGTTCCATGTTAAAAAAAAAAAAAAAAAAAAAAAAAAAAATTTAAAACAAAAAACATAAACTAACATCTAAGTGGGGATGTTTTAATTATTAGTTATGTGCCAAACCTAGTGGGTTTCTTAAGTACTTTGGCGTATTAACCATTCATTATTGGTTAACTTTATGCTATATCTTGTTTAGATATTTTTTTAATCAATATGAGTTGTCACTCTATTCTTTGGCATCCATCAAGCATGGTGTTTGGTGTAGTTCATAATTTAAAATTTTTATATAGTTTATATGCCAACCATGTTGTTGTTTTGTAGTCCTTAAAAAAATTCAGTAGATGGATGATGTTAACGAAAGTACTTCCAAAAAAATTTGCACTATTTGGTGGCTTACTTTAGCGCCTACTTTCAGATTTAGAAATATTCTAATAAATTCTACTGCTCCAGATGTGTTGCTATCACTGTTGAAGTGATGCATGATTTGGACTTTATACAGAAAGTTAGTTCTAAGATGAAAGGACAGGAAAAAAGGAATTTAGAAAGAAAAAGAGAGGGGGGGTTGGGGGAAGTGAAACTAAGGATATCGTTTTCTTCTGTGATTAAACTAATTAATATTATGTCTTCTAACCATACGAAAGATACGAAGATTCTTGAATTATTTAACACATACGCTGTTGTTTGTACTGAATACAACCCTTTATCAATTATGAAGCATTGTAATTTAGGTTCATGTTTCTTTCTTGTAGGTGGAAATAAAAAAGGCAGAGCCAAAGAAGCCAAACCCACCACCTGCCCCATCCAGGCGTTATAATGATTCTAGGCCCGCATTTAGTGGTGGGTTCAGAGATAGTGGTTATGGTGGATTCGGAGGCAGTAGCTTTGGAGGTGGCAGTGGTGGTGGATATAGGTCAGGTGGACCCTATGGTGGTGGCAGGAGCAGCGCTTATGGTGGTTATGGTGGAAGTGAATTTGGTGGTTATGGAGGATATGGTGTTGGTGGTGGTATGGCAACTTACAGGGAAGAGCCCTATCTAGGATACTCGAGTCGTTATGGAGGAGGAGGCTTTAGCAGAGGTTATGATCTAGGAGGCAGTTATGGTGGACCTAGTGAGAGTTATGGGGGATATGCTAGTGGTGGTAGTGGTGCTGCTGCTGGTGGCTATGGGAGTAGTTATGATGCCAGTCTTGGTGGTGCCTATGGAGGGGGTAGTGCTTCCTTCTATGGGAGTAGAGGGGGGTATGGTGGTGGTGCAGGGAGTGGTAGTCGATACCATCCTTATTCAAGGTAGAAGTCATTGGATGAGGAATATTAGGATTATAATTTATAAGTTTACGGAAAAATGCGAACCTGTCTCAGTTTGTAGCATTGAGTTTCAAGTTTGTTAGCTTATGTTCGGATTCTTTTATTTTGTTGAGGAGGTGGTTTTGAATGTTTTTACCCTTCTGTACTGGTAGTGCAAGATAAAGGATCTGATTTTAACTTTTCATTTGGTTGACATTAATGAGCTGCAAATTGTGCAGATGATTGTATTATCTCGGGTTCTTGAAATGGTACTTGCAGACATAAGTGGCAATTAATCTTCCTAACATTCTGTTTACTCATTTTCATTAGCAGACCATTCTTGTCAGTTAAGGAAGCACTCAATTTATTTCTTATGTTTAGCAAATCATTTTAGTTCCAACAATGCCATAGACACAACAAATTCAGAACTTTTTTCACAACATTTGAGGTAGCAGATTATCGTCTCCTTTGTATACCAATCACAACTTTTCACCTTAGCACTGATGAAAAAAGTTGTGAAATTGGTTGTGTATCTAGACTTATTGTTTCAGTTTTGCATGGACACAAGTGGCTAGACCTTGCCATTCATGGTGATAATTCCTTGGATGTCAACTCTTGAACATGTATCTTACATGGATAGCTGACCTTGTTTCATAAAATGCAATGTTCTGATATGTTAGCTGCTTTCTATGACTTAGAAATATTCTGTTTGACATGATTGTTGCATTGCAACCCTGACTACATTAGCTCCTATGATGGAAATGGAACAAATCTCAACCATTGTTAGTTTGACCTTTACTATGTTCCTGCTGAATCATTCTTCTGGCTGAATTGGATCTTGGTGAGAGTTGATGTAGTATGAATTTGGAACTGATCTGGGTGTGAATGCATCTTAATCCTGCAAGATTGTGACTTCTTAGTAAGGGCATACCATGATTGTAGCCTTTGTATTAGAAATAACATTCAGCTACTCGGCTAGGTTGGATGTTTAAAACTGTAGTATATTATACAAGGGTGTACTGAAAGAACATAAGCCATAGCTGCACATGAAGCAGAGTGTTTGGCTTTCAGAAGTTTCCACATCCAAACGCATTTGCAGCTTGTTGAATGTGAGGCTAGGGATGTGATGTGATACTCTGAGAACTACAGCAACAAAGACGGCAGGTGATGGTTAAAACTATAGCTCTGCTCTCGTATTTGCAATATATTTGTTGCGAATGTATATTGTCTTAGTATTTGCAAATTCTATATTTTTACCACAATTATAATGTTACCAACTAACGTGCCTTTTTGATATTTTGCATTTTCATCGTTAAACCTATTATGAGAGGAATTCAATGATCCTTCGTTCCGCATTCACAATCTACAAAAATCATTATCATCAATTTTTAATGAAAATTTAATAAATGTTTTATATAATATTTTCTACATATTAATATATTCTCTCTCTCTCTCTCTCTTCAATATATAACTAAATTATTTTAAGCAATTCCTCAATACTCCATTAGGCTTGGGCCAAGTTAGTCTAGGGCTCAAACCAAAACTTTGACTCAACTACTTCGGGTGGACAATAACAGAATCCGCCATTAACTGTGAAAAATCATGATCTTGACCATTCAGTCTCCCATGGACGATAAAGGGTGATGGAGTAGAGATCTCTAGATCTTCACTTGATCTAGAAACCCTTTTAAATTTATGTCGATCGTTTTTGTTGTATCAAATTCTAATATAGGAAAATCAGCACTCAAACTGAAATGACCAATTTTTTGGAGACTTCAAGTCCTTGCCAACCACCTCTTGCCTTTGAAACTACTCAAATCTTTATGTATTGGTTTAGAGTGAGTAGGTGGTTCGATTTGAACAAATATTTTGGACAATTCTAAATACCATACTAACAAATATTTTGGACACTTATAAATACCATACTATACAATGTGGAAAAGAATTTATTTCAAAATAACTTATAATCCTCCACAAACCAAGCCCGAAATGGCAATTCATTCTAGTTTACAAACTGAACTTGGGCTGCAAAGTCAGTAGCCCATGGGCCGCCCTTGATAGGAAAAAAATTCCAAATAAACTTCCTCGAACTCAGTAAACGTTGTCGTGTAATAACAAAAGAAAAATCTTCTATTTTTTCTGGCTTTCATGCTCAGAGAGAGAGAGATAGAGAGAGAGAGAGAGAATGGCACTGGCGTCGTGGAACTTGGGCCTAGGTGCATCTCAATCTCAAAAGGTACGTAGATTCATTCCGCAATTCAATTCTGAGGTTTTTTCCTTAATATTTTACTGTTACATTCCGCTTCTCAATTTTCCCTTCTTTTTTAATTAATTAATTATTATTTTTTATATATATTTTAAAAAGCAGAGAGAGGTACCCCAACTCCAAGTATTTTGCAGAAAGAAAGAGAGAAACAGAGATAACAACCACCCTTATAAAGTCATCGAAATTACGCCTCCGCCCAAGAACCTTGGCATTCGTTGCTTCCCTCTGTAATTACCCACTATTCTACTCCTCTTTTTATTATTATTATTTTTAAATGTTATAATAATTTTTTTTTTAATCTCCATAATCAAAGACAACAGCCTGGAAATTTTATTTATTTATTATTATTATTTTATTTGGGACATACAATCCAAAATGAAAGAACTACAATGGTAAAAAACATATAATGATATATAGCATTCACATTTTAGTGTTAAAAGTTAAAACTACAACGTACTAAGTTACTGTCTTCATTTTGGACACAGTAATGCTGGGGCCAATTTTTTTTACAACGGCTGAGATGGCCGATTGTGATTGGGGCAACGTGATTTTTATCTAGGTCTATCCCTGACACTATTTTTAGTATGCATCAATTACAGTATGTTATATTAATGGTGGTGAAAAATGTTGTATTTCTATACTTATTGTTTTTTTTTTTTTAATAAATTTTTTGATGGGAAATATACTTATTGTTTTGGGTATAGCTAAATTGCCTCGTACTGCCTAAAACCATATATCCTATATGGGATAGAGTTCAGACTATAGCTCTACTCTTGCTATAGCCCCATTAGGCATTGGGTCCTTAGCGGGTGGAGAGCTACTATGGTTGTGCACATATAGGTCGCCAATGTCAGCTGTCGCCTCTTACCCTTTTTTGTTTAGCCACAAAGAAAGGATTGCATTTGCTGTTGGCGTCTTGGATATCGATAAGTACCTGTATATGATGTGTTAGGCCTAATGGATGTCTTTGAAATGTTTATTAATTTTCTACATCAGTTTGCGTGCTAATGTAAGTTCTTTAAATTCAACGAGATCATGAATGATCTTTCACAGAAGAAGGATGTGTACATCAATTAACTTTAGAGGCACGACATAACCCTTTTCTAATAAATCTTTTGTATGTTATTAAGGAGATAAATGCAAGTTACTTGAAAAACACACTATAGATCGGCATCTCTAATAGGCCTTTTAGGAGCATACTAGCTAGGTTATACAAAAATCAATAATCGCATGTGCAGTATGAATTATGAAACTTGGTCAACTATCACATGCCAAATGTTAAAATGGGCCAAGCATTATTGGAATCAGATTAAATTACGTATGACAGAAACAAAGAAATGTGATTTGGAATTATTACAAGAAACTTGGTTAAAGAATTGTTATTGCATGCGGCTAAGTGTATAGAAGCGTTGTTGGTCAAATTTGCAAAATAAATAGAGGCACAGAGAGAGTACGTGATTTTCATTCATAATTCCATTGATGCAACGCACTTTTCATTGACTGATAGCAAGAAGAACAATCAAAACTTAGTCCCAAAATGTTGGAGTTGCCTATGAATCTGCAAAAAACTAGTCAAGCTTGGCCACATGTATTTTTGATTGACTGACGCTTAAAAAAAAAAAAAAGATTTTAAATTTGCATTATTGCAGGTTTACACTGGCAGTGAAAGGCAATGAAAGGTGTCTAAATAAGTATAGACTATAGAGTACTTTTAATGTGGTTTGAAGGATGTACTCCACGTAGCAAAATGGTCCCATGAAAAGATGCTGCTAGATTAGCTATTTAAATAACTTAAATTTTTTTTGTAATGGGTGATAAGGAGATCTATTGAAGGTTGTATTATAGATAACGATGCTAGTCTATAACACACCTTGTCCTTGCTTGCTCTATAATAGATCTCCAAAGGTAAAGAGAAAGATGAGGGAGAAAGATCATGCAAATATTCCTTTTGTGCCATGTGAGCTTCGTGGCTGGGACTGGGGTCATCCTAGAGAGACAGAGATAGTGAAAGAACTGAAGACAGCATAACATGTTGGATTAGGATAGAGAAAATTCTAGCACATATATTATTGTCTGCATATTTTGTAATAGTTTGAAAGATATGAGGAATGCATTTACTAATATATGTTGGTTCCTTCTTTCAACACCAATGCTTCAATGCCAGAACATGTTGCAGGGAAGACATACGGTCCCATGTGGCATCGAATTTGCTTAATCAACTGTAAATTTCAAGTGCCATTCTATGTGAATTGGAAGTGTAGAAAACTAGCAAAACACGTTCCCCTTAAATTTTATGTACACCCAACAAAATTTTTGTTGTTCTGTCATGTTGTAATGTTGCTGTTATTGATGTTTTCATGGATCTGTAGGCCCGGCATAGCTTGTGAATGAATAAACAACTGAATAAAATGTTGCAACCAGGGTATCCATGTTTAGCTGTACATCTCAGTTGCACCTTGTTTGTTGCAGAACTTGCAATGTGGAGAGAGTGTAACAATAGAAGGCCAAGCCTATACTATTTCAGCTGTAACTCATCGATACCAGCTTCGAAAGGGCAAGTATGAACCAAGTGAGAAGAGGCTTGATGTTTTGTCAACAGGGAGATACATCCTGAATTTGTATTTAGAGAGTTTACTAGAACAATCTTGATGTCTATTTTATGAATAACTTCCATTATATTTAAAAATTAGGCTTTGTATAACTAGATTGTACAGGGACCACTCTTTTAAATTGCTTCTTAATGCTTTAGCTGTAACAGCTAAAAAAATGTGCAATGAAGCTCTAAGCTAATGACTTAATGCAACACTTTTGCTTGTGAATCATAATGGTATTACCTATATTCATTTAGTATGTTCAGTTTATTAGATCAACCACCAACCAGCCCAACCAACCCTGTTACTAACCTAACCCGGACCAAAGTGACACCACTTATCTGTCTTTCTGGGATTCAAACAGCAGGACCTCAACCCCTTTATGGACTTGAATGCAATAAGCTATTGTTCCTGTAACTGTAAAAGGATGCACAAAAACAATGCTCACTAACACTGTCTTGTAACTATCAACAGGATTTGTTTGCCAATAATTAATACATAGGGCCACATTCCATTCTTGAATTGTGAAGTGCTAAAGATCTTTTGTATGCTGAACCTGAGCTACACTAAAACCCATCACAATTGCCCCATTTGTTCCCCAAGTAATGCTATTTTTACAAACAATACATATTCTTAGTCCTCTCCATTTCAAATAAGAAAATTCGATATACGTTTAAGATTTATTTATTTGATCTAAAAGTGTTCAAGATGTGATGTTATTCAAAATTTTAAATAATACCGTTAGAAATATTTAATTAGATTGAAATTTATAATATTTAATTAGATTGAAAGAAAGTTTTTTCTTAGCAAAAACTTGGAAATTTGTTTTCAATTGCAGCACTTGATCCTAGAGAAAAGGACTCATGAAGTGAAAGCCTAGCTAGTGAGATTACTATTAATCTTCAGGGTGAAGTGACCAAGAGGACTTTGGTTGTAGTTGCTGCACATGATCCTAGGACAGGAAGGAAGCATGAAAGTAAGTGCCTAGCTTTGTGAGAATTTTCGTTAGTCATGGATTTGCTGGAGAAAATGATAGTGTGCATTGCACACTGAATATGATTGTTGAAACATGTTTAGTTGATTGGTGACACTAGTCACCACAAGCCTGGACATCTTTGTCTCAGAACCACTTAATCATAATCTAAAAAACGTGTCAAGTTGTAAGCCTGCAAAGGTTTAGTTGGGAAAGTCCCTCTCCTTTATCATGCCCCACTTACATGCAAAAATTTTCAAGTGCTCTCAAAGGTACGATTCACTAAAAATTTATTAAAATAAGCTTTCTAATCAATAAAATGATATTATTGATGCAAATATAATATTTCTTGGTAATATTTTATGTTTTATTTCTTACGGTAATCAGTAAACTAGCCCACACATATATATCAGTGGTATTATTTCATTGATAACGAGTATTACTTTAACAATTTTTTCAATGGACTTCTCTACGAAATATAATCGTTTCTCATTTTACATCAAAAGTGGATTTGTGGGATTAACCATGAATTTGAAAAGAATAAACACTACATTAATTACTCAGTTATATGTCCCTCTAGTATGATCAAAACCGTTAAATGCATTACCATTCAGCATAAGAGCCATTTTATGTCCATTGGATTAGAATAAAATTAGAGGTCAAAGTAAGGTTACAGTTAATGGAATGGAACCCACATACTGAGGCCCACTAAACATATGGGGAGGAAATTTGTTATGGTCATCATTATGAGGGACTACTCAACTACCGTATTCCCTCCGTGCCTACCGTCTGCACTACATACAATAGTCACCACGTGGGTCCCGATTAAGCCCCGAGACTAGAATAGAATTTAGAACAATTGGTGGGTCCCACTAGCGTGGCACTCCGGCCCCTCATGTCTCAAGAGATGCCATTGCCGGCATTGTAAAAAAATTGTAAAGTGAACATTGATATGGGCACCACCACCTCTAACCAAAAAAGATGATTATGGCCTGCATTATGATCCGTAGTTTTTTTAGCCTTTTTTGGGTAACTTTTGAGTTGATTTTTTTTTTTTTTTTTTGGGTACAATGTTGTCCAAACATTTTTCACAACCCCTATCATCAATAATTAAATAGATATATTAAATTAATAATAGTTAAATTTTATTTCAATATTAGGTTACTAATCTCATCACATGCGCTTTGCGTGTGCAATGAGGCTTTTTATTTTTTATTTTTGGCTTTACATGTTTTACTCATAGTAGTCTTTTTTATTTTTCATTTGAAGAAGCAGTTGTACCAGTACTGGACTACTAATGTGAGAGAGAAATGTTTTTAATTAATAATTTTACATGTCTAATTTTATAATTTAAGCCTTAAAAACAGATAAATTTAAAGATATTTTAAGCATCTAAATTGAGTATCTCAAATAAAGAAAGCTTTTTAAATAATAATATAACTAATTTGTAATGTCGTACTCATGTATGAAAACATTTAACAATAAAATAATGAAGTGGTCTTTATTTAGACATAAGTGACGTAGTGTTCTAGACTTTGACATTGTCATTGAGTATTATAAATTGCGTAAAATTAGAGAATCATTAAAAACTAATTTGAATTTTTTTCTTAGAAGAAAATTTGGATTATAATTATACTTTGACTTGAATATAATATAGTATATGATATATGGTTGATGTTAGGATAAAAATTAATGCTTATATTATTTTAAATGAATTATAAAATTATAAAACTTTCATTGTGAGGTTAAAAAAAAAAAACTTTAATAAGTTAGTGCCACAGATCAAAATGACTTCAATAAGTTAGTGTCACAGAATTTATTATTATTATTATTATTTATATTAAAACTTCTTTTTGGTAGTATTATAATGGTTGATATATAATAGTGTTAGTGATAGATCAATATGAAATTATAGTATAACTCAACATTCAAACGTGAACAAATCTTTTTCCTTAAGAATTACTAAAAAGTAAGTGGCCATTTGCAAAAGTAATTAATTCTAGAATCACAATTTTTACTGCATAATTTTCTCACAATTATTATGTGAAAAATTGTAATTAATTGTCTATCACTTTTACATAAATTCACAACTCTTTTCTACCATTTTCATTCAATTACATAAAATAATTGTGGGTTTCAATTAGTTCAATTAGTAAGATAAAAGATCTAGAATTCAACCAAAAACTAATTAGTGTCTTAATCTAATGGTAAAAAAAATCATCTGGAGTGGATACTATCTCTCAAAAAACTATATAAAACAAGGGTTATGCTAATGAGTACTTTTAGGGTAATAGTTAGCAATCTATGTTAAGAAAATTTTGACATTATTTTTATGAAAAATAAAAAAATTATCAAAATATTACTTTTTTTTTCATAAAAATTTCTTTAAATAGATTGTTAACTATTTCCTTAGAAGCATTCATTATTATTTTTCCTAAAACAATGGTAAAAAGAGATGAGTGTGGTAAAGGTTATATTAATACAATTATTGTTTATCATCATGTGGGTTCCCTCAATAATTACTTATTACTTTTATTGATGGGGTTTAACTCACCGTAGGGGCAAGATAATGTTATGGGCCGAACAAAACAATGACAGCCGTCCACGTGCTTCTGGTCCTGTTCACGTGCACACATGTGACAACTTCTTGTTCCCGCCAATCAAGTTAATGGTATTGGTGCGGTGACTTAAATCCCCATGTGATTACTATTAATTTTTTTTATCATTATTTTTACTTATCGATATTTTACATTCAAGTACGGAAAAAAAAAAATACTCAAATCTAAATTGGTCTCTGTGAATTTGATTCCTAAACTTAATGGAAAAAAAATGTGGATAAGAGAGGGAGAGATTCGAAGCATCCACATGCAAGTTAATGGTGTTGTCCAATTAAATTTGGGGTATCACAAAACTGGTTGAGATTTGAGACAGAAATGAATCTTTTTCTACTCTTTTGTCCAAGCATTGAATTTTATTGCTGTAAAACCCAATAAATAAAAAAGTAGTATTAGTTGACACCCCAATTCTTGTAATTTACTCTCTTAACAAGTACTAGGAGAAAGCAAACCATTGAAGAAGACAAAAATAAAATATATCACTCTTTTTAACTGTCCCTTTTTAAAATTATTAAGCTCCTTTCCTATCATGCTTAAACACTTTTTTTTTTTTCTTTTCTGTCAACACTTGTCTTCACTTGGAGAAGGAGGTGTCTAAGAAAAACTGAAAAAGAGAGTTTTTTTTTTTTAATGATTCGATAGTTCGGTAAGTTGTGGTTCTTCTAATAAAAGATAACAGACTATACTATTAAGGTAAAAAAACTCTTAAAATATTAAGGATACAAAGTTATCATAATTAGTAGAAATAATAGGATTTGATTGGTGTAAAATCGTTCTTACATAGATCTTTATTATATATCAATCACAACATATCATATTTAAAAGTAAGAAAAGATTATGCGACTATTCTTCATATTAGCCAAAAATAGAATTACTTTTGTTTGGAAAATAACTTTGTTTGGCTCATTAAACTCTCATGATGACATAAAAGAAGTCATGTTTATTGGCATTATTGTAATATAATTTATCCTAGGTAATTTTTTTTTGGCATCCTTTTGAGTATTGTGCGATTGTCATTTTGATCCCTTGACTATCAAAACTTATAAGTTATAATAAATACCATAATATTAAATTATTATCAATTCATTCCTTCTATCAACTCTGTTTGTTAGTACTTATAAATAAGCCAAACCTACATCATTTTGGGAAAAAAAATAAAAAAGGGTATGCGTGTGGTTTTTTTTATAATTAATTTTTATAAGATTTCTAATTCTTTAGTTATATTGAAAACAATTTTTGATATAACTGTATCTAAACGATATTGTTTTGATTAACAGAGACAACGGAATGATCATTTTGGTTGCAAACCAATAATAGTTAAAGGATTAAAATGAAAGTTTTGATAGTCAAGGGTCTAAAATGAGATCAACCCACTAATCAGAGGAAGTAATGTATTTTTGCCTTAATCTAAAACATTAAGTGAATTCGGTGGATAGTGAAAGTGATGGGTGAAATGAATTTAGATATCATTTACTTCTCTAATTTACCGTTCACCAATAATGAGTGACATTTTTACAGTTGATCTTTCAGTTGAGAATATAGCTCCCTACAAAGATCTATAATGGCCACCTATTTCATTTACTTTAATGAAATCCAAAAGAAAATATAATTATTTTAAAAAATAATATTCCATAGAGGTGTGGATATATTCCAAAACTTTACTTGAAGTATTGAAACATAAATGTGTGGTTTAAATCTTTGTTGTTCAAAGTTCAAACTACAAATAATATTTATTCTAAAATAAAATAAAATAATAGATTAAACATAGTTTTTTACTTTTTCACTTTATTATTTAATGAATTATGTTCGTAGTCTATTGAATTTTGCAGATTGTTTTAAATAATCAATATTGCTCACAATATGGGAGAAATCTTTTAACCCTTTTTAGGTTTCTCATAATGCTTCTCTAATTGGTAATTACTAACCTATTCCTGGCTTTTCTTTACTCTTATTTTTTGAGGAAATAGTCAAATAACTTAATTGTGTCACTACATACAGAAAGAGTTCTTCTCAAAAAAAAAAAAAAAAAAAAAAAAAAAAAAAAATATATATATATATATATATATATATATAATAAAGAGTCGAACATTTTTTTTAATGAAATAGAGAAAAAGTCGATTTTATTTGTTGAGGGGATAAAATAGTCAGATTAGAATCCTATTACAGCTTTTTTTTTTTTAATAAGATTTAATTTTTCAACTAGAGTAGAAACTTCCCCTAAAAAAAATACTAGATTAGAAAGTTGTGATTTAGGATAAGAATTTTTTTTTTTCAATTTACTAATATTTAACTATTTATTGATGGGTCCAGTTAACAATGCTTTAAAGTCATTTGTTAATGAATTATTTTAGAAAAATTTTGAATATGGGAAAATATAAATTTTAAAAAGAAATTAATTTTTTTTTTCTTTCAAGTTACTAGTATTTAACTATTTATTTATGGGTTCGGGTGCTCTAAAAATATTTGTTAATAGGGTCATACTAACGAGTGTTTTTAGGGTAATGACTAACAATCCATTTTAGGAAAGTTTTGAAACTACTTTTATGGGAAATAAAATAAGTTGTTAAAACGTTAATTACTTTTTTTCTTTTCCCATAATTTTTTTAAAATAAATTGTTAATCATTACTTTAAAAGCATCTGTTAGCATTTTTTTTAATAAATGGTTTTCAGAAAGTTCAAAAAAATCAAAAGAATCGATTATTTTTTTTCCTTTTCTAATAAAAAATTGTTAAAAATATTTTTGGTTAATTTTTTTTCCCTTTATTTGCATGATGAATAAGTTGCCTTTTTAGAAAGGTGTTCATTATAAAATACAGAGTGAAGTGAAAGGGGGTGCCCCATGAATCAAAAGTGACTTTGTTTGTTTGAGTGACTATTTTACCTTGGCTCTGCTTTGCTTGTGTGGTTGGGTTTGTTTTTAGTTTTTACTCTCTCAACAAAAATCCCATTCCTATGCAAAAGCACCATTAGCTACACGACGGAAAATAACAGAAAAAACCTTTTCAATAATAAAAAGAATTAAAAAAAAAAAATTGTTGCTGCTGTAATTATTATTGTTCCATTTCTCTCTCTGTCTTTGTGAGTCTCTTTCTTTCTTTGTTTCGATCAGATCTGAAGCTCTTCTTCAGAGAAACACAAAGACATCCCAAAGTTGTTTCACTTTCTCTGTGAGTTTATTTGGTTCTCTCTCTTTCTCTCTGTGTGTGTTCCAACTGTCATGAAGGATTGCTTGCTCTGCATTGTACTCTTTCTTCTCTGACAAAAAGGTATGCTATACTAAAACTAAAACTATACTGTACCCTTTATTTCTTTCATTCTTTCTTTATGATTCTTTGGTTCTTTGCTTTTTTGGGGTTTCTTGCCTTGTTTTTCGTTTGGTTATTGAGAAATTGCGGGAAAAGAAAAGAAGGGGAAGGTCAAGTTTGTTGCTTTTTTGGCTCCAAATGAATGGAGGGGTTGGTTTTCTTGGGTCACAAACAATGAAAGCTTCGAGCTTGATTGTTTTTTCAAATTCTAGTTCGTTCCTTCTCTTTTACTACATTTTTGCTTGGCAAGCAAAAATGCCATCTGGGTCATTGAGAAACTTCTTTATGGTGGTGTAGGAATGTCAAAGCAATGCATTTTTATTTAGTTGATGATTGAATTCGTTAGTTTTTGACCCTTTTTTTGTCTGTGTATTAATTAAGTTCACTATCTTGATTCTGGGGTTAGCTATGGCTGTCTTGGTATCTCGGGTCGGCTATAGGTTTCTTGTTCTATCCGTAATCTTTGGGATTTTCTTTAATTGAACGAAATATTTGTGTGATGGAACTCTGCAAATTCTGTTAATTATGATTTTTATTTGAAATTGCATACAGGGTCATCAAAATTCACGCCTAGGTTTCAACCACATAGTTATTGTCACAGATTTTCTTCTTTTGAAAAATAGATAGACGTTAAGTCTAAGATTTTGTTATTAATGGCTTTGGTATAAGGTGGTGGTGGTGGTGGTGGTGATGGTGAGGGGGATTATATTGCTTATCATTTTGTCAGTTTTGTCTCACAAATTCACTGTGCTTAGTTTAGATTTTGGTGTGGCAGTGCCTGTTTGAAATTGCTGAATGGAGTCGCTTATTGATGGAGTTTCGAAGACTCAGAATTTGGCAATAGGCAACAACTCTCCTTCAAGATCTAAGACTCCTCACTCCTCTCGGCCTCCATCCTCGAAACAAACTAGACATGAAGTGGTTTCTTCCACTTCCTATGCAACTGTTCATAATCATGCCATGAAAACAGCCAGCTATCCAAATGGTTATGTGATTAATCAAAAGCCATCCCACAAGGTGGCCCGTGATGATGTGCAGCATGCAGAATCACTGAAGACAGAAAAACACTATTACAATTCACATAAAGGAAAATCTGAATATGGGCCCCCCAATTATGTTGATAGGAAAGTGGGTGGAACCTCTTATGAGGAGAAGGTTTCTGCAGTGGCAATGAAATCTTACGTCAACAATCCCATTTTTGATTCAAAGAATTGTAATTCAAGTGGCTTGTCGGAATCTGAAAATTCGGTTTTCTTTCCAAGTAAAGGAGGTGCTGAACAAATGAATGGCCACTGTACTTCTCAATCAGCGGTAACCTATTGTCCAAGTCCTCCAAATAGCCTTTATGCTGCCACCCTGTATTCAGAAGCCAAACAAAGTTTCACAAACACGGAAGTTAGTGAATGCACAAGCAGCATTGAGAAGTCTATTGAAAGTGGTGAAGTTACTAATTCTTGTGATCTTGTCGAGAGCAGGAAGACCAGCATGTACAGAGGCAGCACTGGCAGTGATCTTAGTGATGAGAGCAGCTCAAGTAGTTTAAGCAGTGCCATGTACAAGCCCCACAAGGCAAATGATATAAGATGGGAAGCAATTCAAGCTGTTCGATCTCGTAATGGGATGTTGGAAATGAAACATTTTAGATTGTTGAAGAGACTGGGATGTGGAGATATAGGCAACGTTTATCTATCAGAGTTGACGGGCACTAAAACTTATTTTGCCATGAAGGTAATGGATAAATCAGCTCTTGCTGCTCGCAAGAAGCTATTGAGGGCTCAGACGGAAAGAGAGATACTGCAATCTCTGGATCATCCATTCCTACCCACATTGTATTCATATTTTGAAACAGAGAAGTTCTCTTGCTTGGTAATGGAGTTTTGCCCCGGTGGAGACCTGCATGCACTCAGGCAAAAACAACCGGGAAAGTATTTTCCAGAGCATGCTGCCAGGTTAGGAATTGTTTTCTCCTCCTGTCTCTTTTCTTTTTGCTTTAACCATTTGAATTTGTACAAATGCATGCACTCAGGAAAATATTTTATGTTGCTGCTATTGGTAAAGATAAAAATGTTTGTTCTCGTAATATAATCCAGAATAACTTGTGAGTCCAATTCCAGTTAACCCTGTCTCTCTAGATTTGATTCATTTGATGGTCTCACTACGCTCTTATTTTATTTTTATTTTAAACAATACAGAAATTTCTTGGTAGACTTTGCACCAGACTTCAGTGGTTTGTACAGACTCTCTCTTTCTAATAGTTTGACTAATATAAAAGAGGAGTCATCTTTGCCGTAGAAACCTTGGGGAAAGCTAAAGAGCTGCAAACTATGATTTTATATACTAGTCCATTTCGTCTAGTGGATCAAGTGAATCTCTTTAGATCTTGCCACTATTATGAATGCACCAATCTTTGATGTTGATAGCAACCGCTTATGCAAAGTTTTTTTTTTTTTTTCCAAGGAGGTTTTTAAAACAACAAGCATGAATTTCCTTTGCCATAAACATTCCTTTTGAACTATTCCTGCTTACAACTCAATTTTAAGAATACCAACCTAGTGGAATCACGCTACGAACAGTTTTCACCTGCATGAACTTGATGTTATGCCTTATATTTTGATACTACTTCATCCTTATTTGTGATTGCTATCTAATTTCCCTTTGCTGTCCCTCATCATGATGATTTGGGCAGTCATAACAAGTTCTCTTTTTCTTATTTTTCTTTAACTTCTTTAATTCTTGCATGGAAGTCTCTTCTATTAAGTTAACTCCTGCTTTTTCCTTTTCTCTATGGCATCATACTAAGCTTGGCTTGTCTATACACATATAAGATGCTTCTATTGTTGCTGTTACCATTATTTAATTTATAGAATATGTTTCATGAATGTAAGATATATTGAAGTTCTGAGTTATTATGCCAAAGCTAGCAAATAGAAGGTAAGTTTGTGTATTATCAGTTGTCATTAAAACAATGAACTCAATTAATAGCCAAAGGAGGGTGGGGGTGGGGAAGAGCCAAAAAGGATATTTGGTAGGACTTTCTTCTCCTAGGGATGTAGCCTCTTGGGGAACTATTTAAAATTGAAAAACAATTGGAATAAAAAGAAAAAGAAAAAGGATTCCATCATATTAATCGATACTCCTGGTTCTCACAAAAGCTAATATTTTTTCTTTTTCCTTGTTTTTGTTGATATTATTCTAGTGAATGCACAATGTGTTATAGAAATTAGAAAACATGATATTTGAACTAAGATTTCTGGAACAATTGTTCTTACCAATCTATCTTGGTAACTGTTCGTTTTGATGACAATGATGATAAAGGTTTAATTTTATCTGAACTTAATTTGAAAGAAAAAATGATAATGTATCCTTGATTGTATTCTCAGCCCATTGATCTACACTGTCACTGCAGGTTTTATGTGGCTGAAGTTCTTCTTGCTCTGGAGTATTTGCACATGCTTGGCATCATTTACAGAGACCTAAAACCAGAAAATGTGTTGGTGAGAGAAGATGGGCACATAATGCTTTCAGATTTTGACCTCTCTCTAAGATGTGCTGTCTGCCCAACTCTGGTGAGATCCTCTAACTTAAGCTTGGAGACAAAGAACTCAGCATACTGTGTTCAACCTGCCTGCATAGAGCCAACTTGTGTAATGCAGCCAGATTGCATCCAACCTGCCTGTTTTGCACCACGTTTCTTATCAGGCAAGCCCAAGAAAGAAAAAAAGAACAAGTCAAAGAATGAAACATGTCATCAAGTAACTCCTCTCCCTGAACTCATCGCTGAACCCACCAGTGCTCGGTCAATGTCTTTTGTTGGTACACATGAGTACTTGGCACCTGAAATCATTAAAGGTGAAGGCCATGGTAGTGCTGTAGATTGGTGGACATTTGGGATATTTCTTTATGAGCTTTTGTTTGGTAAAACTCCATTCAAGGGAGCTGGGAACCGGGCTACTCTTTTTAATGTGGTTGGCCAGCCCTTGAGATTTCCAGAGTCACCTTCTGTGAGCTTTGCTGCCAGAGACTTGATTAGGGGTCTACTTGTAAAAGAGCCACAGCATCGTCTTGCTTATAGGCGTGGTGCTACAGAAGTTAAGCAACATCCTTTCTTTCAAAGTGTGAATTGGGCACTCATCCGTTGTACAAATCCCCCAGACGTGCCAAAACCAGTTGTGATGGACTTCCCTATCATTGATCCACCAAAAGCACCCACAACTGAGGTGCCTGGTGTTGATGTGAAGCCTTCAGGTAATTATTTAGAGATTGATTTCTTTTAATTCTTGTATCCATTTTCCTTCTTTGTACCAGTTTCCGTCTCCTCGATTGTATTGTGCCTCAATGGTTCCTTCCATTGCAAAAAAGCTAAGAAGTGTTAGTTCCTTTCAATTGGCACTTGTAACTGCTCTGCAGTTGTAGGCACAAGATAAACGCAATGAGGAAAAGCAAATGCATTAAAATCAGGAATGAAGTTGCTGATCTTTCTTTCCTACACCTGTTGATTCTGCTAAATTAAATTTGTCCTGGTGGAAATATGGTATTTAAGATTGAAACTATTCTGTGTTGTCACTATGATTTTACTTCCATTGCAACCGCTTAGTAACATATCTTCCAATTCAATCCATTTGTTACGATCTTCATTCCAAATGTCATCCAAGACAAGTAGAAATTTGTCATCTTTTAAAAGTTTTCTTAAGCAAATTTGCAACTGATCCACACTCAAATTCTCATCAATTGTACCAAGTGTAGATTTAAGGATTTCTTTTATCAACCTAGTAACGTTAAAATTCTCAGACACACACACCCACATCCTCAATTGAAAATGGCTAACTACCACTTCATCGTTATAAACCAACTTGGCAAGTGTGGTCTTCCCTAATCCTCCAATCCCAACTATAGGAATTACAATAACGTTTCTGCCAGCATCTTGGTGCATCAAAAGACGTATGATGTTTTCTTTATCTTCATCCCTACCGATGACATTAGAAGGATGAACAAAGGAGTGAGTCATGTCCCTCTGATGCATTGTTATATTCCCATCTTCAAGTCCTTGAGCAAGATTGAATTTATCTTTCTTATCAGCAATATCATCTACCCTCTCCCTAACACCCTTGATTTTATTTGCCATTTCAAAACGGAATGCAAGTGGGTTGTTAGAACTAGAAAAGAAATGACACCTTTTTGCTAGTGCTCCCGTATCTTTTCATTGCTTCCTTCTGCAAAACTCGGTAGTGAAATTCATCCAGCACATTCTCGGCATCACTAAGAACATGTTTGAGCTCCCCTAGCCAATGGTTCAGCCTATGGTCACTTGCCTACTTTTGCAAGATTCTTCCCATTTTTCCCACTTGCATTCTTGTGGGCACGTTCCTGTTTAGGTTGGCCTGGTCTAATCAAAATCTATCTGACTCCCATGAAGGGCACAGTGAGTTTCCACCAAGGCTCATTGCTCGAGTCTTTAGGCCACCTCTCTTATCCACTTATCTGCAAGGTCTACTTTATTCTTCCTTTAAACCAGAATAACAGACTTTCATTAAACTGATTAAGAGGCTACATCAGATGCTAATTTAGTTTGGAGGAAAGCCGGAGTTTCTTCCATCCAGATTACAATGAATATAGCTAACCTTACATTTTCTTATAACAATTATATACGTCAAAAAACAATTTTATGCATATATATCAATTGAAATTCAGGGTGTTATAAACTTAACTACTTTGTCTTTGTCATTTCAAATATATATGATTTTCTAAAACTTTGTCCATATTTGATATTTTCAAAAAGAAACCTTATAATTTTAATTTACAGATACTATTTTTTAAAAATAATTTTGGGGGGCCATTGGCCTAACATGGATCCATCAATGTTTGGATCATCTCATCCTCTATTGTTGTAATTATTGAACTATTAAAAAATGTATATTGATGGCAAATTTGTAAAGATGTAATATAAACGTTGCAAATGGCTCAGTAATTTAAAATAATTAGCTGCAGGTATCCATTAAAAGCTGAAGCTCGTTTCCAATGCATTTTTAGACTGGACACAAGCTATATCTCCCATTAAAAAGTAAAAATTTAGTCCGAAAATTCGAGGGATCTTGAGGTGAGCAAATTGAATGGATCGACATTCATCAACCTCTAGTTTATTGCTACTAATAGATGCAACAGTTTTGAATGATTCATGAACAGTTTTGTATACATTGTCGAAAAAGTAAAAATTGGATTTGGATGGCTAAAATGCACAATAGAAGCTCGGTTGGGTGGTGATTGACTTACGAGGGCCACTTTGAGTGAATGGCATGGTTGATGCCTCTGACGCCAAGAGATTTTTGTTTTGGACCAGCTTTAACTGAAAGTCCACCCACGGCCCACCTGAAATTCTCAAATTCGTAAGAGCATGCGTCAGCAATTGGGCATCCCTAAAAATATCACACATACTAAGGGCGCAATGGAAGGAGCAAGTAGGCATACTTATTAGGCTCGTTTATCTAACATCCACAAAAATATGACACATACAAAGTGCCCCTGGAAAGAGCAAGTAGGCATGAAGTGGCCTTGTTTGCCTAACATACAAAAGTGCCCTTATATTTTCTCCCCAAAAAAAAAAAACCAGTAGTGCCCTTATAGATGGATGATAGTTTTGGTTATAAATTAACCAAAAAAGAAAGTTTAAAATGAAATTGGTTTTTTTTTTTTAATGTCTGGTCTATAAATCTATCTACACTTATGTTGACTAAATTTGGTGAAAATTATGTAAGTAATATTGATAATTTAATTGACTCTATCTGTTTTTATTTTTAACCTTGAGTAACAACTTGTTGACTTGTACCCGACATGTTTTTCGGGTCAGATACATTCAAGTTCATGAGTTTGAGTTTATCAAGTCTAGTTATTGAGTCAAGATTGGATAATTTAGTTTGTTTGGAGCCTTGATTTATGTGTTATGCTAATTATGCATTTTCTAAGCGATAGAAATTGTACAATAAGAAAAAAAAAAATGTTAAGGTATTTGACACCAAATTTTCTATTAAGTATATCTTAATTGAAAATCATGTTTCTTCATAACTTATTTACTTGCCTAATCTTACTTTGTAGGCTAAGAAAGGGTCTAGTGGGTTATCTTGGGACTAAAGTATTCACATATAATTGTTTGAAGATTAGCTAAATTTTGAAGAAAACATTTTCTTTTTCTATTTTAAATTTTTAACTACTTAATTGTAAAATACACTCAACATTTTTCTTTCTATCGTTTCACCTCTCCATTAAGATATTCATTATATTTTTTATTATTCTTTTTTCTCCACTCAAAACACTACACCTATCATCCAAAACAATCAAACCCACAATCCAAATGACCCATACCCACAACACTACCCTCCCAATCTCTCATTTTGATCTGTTTATGTTAGTCATCCTATGTCCAACAACCCCCCTTTGCTAGCCCATGCTTCAAACATCGCCCCAGCACCCCTCTCTATAAACACGAAAGCTACAATGAGTGTTGTAACAATTTCTATTTGGTTTTATCACATTTACGATTAAATCTTTTTATAATTCTCTTATATTTTAAACTAGGTCTGGTTAACATGTGCTCTTGCTATCTATTTTTAGAAACATTTTCTTGAAAATTGAAAAAATTGTCAACATTTTTCAATTTTTGAGAAAATATTTCTATAAATGATTAATTATTATGTGTTCTAAGGGCACACATTAACAAAATTTTTTGAACTAAATACAAAACACGTGTCTTTTTTTTTTTTAATCCATGTGAACCACACAAAAACAAATAAATGTCAAATCATAGCTTGTGAGATGTCAAATCTTTATTGGGCGATTAGATCTATAATTTGGCTAGAAAAAATTGATTTACACAACCAAATGTGTATGCTCTTAGAATGAATGTGTTTCAACATGTTATTGGCTAGTAGGGTCAGCCTAATAACCATCATTTTCAAATTTAGTTTCTTTTTAAGCCTCAATCACTTAATCCCAAAAAAAAAAAAAAAAAATCACTTGTATGCTTGGAATTAAAATTGCATTTTGGAAAAAACCAAAAAAAAAAAAATTGCATTTTGGAATTGATTTTCTAAAGAAAGGAAATAATTTTTAGTTAAATATTTGTTAATGCATAAATCATGACGCAAGTTACCCAAAAAACGGAGGATTGACTAAACCAATGATTAACAAACTAGTGACCCACCCAAAGTCACTGTCTGTTTCATAAAGGTTGTTGAAGGCCCAATCATGAAAGGCCACTTCAGCAAATTCAAATGCTAAAAAAAGATTCTATTCACACTGTTAGTGGGTAGATGCACGCGCGCTCTCATCTCCACGCGCCTTTCATTGGGCTTTTGAAGTAGGACTACACTACTCCCGTGGTCGCGTACACGGAAGATCCATCTTCCAGTCTTCCTGACCCAATTTGATGGGAGAGAGTGTCCAACCGCCTCGAAAAGTTGTTATCAAGTACACCCTGGTCTAAAAATGATCACGTGGTCCTGGATGTAATGAGAATTCTTGTTTATTTTTAGGGAGATTTAGGACATTCAAATTCTATATTTTTTTCTCAAAAAAAAAAAAATCTATAATTTTAAAATATTTTGGTCAGTTAAATTTTTTTTTTTTTTTTTGCGTAAATACATTTTTTGTTCCTATATTTTGGGTTCATTTCTATTTTGGTTATTACATTTCTATTTTATCATTTTTAGTCCTTAAAATGAAAAATGCATTCCATTTTAGTCTTTACTATCACTCACTTAACGGAAATATTTTATGTGGCAAACAGAATACACTATTGGCACAGTAAATATTGACGTGACCAATAAAATAATATTAAAAAATTATTTGGCATTTAAAAAATGTCACATCATCATTTTAATTTTTTTTTTAAAAAAGTCATCTCACATAATGTTTGAACAAATAGAAAATAAAACCAAAAGCAAACATTAAATCTAATAACTAAATAAAAAAATTTCATTAGCTTTTCATTATTTTTCGGGAAGAATATTTTTGTTCTTTCTTCCCTAAATCCAAAACAAGAAAAGTCAAAGGTATCTCTCTCTCATTTTCAAAGAGAGCAGTTTAAGATCTAAATTGACAAATGAGATAAAGTGAGATTGGGTCACTACTGTGAATTTGTTAGGGTTTTGGCCTTGAGGGTTCAAACCATTGAGAACATCAACCTTGGGGTTTCAATCTAAGAGGATGGGTTAGAGGGAAAAAGGCACGGAGAGATGGTAAAAGACCAGGTCGGTTCGAAGAGACGTCATCGCCAAGTGGTGGCTGTGAGTGGCGAAGTGCTAGTTTTCTTCTCCAAAGACACATATCTGGGAACAAAGACGAAGTGCAGGTTTAATCTCTCTCTTTCACTCAACTTGAAATGATCAAGACCCACGAACCCAACCATCAACGATAGTGGCGGCACACACCAGAACCACCACCAATGGTAGCCGTTGTTATCACTCTCCCTTCCTCTTTTGTTTTCTTTTCTATTTCTTTATTTATTTTAATTTCATTTGTCTTTTTGTTTTGGGTATGGCCGAGACTCTTTGTTTTTTTGTTTTTGTTTTTTTGGTTTGGTTTGTTGATTAGGTTTGGTTTCAAGAAGCTGATGAGTGTGTTTAAATTCGATTGCTTTCAAAATGGGTGTAAATTCGGATGAATGTGTGTACTGTTGAAGTATTTGTGTGTTTGAATTTTGAATTGTAAATATGTAGGCTTTGATGTGTGTGGATATATGTGTTTGGGTTTACATGTTCTATGTGTTTCCTTGTTGGATTTATAAATTTGATTTGCTAGAGGTTTCAAGTTTGTGTGTGTTCTTGTGTTATGGAGATTATTGTATTTGTGATCTTGCATTCCAGTTGTGTTTTGAGTTTGTATTCTTAAGATTAAAATTTTTGGGTTGTGTTCATGTTTAAGATTGTGTGGGCCTTTTTTGAAAATGTTGGGGCTGGGCCACCTGCTGCTATACTAGGCCCAAAGATTTCTAGATCAAGGAGTTGAGACCGGTCTAAGAGCAAACCTCCTTGGTCCGGCTTGTGTGCAAACAATGCCCTATTAACCAAGCTTTGATCACATGCCCATGACAGACAGAACTATTACATTAACTACGACAGACATATACAATAAAGACAATAATGGAAATCCCTTTAAGTTTCAGATAAAATAAATAGTGGGCTTTGATAAGGAATATCCGTTTTATGAAACAACAACAAAAGGGTAAGCATTGAATGAACGATAGTAAGCTTATTAAAAGGAATAAATGTCAGTCTGCCGCATTAAGTTATGTTGCCAAGTCTAAGTCAAGAAGAGGAATCACCTCTTCAATGCGACTAATCTCTATGAAGGGGAAACTAGCTGCTTTGAAGGGGCGGACCTGAATGACTTGAGTTCAGTGAGGTCCTTCTCCGTTACCAGAGAGCATGGGTTGGAGAGGGAGAGGGAGATCCATTTGGTGCATGCCTACTACTCCGTTCTCTCTGTTTTCTTTGTTTTTTTTTATTCTTCTCTCTGTTCCCTAGTTCCTTCCTTTCTATTTTCTCTTAATTCTTTCTTTCTTTTCCTTTGGTTTTTTACTATTGCTGTCTTTTTAATTCTAGTGATTATCCTTCTAGAGGTTGCTCTCCCCCTTGTCGTGTATAGCAAAGGCCCCTTATATAGTGCCAGCCGTGCTTGGCTCTTACCATTTTAGCCCTTAACCGTTTTTATTTGGTGTCGGTGTCCTTACTAGCCATCACTAACTGGTCAGTCACCCAGCTAGCGCCACTTACCTGCACTGGCTGCGCCACTCCACCTTACCAGACAAAGAAGACTCTTTTGTTTGCTTGCTTGTCATGGCACTCTTACCTGGCACGATGTAAGTACTCTTCTTCTCTCCGTCCCTCATGGCATGCACCTAGTGGTTCCAACTCAGTTTTGTCTCTTTTGGGTGACATGTCATCCCAAAAGGACATTGCCGTCAAAAAAGCTTGAGCAAGAAACACGAAAATGGGTTTTTCCCCCTCCCCACTGCCAGACCATGCCCTCTTACCTCTGACCCATGACCTCACCACTTCTTGTATTGGCTGGGTGCAGGCTGGTAGTGTTTGGGCCTTGCGCGTGCCTTATCTCCATGCTCATCCTAAATTCTGCCTGCTGCTCATGTGTCTGCCGCGGTTTGAAAGTCAATCTACCCAGTCTGCCGTTCATCTTTGACTTCTTATGGCGTGGGTTGCTTTCCCTGACTTCTCATTTATGGCTTGCTTCTTTTAGGGGCCGGGCCTTGCCCGATTGTGGGTTGTTCCATGATTTTATTCTCAGCCTTTGTTATTTGTTTCCTACCACACCATTTTGTTATGCCTGCCGTGAGGTTTGCTTGACCCAGGGCCGCTGGGCCCCTTTAGGCTTTATCATTCATTCCTTCTCTGATGACCAACAAACTCATTGGGTCCTTTACTACTTGCGGGCTCCATCGTCCTTCCTACTTTCTTTTAGGCATCCTCGACCTGTTTACTTTCTTGAGGCATTCTCGACCCTTTCCAATTCTATGCTTCCCATGAGTTTTTACTAACTATTTAAGCTTCTCTGGCCCAAGTGCTTCTTACTTCATCCTTGGGGCTCATGGATTTTCCATTGCCCCTTACTTTCATTACTTACATTACTTTGGGCCTGCTATGACAGCCGTGACCCATTCTCACTTTTCTACATCCATACAGCCTGTGGGTTTGTTATTTCTTTCTTCCAAGCCTTCTTAGGCTCATTTACTTCTTCAGGATCCATTATTCCTGCTACTTGGGCTTAATGACATTTTCATCTCACTCTCTTCTACCCATTTCTTTGGGCTTTTCCTCATGCTGGGCTTCTAAAAAAAATGAGCATCTACAAAGATGTAATTAGATTTGAATTCATGTCTATTTTGGGTTTCAATTTTTTTTCATTTTTATTTTATTAAAAAAGATATTTTTTAATTATATTAACTGCTGACATGACATTTTTTTAATATCAGATAAATTTATTATTATTATTATTTTATTAGCCACGTCATTATTTTATCATTATTATATTCGACACGTCAGCATTTACTATAACAACAATGCATTTTGTTTGCCATGTAAGATATTTCTATTAAGTGAGTGACGGTAAAGACCAAAATGGAATGTGTTTTTCATTTAGGGACTAAAGCAGTAAAATAAAAATGTAGAGACCAAAATAGAAATGACTCCAAAATATAAAGATCAAAAGTGCATTTACGTTTTTTTTTTATAATTTTTTTTTTATTTTTACAAACAAGGGTGTCCATATCACTTCGAGTAATTGACTATTTCCTTGAGTGTATGTAATCCTTCCATTCCACATGCATGAGGTTATTATAGGAAAAAATTCCTTGAGTGCGCCTCCAAGATACTAGAAAGAGGTTTCGAATTCAAGAACTTATGAATGTTATGAGATTTTGGTCATATTTTATATTAAAAAGGTTATAGCTTCTATTTTAATTATCCACTTTTTTTTTTTTGGCGTAAATGCACTTTTAATCATTACATTTTGACCCAATTTCTATTTTGGTCCCTATATTTTATTTTTACCACTTTTAATTCCTAAACCAATTAATGCGTGACATTTAAGTTCTTACCGTCACCCAACTAACAGAAAATGCTAATATGACTGACGGCATAGTAAAATAATAATTAAAAAAAAATCTATTTTGGCATTAAAAAATTGCCACGTCATAATTTAAATTTTAAAAAATTAATTTATTAATTTTAACTAAATGAAAAAAATTTTAAAAAAAACATGAAGAACATGTTTTCTTTCCTGACCAGTGACTGTCCTCAACTCTCGGGAAGAACATGAAGAAAACAAACCTGCCTGAACTCAAGAACACACAAACCTAAACATTTTCTCAACTCCAAACATCTTGTTTCTTTCTAGATCAAAACACCACAATCACAGCTCACAACTCTCTAAAACTCTCTTGTCTCAACTCTCTGCTTGCTCGGTGCTTGTGTGTTTTCTCTAGATTTTTTTTTTTTTTGTGAGTTTCTGTGCATATGGTGTTGCCGACTTGTCGTGGTGAGGTGGAGGGCGTGGGTTTGTGGGATCGGCGTGGTGGAGCGATAATGCCTTAAAATGTATACTTGTTATATATTTATGTGGGCGTTATCTCTTTATTACTATGATTAATTTGTATAATTAAGCCATGATTTGCATTAATCTCTATTATTTATCTTTACATAATTTCTTGAATAAGATGTCATTCATTGTGTGTAATTTTCTACTTTTAGGAAATCATGAAAGAAAGATGAGTTTACAAGAATTTGTGAGAGAATGGAGGCCAAACTAGAATTAAAGTGAAGCTAAATGACCATGCTTAAATGTCTAAGGAGGTGCAGCTGGAGTGCTTGGATTGTCTACTCTAATTGGAAGCTTCAAATAAGGAAAGAAACCAAAGAGGCAGAATCTGAAAAGGAAAAATCTGATTTGAGCACTGATTAGTATTTTGGGCGTATCTCTCTCATAAAAAAATCCAATTGACACAAGGCTAGATGGGTTGGAACCTTGACTTAATTATCTACAACTTTTCAGTTTTGAGTTTTTCGAAATTCTCAATTTTTGAAGGCCGAAATTAACTCACAAGTTACTGCTGTAAACTTGGACGAAAATTAAAATAGTAAAAATTTTATTTTCTTTGGACACTTTTAGGTTAGGGTTTTGAAGGGAGGCCGGAGAACGAATTTTGGGCAGAGAAAACCTTATATTTTTCTTTCTCTAATGGCAACCTAAACTCTTTGTTAGGGATAGGGGTTATGTTTCTTCTATACGGTATGAATATTCAATGTGATTCTTTCTAAGATTTTACCAACAACATATTTGGTTGTTCAATTAGATTTCTTTTGATGTATTAGTTCTTTCATATTTTCAATAAGTTCAATCATATTTTTCTTATTATTTAGATGAATTTCTAATAGTTTCAAATAGAAATTAGGTTCTGAAGTGAATGAGTTTTTATGAAAACTTTTCTAACCGTATTATTAATCGAGATTATCATGCGTTCTTGAATTGTCTCAGTTCAACCAAATCATAAGTTTTTAATTGTATAAGAACAATCAATTATGAAATAAATATTTTCTTAGATCACAAAGAATCTCATATCGATATAGGAAAACACCCTGATGCCCTAGTATTTATATTATTGATTTAAATCAGTTTTTATTATTATTCTTGTTAACAGTCACCAAGCAAAATTGTTTTTCTTTTTCACCCAAATTGTTATTTAATTATATTATCTTTGAATTTACCATGCTTCTTATGGTTTGACCTCGGTACTTTGAGAATTATATTGCAATCTCCTGCACTTGGGAGTAAGCAAACACGGAGGTCTGAGTTTGTGGATCGGCATGGTGGAGGGTGTGCGTTTGTGGATTGGCGTGGTGGAGGGTGTGGGTTTGTGGGTCGGTGTGGTGAAAGGTGTGGGTTTGTGGTGATTGGCGTGGTGGAGGTTTGAGTTTGTGGATCGGCGTGGTGGAGGGTGGGTTTGCGGTGATTGGCGTCTATGGTGGAGTTTTGGTGATGGCATAGATCAGAGTTTGGGTCGGTCGATGATGGGTTGCATGATTGTTCGATGGCTGGATCGGTAATGGTTGGTGGTTGGATTGAAGTTTGGTGGTGGGTTTTAGTGGTTGAGATTGGAGTTTGGTGGTGGGTTTTGGTGATGGCATAGATCGGAGTTTAGTGGTGGGATTCGTTCACAGATTGGAGTTTGGTGATGGGTTTCATTCTTAGATTGAAGAGGAATGGTGCCTAGACTAGCTGAGTTTTTTTTTTTTTTTTTTTAATCAGATTTGGGTGGGGTAGTTTGCTCCGATGGGTTTGTGTGGGTAGTGGATGGGTTTATTGTTTTGGAATTGTGGTAGATAGTTGATGGTTTTGTGGCAGATTATGGTGGATTTGTGATTGTGATTTGAGGGCAGTCATGGGTCATGAAAGAAAATTATGTGTTTAGGTTTGTGTTCTTGAGTTCTGATCTGGGTTGGAGTTTTTTTGTTCTTCATGTTCTTCCCGAGTTTTTTATTTATTTTTAAATTTAGTTAAAATTAATAAATTAATTTTTTTAATTTAGATGCTGACATGACAATTTTTTTAATGCCAAAATAGATTTTTTAATTATTATTTTACTATGTCATCAATCACGTCAGCATTTCTGTTAGTTGGGTGACGGTAAGGACTTAAAAATCATGCGTTAATTGGTTTAGGGACTAAAAGTGGTAAAAATAAAATGTAGGGACCAAAATGAAAAAAAAATCAAAATATAAGGACTAAAAGTGCATTTACGCCTTTTTTTTTTGTGTAAAAATTTATCCACTTTTCAAATACATCTTACACCCTTTTCTTTATTTTCCTTATACATTTGGCTTATATTTTCATTATAAAAATTATTTGCTCTTTTTTTTTTTTTTTTGTGGGATTTAATTGAAGAGCGGGATGATAATACTATGTTTAGTGGCATTTGCTCTCTTTTTGTGAGATTTAATTGGGATGCTTCAATTCCCATTTACACTTACAAAATAACAAGGCAACGTACAATTGTTCATTCGCCTTACACTTACAAAATAACAAGGCATCTTAGAATCATTCATTCCCCTTACGATTTATTTGTATTTATCCCATTCTTAAAATATAGTTCTGATGATCGTATATCTGTAGTTGTCCTTAAAAAAAAAAAAAAAAATGAAAAGTCAAATAGAGATGTTAAAGCCCTGAGAACATAAAAGACAAGACAAGAATTTAATATATTAATATCATAGTATATGCTATGAAGTAATTTCCAAAAATGTAAGACAAAACATGACACATTTGTTAGTCCTTGCCAAAATAAAACTATATAGTTTTTATGCTAAAGAAATTTAACCATGTTGTAAATGCTTGATTGTATTGACTAACAAAAGTCTTAAAAACTTTGTTATTCACTTTGTTGCATCCTCACAATGACAGGCTTAAAATAATAGAAATAACATTCTTCCTTATTAAGGGGATTTTTGAAGTGGATGAGTATTTATTTTGACTTGATTTTTTTTACTCGGTATTTGGAGATTAAAATCTTAGATGTTTCATTAGAAATACTAACAGTTACCTGATTGATTGGGACTAATATTGCAATTTTTATCCTATAGATGTAAAGTGCAAACATATGATAAGAAGAGCATTGCAAAATTAAGAATATAGGTCCCATTTTCATCCACTATTTTCGTAAAATTTTGTGCTTTACTAGTCATTTTCTAACAAGGTGAAAAGGATCTATTATTTATCTTAATTAATACTTAATGCGTGTAAGATAAAATAATGGTTTGTATTTCAAAATAATTAGGTACTTGGAAATTCTTGAACACTTTATTAGCAAAAAAAAAAAAAAAAAAAAAAAAGAAAAGAAAAGAAAAGAAAAAAATCTCTTTGGGTTAGGACATGGCATATGATACTACTGTAAGTGCACAATTGCACCTGGACCCAAAGACGATTACGGGCTTAGGCCCAATGAGCCTTAAACAATAAAATTTGTAGAGTGTGGACTTTCAAATCTAGGTTAGAGGTACTGAGAACTTGATAACAGGCTGAGAGTTACAAATACTTGTAAACAACAAACAATAATTACCAATAGGCCTCCTCGGACGTAAGCCGATGACTATCTTTGTATTATTTCTCTTTCTTTCCTTCTTAAAGGTTACAATTCTTAATTTCTTTCTTTGTTATTGATTGATCCCCTCTTTTTTGGCCTTCACCCCTCTTAAATACTTCTTCTCCTGATGCTTTATCCACCTGTCGCTCAAATTCCCTCTCCCCTAGATATTTCTTCTCTTAGTGCCCTTGAATAGTAACCAGAAGTTTCAGTTCTACTGTTCAGGGGTCACTTCCCCATTAATGCGGCCAGGGAGTTAGGTGCAGAGTCTTTAATGTGGAGGTGACAGCCTTTGCATATGATATTTTCCTAACACTGGTGTGCCTACAACATTCAAGGACTCCCCCCTTTAACCATTAGTCTTTCTAGAGTTGTGCCTTGACCTTTATAATGAAGTTCTGAGTTACCTTAGATCTCTCTGAGGAGAAACTCGCCCTCGGCTGCATCCTCGGACCCTCGGCGTATGGGCCAATTCGCAGAGCTAACAAATTCTTGGCTCAAGAGCAGGTTGGCACTCCATGCTACAGTCCAAAGGCCCATATGTCCACTTGGGTCATTTTACTCCCCACAATAGCCCCTCAAAACTCTATTTTTCAGCATCCGATGAGGGAAAAATAGGGTTTTGATCCAACGAGAACTTACCCCACACGTTTTGTAAATAAATACACGTGTGGAGACCGTTTCGCGTTCTAGAGGATGCCATTTGGCGGTTTTATTTTAAAAAACGCGCGCATTTATTACCGTAAGTTAAACCTTGTCCCCCATGTTCAACGGTGAGATGAGCATCCAACGGCCTTTGTTACTCCATGAAAATTTGGGCGGGACAACTATAATTTCGAGGTCGCTTCCCGCACGTCGCGACGCTTCGGGAACCTGCACCTTCATTTATTTCTCCAGAGGCTAAATTCCATGGAAAATCGCACAACTTGAAATTTGTAAGTTCTTATTCTTTTTCCTTAACCCTTTCACCTCGGATCCTGTCATCGGCCCCTTTTTTTACCGTTTTTTCTTTTAGAACTTAGTCTTTCGTCCCTTTCTGATGGGTAAGTTTAAGTGTCTAGTTGATACCGCCGCTGGGATGGAAGGTTTTAGAACCAAATATCGCATTCCTAGCGACGTAGGTTTAGAATACTGCCCGGTGGAAGCCGTGGCCGGTTCTAGGAAAATCGGTGAGGTCATCATCCCAATGGTTGCCTTCGTAGAAGGTGGGATGACCCTCCCAATGAAACCCGTAACCAGGGAGTGCCTTCGCAACTACCGGTTGTGCCCCGACCAGTGCGCTCCCAATGTTTTTAGAGTCTTGGGTAGCGTCGATGCTCTAAATAAGCAGATGGGTCTGAGCCTTACCTGGCACAACGTTGTTTTCATGTACGAGTGCCATAAACTTAAAAATGTAGGTTATTACATCAAATCCCGTTCTAGCGTAGTTAGGTTAATCTCCTGTCTGCCCAAATCCAATAAAGGCATGAAGGATGACTACCTCATCGTCTCAGGCAATTGGCACGACGGCCTCCACTGCCCAGTTGAGTGGGGAGATCCAGGTGCAATTCCTTAGGATCCAACTTTCCACCCCCAAACCCCACCTAACATTTAGAAATGTGGATTTGCATTTACCTAAGCATTTAGTTTTCGTTTTTACATATCTTACGAATCTGACCATGTTTGTTTGTTTTGGTGTCTTTCTTTACAGACAAACAATACGTGCGCCCTTGTTTGAGTCATTGTAACGTCACGGATTTGAACCAAGTGCTACGTTCAGAGGTGTTCGTGAGCAAAGACTTACAACTTAGAGCGGCCCACTTGATTCTAGGGTACGACCCCATCTCCTCAGACTTCCAGGAGATAGAGAACGCAATAATCGCGGGTGACAGGAGGCGGAGAAGAATTCACGTAGCCCGACCCCACTTCTTGCCCGACCACGATATCCCCGACGCCTCCCATACCGTTTTGCACACACAGCCTATTGCGGCGATCCCTCTCGCCGTGCATTCTCAAGCAACTGCCATTCCGGAGGAGCACGTGTCCTCTTCACACACATTAGACGGCGAAATAGATAACTTTCAGCTCGAGGACGTCGAAAGACCCCGAGGAAACTAGTTCGTCATACTCTCTGACGAGGAAGAAGAGCCCACCGAGGCCTCCGGAATTGCAAGGTTAATTGTGGCCCACCCAGAAGACGACTCCGAGGAGGACATGGACAAGCTTCAGGGCCTTCTATCCAAGAGAGGTGAGAAAGTTGCTCAGAAGAGGGCGGGGGGGTCCCAAGCTCTTCCATCTTTGCCACCTCTCCCTCCTCCAGCCGAACCCAAACTTCCAGCAGAGGAGCCCAAAAAGAAAAGAAAGGGGAGGTCGAGGAGACTGGTGGTAAAGAACAAAAGAAACCACGACAACATCTCCAACCAGCTCAGCAGCAGAAGCTGGACAAGGGCAAAGGTCGGGCTCGCTTAGTCGAGAGTGGGGAGATCAGAGACGTGGCCGAAGTACGTCGAGCACCGGCTACCTGGTCTCCTGACTTAAGACTGGACGGCGCACCAATCACCTGTCAGTCCAGTATCAGGGCAATCCAACAAGGCCACGCCCACCACTTGGCCGAAGTGTTGGAACGCCTTCTTCTGCTGCCCAAGGATATGGAAGCCTTGGAAAAAATGAGCCAACCTCAACTGTTCCTGTCTTTAAAAAGGGAATTAGCCCTGGTAAGTTTAACTTTTTTATGAATATTCCGTTTTTCATGATATCGGACTATTAATGAATATCCTGCTATATCTAATTTTCTAACACTTCATTATAGGCCATTCAAGAAGTCTTTGTGGCCGAGAAGTTTATAGAGGACACAAGGAAGAAGGCCACAGCGGAGGCAGACAGTCGGATAGAGACTGAGAAGTCCCTAGGCCAGGCCCTCGCAGAAAATGAGAAACTCGTCTCTCAGGTGGCCGATCTCAAAAGAGAAAGAGATGGTGCCGAGGCCAGCCTGAAGACTATGAATACTCAAATAGAAGGGTAGCGCAAGCTTCTCCGTGAAAAAGATGAAGAGCTCTCCCAAGCCCAAAGGGAGCGCTCGGATTTGGAGCAAGAGCTTGCACGAATGAAGGAGGAAGCCAGCACATTCAAACGCTCGCTGGAGGATGCCAAGCAAGCGAGTTATGAGGAAGGGGTAACTGCAACAGAGGAGCAGCTGACAGAGGCTTTCGCGGCCTTGTGCCGGGAGTACTGTCAACAAGTCTGGGGTGAACCACTGAACGTAGCAGGAGTTCCTTCAGCCTCAGAGCTGAGGAAGTCCGAGAACGTTTGGCTTTCTCTTGACATACAGGAGATAGAAGAGGCTCCTGTTGTTGCTCCTGCCCCTGAGACAGATCCTCCTGCTCTTCCTCCTATGGTCCCAAAGCTCGTTCCAGATCCTACAGAACCATCAGGTTCCAATAAAGAAAAGGAAGGGGGTGGGGATGCCGAGAAGGGCTTGAGCCAGAGTGTGGAGCCCATTGTCCCTCCAACAACTACAACAAACAAAGAGAAGCAAGTTCTGTCTCCCTTTGAGTTGGAGCTAAGGAACACGAGGCAACCAGCACTTCTCAGCAAGACCCCCTCCAAGAGCTTAGGACCTAGCCTAGGACTTCTCTTTCTTCGTACTCAGAACTTAGCATGTAATGTATGTCTGAATGATTAATGAAAGACGATTTTGTTTGATTTTCACTCATGTTGTATTTGTTTTACTTTATTCTTTTTGTACTTGTCGTAAAAGTTCTCATTAATACATAGTTAAAGAAGGTCAGAACAAACAAATCTAACTCCAGGGATTGCACAATTTTAACCTCCACACAGCCATGCGCATGTTTGCCTTGCAAAGTAGAAGACTTAAGAACCTAACAGAGAGTAACTTAGTTTGGATATTAAATAATGCCTTAGTTAGAAAAAATCTCAAATGATGGTTAAACTTTTGTAATCTGTGGTATTGCTTTTAGCAGGATGTAAGGTCTGAGGACCATTCCTTACAAAAATTTGCTTAACACTTAAAGATATAGAACTTAAGATCTGAATTAATGAATAGTAATATACTGATTTCCACAAAACGTATGATAAGAATAAGAACAGTGACAAGATATTAAGACTAGTAATTTTAAATATTAATTTCCCCAAATTAGGAGGTCCGAGGACCCGGCATAACTAAGGTTCTGTTTAACAAATGATAAGATATCAATTTCCACAAGGTTTGCGGTTCGAGGACTACACTTAGCCAAGTTTTTGTTTGACTCTTAAGAATAGTAACTTCAAATGCTAATTTTCCCAAAGTAGGAGGTCCGAGGACCCGGCATAACTAGGGTTCTGTTTAACAAATGATAATATATCAATTTCCACAAGGTTTGTGGTCCGAGGACTACACTTAACCAAGTTTCTGTTTGACTCTTAAGAATAGTAACTTCAAATGCTAATTTTCCCAAAGTAGGAGGTCCGAGGACCCGGCATAACTAGAGTTCTGTTTAACAAATGATAAGATATCAATTTCCACAAGGTTTGTGGTTCGAGGACTACACTTAACCAAGTTTCTGTTTGACTCTTAAGAATAGTAACTTCAAATGCTAATTTTCTCAAAGTAGGAGGTCCGAGGACCCGGCATAACTAAGGTTCTGTTTAACAAATGATAAGATATCAATTTCCACAAGGTTTGTGGTCCGAGGACTACACTTAACCAAGTTTCTGTTTGACTCTTAAGAATAGTAACTACAAGCCCCTGAGGTATTTATAACTTTGAACTGAGAACAAACAAAAGCATATTTTATTAATAATAATACCTTCGAAGGTTATTTACATTCCATGGGCGTGGTACAATTCTTTCATCTAGGTCAGCTAGCCGATACGACCTTATGCCTGCTACTGAAACAATGCGATAGGGGCCTTCCCAGTTTGGTCCTAGCTTACCCCAAGCTGGGTTCTTAGAAGTGCCCACAACTTTTCTTAGTACAAGATCCCCAGGTGTGAGGGGCCTTAGCTTCATGTGGGCATCATATCCTTGTTTAAGCTTTTGTTGATAATAAGCCATTTGGACCATAGCTGTCTCGCGCCGTTCCTCAAGTAAATCAAGATATTTCTCCAGGAGTCCATCGTTATTCTCCGGGCTAAAAGAACTCGTCTTCAGGGTGGGAAAACTAGATTCCAAGGGTATCACCACCTCGGCTCCATAAGTCATAGAGAATGGTGTTTCTCCCGTGGACCTGCACGGTGTAGTCCGATACGTCCACAGAACATGTGGGAGTTCTTCTACCCATCTGCCTTTCGCATCGTCTAACCTTTTCTTGAGCCCACTAACTATGACCTTCTTAATGACCTCGGCTTGCCTATTTCCCCAAGGATAAACTGGGGTGGAGTATCTATTTATGATGCCCATATCACCGCAATACTTCCTAAAAGCCTTACTGTCAAATTGAACGCCATTGTCTGATATAAGTGTATGTGGTATTCCGAACCTAGTGATAATGTTCTTCCAAACAAACTTCTTGGAATCAACGTCTTTGATGTTTGCCAAGGGCTCAGCCTCGACCCATTTAGTGAAGTAATCCGTCCCCACGAGCAGCCATCGTTTATTACTTGCTGCCCTCGGAAATGGCCCCACTATGTCCAATCCCCATTGTGCGAAAGGCCAAGGACTGGAGAGGGGATTAAGAACCCTTCCAGGTTGATGAATATTAGGGGCGAACCTCTGGCATTGATCACATTTCCTGACATAGTCCTGAGACTTCTTCTGCATATTGGGCCACCAATAACCTGAGTTAGAGCTCTGTGGGCTAAGGATCTTCCCCCAGTGTGGCTCCCACAAATCCCTTCATGCAGTTTTTCCAGAAGTGCTTTTGTTGATTCAGGGTGCACACACAACAAGTACGGTCCTGAGAAGGATCGTTTATACAGTTTCTGGTCCTCGGACAACCAGAAGAATGGCATCTTTCGACGTATCTTATCTGCTTTAGACTTGTCCTCAGGAAGGATGTCATTCTTAAGAAAAAATACGACCGAGTCCATCCAACTAGGTCCAGGCCTTATCAGATGAATGCGAGCTGCGTTGACAACGGTAAGAGTGGGTTCTAGCAAATCCTCCATGAGGATAATCCTGGGAAAGCCCTGAGCCGAAGACGTTGCCAATGTGGCCAAGGAGTCTACATGGGTGTTTCCACTCCTAGAGATGTGAGCTAAGACGAATGAGTCAAATTCAGCTTGCTGACACTTGACCTGGGCCAAATATTCCTGCATTCTTGGGTCCCTAGCCTCCATGGTCCCCGTGAACTGGCCGACCACTAACTGAGAGTCCGAGAACGCACGGACTTCCTTTCCACCCATATTATGTACCATGTTCATGCCCACCAAGATTGCTTCGTACTTGGCTTCATTATTAGTAGTCGAGAATGACAGCCTTAGAGATTTTTCAAAGATAATTCCCTCAGGGGATATCAGAACAAGTCCGACACCAGACCCTCTCTGATTAGCTGCCTCATCCACATACATTTTCCAAGTTGGAAGGGCTGCAGCCGTGACAACACCAACTGATTTTCCATTCATGTGTGCCTCTTTCAGGGTTTCTTCTAGCAATGATTCGGTAAACTCTGCCACCAAGTCAGTGAGGACCTGGCCCTTCACCGAAGTGCGAGGCCTATATTTAACGTCAAAGGCTCCCAAAATGGTTCCCCATTTTGCCACCCTGCCAGAGTAATCGGCGCTGCGTAACACCGCGAGAGGCAATTGGGTTAGAACCACCACAGTGTATGACTGGAAATAATGAGGGAGCTTGCGCGTGGCATGAACTATGACTAGAAGCGCTTTCTCCAAGGGCAAATAGCGCACCTCGGCCTCATTCAAAGACTTACTAACGTAGTAGACCGGTTTTTGCACCCCGCTTTCATCCCTTATAAGGACCAGACTGACCGCATGGACGGCCACTGCCAGATAAGCAAACAAGACCTCGTCCGCCTCAGGGCGAGACAAAATGGGTGGCCGAGAAAGATATTGCTTAAGCTGTTGGAAAGCTAGCACGTAGTCCTCGATCCATTGAACCCTTTCCACTTATTCAACAATTGGAAGAAAGGACGGCATCGGTCAACTGATCGAGAAATGATCCTATTCAGTGCGGCAATCATTCCGGTCAATTTTTGGATTTCTTTCGGGTTCCGAGGCGGCTGCAAATCCTGAATAGCCTTGACCTGCGTTGGGTTTACCTTTATGCCTCTATAAGTAATCATGTATCCCAAGAACTTTCCAGACTCCACGCCAAAAGAGCATTTTGAGGCGTTAAGGCGCAGCTTGTACTTTCTTAACACCTGAAAGGTGTCGGCCAAGTCTTTCACGTGTGAAGGTATTGTTTTACTCTTCACCACCATATCATCCACATATACCTCAATAGTCTTCCCTAGTTGCTGTTCAAACATTCTGGTCATCATTCTTTGGTAGGTAGCCCCAGCATTCTTCAACCCAAATGACATGATCTTATAGTGGTAGTTCCCCGTTGGAGTAATAAAAGCAGTCTTCTCTTGATCCTCCAACGCCAAGGGAATCTGATGGTAACCCTGGAAGGCGTCCAAGAAACTCATCCGAGGATGTCCGACAGTGGCATCCACCAGTTGATCAATATGCGGCATTGGGAACGAATCCTTGGGGCAGGCCTTATTCAAATCTGTGAAATCCACACATACTCTCCACGTTCCATTCTTCTTTTTAACCATAACCGTATGCGCCAACCATTCGGGGTAGAAAACTTCTTTAATAGCCCCAGCCCTCTTGAGTTTAAGCACCTCTTCCTTCACGGCCTCGGAATGTTCTTTGGAAGAACACCCAGGTGGCTGTCTTCTTGGAACAATAACAGGGTTGACGTTTAAATGATGACAAATGAAGCTCGGGTCCATGCCGGGAGCCTCATAAGGGTCCCACGCAAAGACATCAATATTATCCTTGAGCAATTCCAACAACTCCATTTTCTCCTGGTGTGGCAAACATATGCCAACTTGGAAGAACCTCTCTGGGTCCTCCGCTACCAAAAACTTCTCTAACTCCTCACAATATGTCTCCTCTCCTGTCACCACTCCAGGTGCATTAGGGGCCGTTAATTGCTATAAGTCTTTGGTGATCAAAGCCGAAGACTCGGCTTCTGTCTGGTGCAGCACTGCAGCCGATATGCATTGCCTTGCCACCGATTGACTGCCGAGGATCTCTTCAACATATTCCCCCGAGGGGAACTTGACCTTAACATGCAAGGTAGAGGAGACTGCTCCTAGGGCGTGTAGCCATGGCCTGGCGAGGATAGCTGTATATGGGGAGTACGCGTCAACCACAATGAAATCCACCTCAACCGTTTCTGAACCAGATTGAACGGGCAAACGAATATGTCCCTTCGGCACAACTGCTCTTCCTTCAAAGCTTATAAGTGGCGAATCATAAGGAGTAAGGTCCTCCAGCTTCAACCTTAGCCCCTTAAATAAATCAGGGTACATGATATCTGCACCGCTGCCCTGATCAATCATCACTCTCTTCACGTCATAATTCCCTATCCTGAGAGTGATCACAAGAGCATCGTCATGGGGTTGAATGGTACCAACCTTATCCTCCTCGGAGAATCCCAAGACGGGCAAAGTCACTTTCAACCTCTTCGGCCTGCCGCCTGTCTCCTCGGCCTGAGAATGGGAAACCGCCATCACCTTAGTAGGACCTAAGCCGTTCCTGCCAGGTGTAGCGAAAATAACGTTAATTGTTTCCAATGCCGGCCAAGATGGATTGTTCTCTGGTTGTTTAAGCCCGCTTGACTACCCTGCCCAGTAGGTTGACACAAGTGCTGCTTCAATTTTCCTTCACTGACAAGCTGCTCCAAGTGGTTCCAAAGGGTCCGACAGTTCTCGGTAGTGTGGCCCACGTCCTGATGGTACTGACAAAAGAGGTTCTGATTCCTCTTCGCAGGGTCCCCTGCCATCTTACTAGGCCACCTGAAGAAGGGCTCCTTACATACTTTCTCTAGTAGTTGGTGCACTGGTTCTCGGAACACAGTGTTTACGGCCTGAGGTGCTGCCGAGCCGGACTGCCTGATATAATCTCTCCTCAGCTTGTTGTTGTGCTATCTGTCCGACCTGAAATCCCTTCTCTCCTACGGGATAACCTTCTCCTTTCCCTTTCCTTGCTGTTGGTCTTCCTTTACCCTTTTGTATTCATCAATACGATCCATGAGGCGACGTACGCTGCGGACGGGCTTTTTGGTCAAAGACTTTCTTAAGTCGTGATTAGTAGGAAGACCTACCTTAAAGGTATTGAGCGCCACTTCATCGAAGTCACCATCTATTTCATTAAACATCTCCCAGTACCGGTCAGAATATGCTTTCAACGTCTCCCCTTCCCTCATGGTCATAGATAGTAGCGAGTCCAATGGCCGAGGTACTCTGCTACACGTAATGAACCGCGAAGCGAATGCTCTAGTAAGCTCCCCAAACGAACCTATAGACCCCGATTTAAGGCCGTTGAACCACCTCATAGCAACAGGTCCCAAGCTAGAGGGGAAAAATTTACACATCAGGGTCTCGTTGTGAGAGTGCACCACCATCCTCTGGTTAAAGTGACTCACGTGCTCCACTAGATCAGTCCGGCCATTGTAGATGGTGAAGGTGGGCTGGGTAAACCTCCTGGGGAGCCTTCCCTTCTCAATCCTCCGTGAGAATGGAGATTTGGAGAGTTGGTGCAACGCCCGGCTCATAGCATCATTCCCCAAGCCCCTGGAAGGAAGTTTCTTACGTCTGCGAGTTGGCTGGTCGTCCTCCTCACAAGAGGACATTGCGCTAGGGGGTGAGCATGACCTTGAGCTGTAACTACCTCCCTGAACTTCCTCTGAGGAAGGATTAGATGAGGGCGGTGAAGACTTACGTCTGGCGCGGCGTAGCTTTCTCTTCAAACGATTGATCTCCTTCAGCATGACTTTAGCACCATCCTCGTGGGTGGTGCTACCCCCACCATGAGTATGGCTAGCCCCGGGGTATTCTGTATGGGCACTTCCCTCACAGTCCCTTTGACGTTCAAGACGTTCGAAAAGATCCTCCGGTTGTGATCCCTGTGATTCTGCATGGTGAGAACCTAAGCCTGCCATAATATCCCTGCTCCTTCTAGACTAGATTTCCCACAGATGGTGCCAATTGTAAGTGCACAATTATACCTGGACCCAAAGACGATTACGGGCTCAGGCCCAATGAGCCTTAAACAATAAAATTTGTAGAGTGTGGGCTTTCAAATCTAGGTTAGAGGTACTGAGAACTTGATAACAGGTTGAGAGTTACAAATACTTGTAAACAACAAACAATAATTACCAATACGCCTCCTCGGATGTAAGCCGAAGACTATCTTTGTATTATTTCTCTTTCTTTCCTTCTTAAAGGTTACAATTCTTAATTTCTTTCTTTGTTATTGATTGATCCCCTCTTTTTTGGCCTTCACCCCCTTAAATACTTCTTCTCCTGATACTTTATCCACCTGTCGCTCAAATTCCCTCTCCCCTAGATATTTCTTCTCTTAGTGCCCTTGAATAGTAACCAGAAGTTTCAGTTCTACTGTTCAGGGTCACTTCCCCATTAATGCGGCCAGGGAGTTAGGTGCAGAGTCTTTAATGTGGAGGTGACAGCCTTTGCATATGATATTTTCCTAACACTGGTGTGCCTACAACATTCAAGGACTCCCCCTTTTAACCATTAGTCTTTCTAGAGTTGTGCCTTGACCTTTATAATGAAGTTCTGAGTTATCTTGGATCTGTTCGAGGAGAAACTCGCCCTCGGCTGCATCCTCGGACCCTCGGCTGCATCCTCGGACCCTCGGCGTATGGGCCAATTTGCAGAGCTAACAAATTCTTGGCTCAAGAGCAGGTCGGCACTCTATGCTATAGTTCAAAGGCCCATATGTCCACTTGGGTCATTTTACTCCCCACAACTACAATTTTGCAGACCAAATTATAAAATTATTTGTATATATTTTGGCACACAATCAGGTGATTTATTTTAAAATTATGTGACATATTTAATCAAGAAGGGATAGTCAAATTGTTGTTTAGTTTATGCTAAAATGCAAATGACACTATTTAAGTATAACTCAAATTTATTTTAGTTCTCTAACTTCACTTTTGTTTGAGTCATTTAAATTTAAAATTTATTCAATTCAAACATTCTTTTCAATTTTGTTATGAATTTCAGTCAAACTTAAAGGATGTAATATGCATTTTAGCCACTAATTTATTATTAAACTAATCAGAAGCTTAAAAGGTGGTAAAGATGTTCTATTGAAATATCTAATCTCTTACAATTCAATTGAAGAAAAATTGTATCTCTCACTATCATATTTTTAGACAAACTTAATTTTCTTAAACTAATGCAAAAAATCTATCATAAAAAAAGCTAGATTAAAGAATAATGATTCATTATGTCCCCTACTTGTATTTAAGTATAATTAATTACATGCATATATTAATTTGAAAAATCTAGTATTCAAAGAAGATTCACGTTTAAAAAAAAAGGAAAATATGAACAGATGTTTTAGGTTAATGGTTAATAATATATTTTTAAAGGTTTTTATTAGAAAAAGAGCAATTAATGTTTTGATATATATATATTTTTTTCATTTTCTATAAAAGTAGTGTAAAAAATTTCTTAAAATGAATGGTTAACTATTGACCCAAATCAGTTAATATCACATAAATAGAAAAAGGAAAAAAGAAAGAAAAAGGGAAAGAAGAAAGAAGATGGGAAGAAAAGGAGTATCACATTAATTCACTAGGCGTGTGGCCATACCATATCTATCATTTTCTCTTGGTCCCAGTCCCAGCCAATGACCGCGTCTTAACCACGCGCCAGCCGCGCTTCTTTCTTTACCCCCAAGCAGCGAAATACTTGTCACCATCTCTCACAGCCCAAAAAACCCACCAAAAAAGCCCAAAAAGCGCCGAAGACAAAAGCGTCCCAATTTCTCATATTTTCCTATTTCCCACATGATATGCGCATTGCGCACTCTTCTCGTTATCTCATATCCGCAGCTAACTCCCACTCTCACCGCATTCGCATAGTCCCTCTTCTCCCATTTCCTCTCTCTCGCTCTTCAACAACAACAACAACAACAACAACAACCCTAACCCAAGCTCCACCTTCAGCTCCTACCACCATGGCTTCCGAGTCCGATAACCTCTCTACCCTCCCCGCCGCCAACGGCAACGTCGTCGAAGACGAGAAGTTCGGCTTCCGACGCCCCGAGATGTTCACGGAGAACCTCGCCGGAACGGTCGGCGCCTACGACCGCCACGTCTTCCTCTGCTACAAGAGCCCTGAGGCCTGGCCATCCAAGGTCGAAGGCTCCGAATCCGATCCGCTCCCCAAGCTCCTCTCCTCTGCTGTCAAAGCTCGCAAGAATGACATCGCGCTCAAGGTCAGCTCAAAAACAAATTTAATTTGGATTAGTTGGTTAATCAGTGCGGTAAATTATGATTTGTGCTTAGTTTTGAATTTGCTGCGAGTTTTGAATTTTGAGAGACTCGGTTTTTTCTCTCTGAAACTTAGATTTATCGTATAGGCTACGGTTTAGGACGAATGATCGGAGTGATTGTGAGTTTCATTCGAGATTTCTGAGACTCGGAATTTTCATATATTCTGTGCAAAATTTGGTTAGCTCGGTGTGTAATGTTAAAACTCAGATTAATCGGTTGCAAAAATAGCAATAATTGTGAGATTCTGTTATTCCGTGAGTTTTGAGACTCGGATTCTGGTAAGAGTTTTTGTTGAATTGGTTGTTTTGGATATGACAGACGAACGTGACAGTATATGAAGGAAGCGAGGGGACTGAGTTTTCTGATGGAGACGTGTTGATTTTCCCTGATATGATTAAGTACAGGTAGATCGCGATGATTATATTGGATACGTATTTGTCTATATCTAATTTTTTTTGGTTGTGATTTTGCTAATTTTCGTCAAAATGATAGATATAACTCGGTTGCTTTGTTCTAGGGTTCATTTCTAACAAGTTTGTTACATGATCTGATATGTATTTTTCTTAATCTATTTTTTGGTTGTGGTTTTGCTATTTTATAATTGAATGAGTTTTGGTTTGGTTTAAGACTTGCCATTTTCAAATGGAAATTGGTTGGGTTCTTGGGGCTGAGGCTTTTATTTTATTTGTTGCTTTCTCTATTGAAGGGGTCTGAAGGAATCGGATGTGGATAGCTTTGTTGAGGATGTTCTTGTGAATGGTAAACCATGGGCTTCTGGAGTGCAGGAGGTGTTTACTGGTTCGCATGTGTTTGTATGTGCTCATGGGAGTCGTGACCGGAGGTGTGGTGTTTGCGGGCCGGTTCTCATTGAAAAGCTTAAAGAGGAGATTGAGTCTCGAGGATTGAAGAACCAGGTGTTTGTTAATGCATGCTCGCACATCGGAGGGCACAAGTATGCTGGGAATGTGATTATCTACAGTCCGGCCCCAGATGGGAAGATTACAGGTCATTGGTAAGTTACAAGTCGTAGCTACTCTCTGTCATTCTACAAATTCAAAAGATGTTTGATGTAATTACACTCTAGTTTGGGTAATGTTAAATACGTTAATGATGTCAGGTATGGTTATGTTACTCCTGATGATGTGCCTGCATTGCTTGTTCAGCATATTGAGAAGGGAGAGATCATAACACATCTTTGGAGGTTTGTTCTTTCGTCGTTTTGCACATTCTCTTATCATGAAATTTTTGTTTAATGATTTTGTTATCGATTCTACAAATTGCAATTTAATACTAGTGGCAGATTCAAGATTTATGAATTACTGATCAAGGACCTTATTGGTTTTATCAACATATGGAATGCATGGACTGATCTGATTTCTAATTCTGGGTGTCAACATAGGTTATTTAGTATATCAAGTCGCATTACTTAATTTTCCTAATTGGCCTATTAAGTTTTGAAGAGAAACAACAACAACAACAACAAAGCTTTGAACTGTGAATGCCTGCTACATGTTATTTGCTTAGCAGACTGTTGTTTACCAGACAGTATTTCATTATTTTACCTGAAATGCACTAAAAGTTCATTGATAATATGAGCCTTTCAATTCTATATTAAAAGGGGTAATTCCAAAGGCAATGTGCAATATAATTTCTATATTAATGTTATTTTGATATCACTATTATAATCCAATAGTTATAAGAAACAATAACTTACCAGTCTAAATTATATTCCAGATCAGAATAATTGATAGATAGTTGAGACAGGTGATGCAATGTGGTCAGTAGTCCACTAAATCTGTTGAAATTCCTTGCTTTGATACTCATTCCGACTGTTAAAACATAGCCTACATTTTGGTTCCTTGCTTCCACACGTTTCAAGATGAGTTCTATTATCAGTCTTTTAAGTGTTGAAATAGGACCTATATAAAAAAACTGTTAAAAGACACGGGGAAGGAAAAGACTTTTGGTGGGTTTTCTTAAATTTTTATTTTTTTTCTTAATAAGGAAAGCCTTCTCACGTTTGCTTGTAATGAGTGTCATCTGATGTTTTAGTTGCTAATTGATGATTGCTCTTTCAATCATTAGTGTTATTGTGAAAAATAGATGAGCATAAAGTAACAATAATTATATGCAGAGGGCAAATGGGGGCGGCTGCTGAGGAAGGTGGCAAAGAGGATGAACATAAGCTTCCTAATGGGGATGTGAAGAAAAACAAGAAAAAGAAGCACGAAGAAAGTGGTACTCAGAGCAAGAAGGAGGAAGTTTCTGGCTGTTGCCAGGGTGTTAATGGGTTTTCTTGTTGCAAAGATGGAAGTTTGGATCAGAATGGTGTAATTGAAAAGAATCTGAAAGAAGCCGTAGCACATGAAAAGGAGCAGGGCAAACTATCAAGCTGGATGGGATCATGGGAACAAAGTGATGTTCTCACTGCTGTTGCAGTGGTTGGAGCAGTGGCAACAGTTGCTGTGGCCTATAGTTTTTATAGGAGGTCAGGCTGAAATATGCTCTATTTCCATGAGTTCAAGTCTGTTTGTGGGTCTATAGAAACCCTGGTTTTTTTGTAGAAAGATGTGATAACATCTACGAAATAATCCTCTGAACCACGTATGTCTTATGGAAGAAAAAAATATAGGTATATGTCATGCATAGCAAATGGGAAGAATTACTAAAAATGTTAATTAATTTGTTTGCCCCCTTTCTTTTCTTAGTTGATTCTTCTCAACTAAAATTGTTTGTTTCAACACACTTGGTGACTGGTCATCTTACTACTGGGATTTGTTTAGTTGCTTGCTTAATGTTGTAATGGAATTTGTTATTCTTGCTTGCTAAATGTATCTACAATGAAATTGTGTTGATCCTTTGACAGTGGAGTACAAATGTTCAGATGCAGAAGGGAAGACTCTTTAGCACACATATGGTTAAAGTACTGTACTGGGAGTTGGTATTTTCTAGGCTATGTTATGGTCTGTAGTTGGTGTTCTAAAATTGTGAGATATAGTGAGGGAGAGAATTGCAACAACTTGTAACTGATCTAGCTGTTGATAACATGTAACAATCAAACTGTTGCTGCATAGTTACACAGTTAACTTTCAACTAATGTGTGTTTGGGGAATGATTATAAGCTAGGTTGTAGCTTTTTCTTTTTGAAAATAAGTTAGCTTTTAGCCTGACCGGAAGTAAGCAATTCCCAAATGGACACAACTTGGAGCTTTGTGTGTCTACTTATTGCTAATGTGGAAACTATGTTTGGAAATAGCCTGTTTTTCATGATTACTAATACGGATCACTATGACTAATGGAGTAATTGAAGCCTATGCAATAATGTTAAACAAACGAAAAGATAAATTGTCATAGGAAAGGCAATTCGCATTAGTTCTTCTTTCATATGATAAGATCCAGAAATGTTCAGTTGCCATGACTAAACTGCATTGCCAAAATCTTCTCTGCACTTGCTTCAGGAGAGCAAATCTAGACCTGATATGAAACATTGAGGATTATATCATGAAGCTTAAATGCACTTGCTGCTACTGAAATTAAGACCATAAACTATTATTTGCTTTATGTTTCCATGTCATTGCGGGTCTAGTTGGGGATCTGGATTTGCACAAATTGATGACATGCACATATATTTGGAGTTTTTTTGGTTGACCAGAAACTTGTCCTCGCTCTCAAATTACGTAGTCAGAAAGATAGCAGATAATATTATGTTAATTAACATAAGACAAGATCAAGATATTGCTGTGTTCCGGCCTTCGATTGACAAGATCCGTGTACCATGTATTCCGCCAGAGACGGTGTGCCAATGAATGTGCATACATAGGCCCCAAGCTCATTTAACACAGCCAAAAGTGTGTTGGTTATAGTTATTAACATATCAGAATTGCACACATAGGAGTCAAACTTGGTGATTTGCTTAAGGCTTGGACACAGAATTTAATGAACAGTAAAATTTCACAATCAACCCCATGATGCCAGATTGCATGATTGCATGCAAGCAGCAAACCTGGGCATCTTTTAGAATAATCTATAATGGAACTTTCTAGGAGCAGATCTTCACCTTAAGATTGAAGAATATGCTTAAATGTTTCAATTCACTAAACATGCAGGAAGAAATAAATTCCACATGCCTTACTAAAGTAAAAATTTCATTTAGACACGAATACATTCACCTTTCCCTTCTCCATATTGCAGATAATGTCAAAACCATAAATATTAAATCAGTTGTGTAATAGTTCAAAACTTAATCAGTTGTGTCATAAGAAGCTTATGACGAAAAGGATATCATATGAGAAATAAGGAGAGAGGTACTTGAGAAAAGCAAAGCAAGTTATACAATGGGCATCAACTTGGTTACTGCGATAGAAAAATAATTAGATTGACTGCATTTGTAAGGAATAACATGATGTAAAAACTAATTATTGACCCCAACCATCCTTTTTTTTATTATATTTTTCTATAAAATTTTAAACCATCTATGGTATGTTTAAACAAAAATAGGAATTTACTCAATCAAAGCTAAACAAAAGCTTCACACTAGGCTAATTCTATTGTTCAGAAATTAAGCACACTACCACAGCTTCCAAAGCTGACCAATAGGCAACAGGATAAGAACAAAGGAGCCGAAGGCCCGAAACTGAATTAAAATGAAAAAAATATAAAGAATGGAACAGGTAATTCACCATTCTCCATTTGTCCTAAATTGTAATACCCCCCAAGATGTACAAGCTATATCATAGGGAAAATAAAATAAAAAGACAAACTATCTTAAAGGTTTCAACGTTTCAAGCTTCCACACCGAGATATTAGACACTTAGCAAAGAATTCTATTATAACATAGATGAATTGCAAAGAGAAAACTAGCGGAGAGAGGATTAATTGCTCGAAGCCCGCTTGAGAATGCTAAAATTGAATCTTGAATTGCTTTGATCCCAATAAAGTCCAATCTCATCACCTTTCTTCAGACCCCTCCTCCACACAAAATCCGTAGTCCATTTTTCATTGAGGACATAACACCCAATACTTGTCCACTGTTTGAAGATCAACTGATGTTCAGACTTGGTATCACAATCCCAAACAGCAACTCGTACCCCATTCTTGATGCTTTCAATGCGCCTTGCATCCCATTGTGGCAAGATATGCCCCTTCACCAAATCTGCTGCTAACAAGAGCCTAGCCAAATGACCAATATCACTTAACCTAATCCTCTTCTTCATAACCCAAGGGTCAAGGCCAAGCTTCAACTCCAATGACACACCATTAGGCCCTTTTCCTTTTTCAACTTTATGGCTATTAAGTCTCATTCTTTTGATTCCACAAGCTGTAGATGACAGAGAGAAATTGGCCAAGTTTTCACATGCTTTCCTCTTACTGGCTATGCAAGAACCATAACTCAACTTCAACTCTGTTGAAACCTCTTCAGATTCATGATGGGTTTTGGTTACAATCACGTTTTCTTGACTGACTTGGGGTTGATCATTCTCAGGAATGGCCTGAAGGGGTATAAAATTAAAAAAAGATAGGTTTTTTTCTCTGTACTTTCGGAAGCAGAAGAAATAATAACCTCATCAGTTCAAGAATTTTCTTTCTTCACCTCAAAGATTTCCGATGTAAGTTCTCTGTTTTGGCCATCTTTTACTTCTTGGGTTTTCTTGGTTTGTTGCACACTCGTAGGCTTCATGGCTTCAGTGATTGAAATGCAGGGCCTTAGGCTTAAAGTTAGATGACCCTGCATTATGTTGAGAAATAAAGAAAGAAAGAAGGGGTTACAGAGGGTTTGTGTTTCTTGGAATGAAGAGCAACAAGTAAACGGTAATGGCAGAAAGAAAGATTTACAGAAGAGGGTTTGTGTTTCTTGGAATGAAAGGAAGTGATATATGTAAGTGGTAATGGCACTTATATTATATATCACTTTGAGGGTTTTGGGGCAAAAAATCCAAAACTATGAAGGATTTAGGTTTCAAACCTGATTGGAATTTCCAATTGCTGCGAGGAGTGACATCAGAAATCCTTTGAATTTTTGCCGCCTATGTTGTACCAGTGAGGTCTTTTTATGTTGTGGTCGAACATATAAGGGCTGGTTTTATTTTATTATTTATTTTTGTTTTTCCCCTTTCACTTTGTGCAACAAATTGATGAAAGGGGACATCACATATGGTCAAGAACCCAACATGGAGTTGGGGCTGTTGAATAGACATATGTCAGGGACTAAGGAGGATAACACAAATAGAAGTAAAATAAAAATCATTTGCAAAGGAAAGCCAAATAGCATTAGTGTTAAGTTAGTGTTTTTAGTTTCTCAAGTTTCAAGTGAGCACTGATGATATTTGAAATTTAAAAAATAAACATTATTGAGATTTAATTCTTATGTGACTAATGGTGTAATAACATGGCATCTTTTTTTTTTTTTTTTTTTTTTTAAAAAAAAAAAAAAAAAAAACTAATAACATGACATCTTTAAAGTAACATGAAAAATTTAAAATTTATTTTTACATCCAAGAAAACTCATGACCCATAAGGATATTTGAAGCTCCAAAAGTTGACTAATTTCTTAATGGGTTCTTCATCAAATTAAATTCCAAAATTCCAAAATCCCTAGTACGAGAATTGAGAAAGATAGAGATGGCACTAAAAATGAAGGTTATGGATGTGATCTTTTCCACATAGGAATATCCGCATATGTGTATAGACTTGGCAGCAAATAAAGGAAAGTGCTATTGATTTAGATTTTTTTTTTCTTTATAATTCATTATTTATTCTTTTTTTTTTTAAATATTAATTTTAGTTGAGTTTTTAATTAATTTTCTGATATTGAGATTTAAAACTTGGAACTATTATTTATTCTTTTGGGAAGTGATTTTTAGTTTGACCAAATTTTCAATTGTTGCCAAACACCTACAAATGCGTAAACTATTTTTTGAAACTTATTTACTGCCCAACCAAACGCAGCCTAAAGTTTCAAATCTGATTGGAATTTCCGATTGCTGTGAGGAGTAATATCAGAAATCTTTTGAATTTTTGCCGCCTATGTTGGACCAGTGAGGTCTTTTTATGTTGTGGTCGAATATTTAAAGGCTGATTTTATTTTATTATTTATTTTTGTTTTTCCCTTTTCACTTGCGCAACAAATAAATGAAAGGGTACATCACATATTGTTAAGACCCTGGGGCTGTTGAATAGACATGTATTAAGGATTAGGGAGGTTAGCACAGATGGAAGTAAAAAAGAGAAAAAAAAAAAAAAATCAATTAAAGAGGCCAAAATACTTTAGCAATGTTTTTAATTTTGCAAATTTAAGTGAGCGTTATAATAATTGAACTTTAAAAAATGAATAATATTGAATTTTAATTCTTATGTGATTAACGGAGAAATAATATGCTTGTGGGGAGTAAAAATGACTCAAGTGGGCATGTGAGCCTTTGGGCTCTAGCAAGGAGGGCCGAGCTGTTCATAAGCTAGGAATTTGTTAGTACTATGAATCGGCCCATATGCCGAGGGTCCGAGGATACAGCCGAGGGTGAGTTCCTCCTCGGACCGTTCCAAGAGAACTCGGGGATTCACTACAAGGTCAAGGCATAATTCTGGAAAGACTATTGGTTAAAAGGGGGAGGTCCTGAACCTTCTAGATGCATCAGTGTTAAAGAAAATATCAAGAGCTAAGGCTGCCACCTCCGCATTAAAGACTCTGCACCTACCTCCTTGGCCGCATTAATGGAGAAGTGACCCCTGAACAGTAGGACTGAAACTTCTAGTCACTGTCTAAAAAACATCAGGGAAGGAAGTATTTAAGGGGGGTGAAGGCCAAAGAGGTAGGGGGAGAAAAAAAGAAAGAAATTAAGAATTGTAATCTTTAAGGAAGGAAGAGAAATAGAAAAAGAAAGAGTCCTCGGCTCAAGTCCTCGGAGACCCATTTGCAATTATCATTCATTGTTTACAAGTGTTGGTATATAAAAAGCTGTTATCAAGTTCTCAGTACCTTGAATCTAGATATCGAACCCACGCTCTACAAATTTTCATTGTTTAAGGCTCATTGGGCCTGAGCCCATAATCTTTTTTGGGTCCAGGTACAATTGTGTACTTACAATTGGCGTCATCTGTGGGAATCTAGTAAAAAAGGAGCTGGGATACGATGGCAGGCCTAGGTTCTCACCATGCAGAATCACAGGGATCGCAACCGGAGGATCATTTCGAGTGCCTTGAGCGTCAGAGGGATCGTGAGAGAAGTGTTCATATATAATACCCCAGGGCTAGCCATACTCAGGGCGGGGGTAGCACCACCCACGAGGATGGTGCTAGAGCCATGCAGAAGGAGATTGGTCGTCTGAAAAGAAAGCTACGCCGCGCCAGACGTAAATCCTCACCGTCCTCATCTAATTCTTCTTCAGAGGAAGCCCGGCGAGGTAGTTACAGCTCAAGGTTATGCTCACCCCCCAGCGCAATGTCCTCTTGTGAGGAGGACGACCAGCCGGCTCGCAGACGCAAGAAGCTTCCTTCCAGGGGCTTAGGTAACGATGCTATGAGTCGGGCGTTGCACCAGCTCTCCAAATCTCCATTTTCACGGAGGATTGAGAAAGGGAAGCTTCCCAGGAGATTCACCCAGCCTACCTTCACCATCTACAATGGCCAGACTGATCCGGTGGAGCACGTGAGTCACTTTAACCAGAGGATGGCGGTGCACTCTCATAACGAGGCTCTGATGTGTAAAGTTTTCCCCTCTAGCTTGGGACCTGTTGCTATGAGGTGGTTCAACGGCCTTAAATAGGGGTCTATAGGTTCGTTTGGGGAGCTCACTAGAGCATTCGCTTCGCTGTTTATTATGTGTAGCAGAGTACCTCGGCCATTGGACTCGCTGCTATCCATGACCATGAGGGAAGGGGAGACGTTGGAAGCATACTCCGACCGATACTGGGAGATGTTTAACGAGATAGATGGTGATTTTGATGAGGTGACGCTCAATACCTTTAAGGTAGGTCTTCCTATTGATCATGATTTGAGGAAGTCCTTGACCAAAAAGCCCGTCCGTAGTGTACGTCATCTCATGGACCGTATTGACGAGTACAAGAGAGTGGAGGAAGACCAGCAGCAAGGAAAGGGTAAGGAGAAGGTTATCCCGCAGGAGAGAAGGGATTTTAGGTCGGACAGGTACCACAACCACAAGCTGAGGAGAGATTATGTTGGGCAGTTCGGCTCGGCGGCACCTCAGGCCGTGAACACTGTGTTCCGAGAACCATTACATCAGTTGCTAGAGAAAGTTCGTAAGGAGCCCTTCTTCAGATGGCCTGGTAAGATGGCAGGAGACCCTGCGAAGAGGAATCGGAACCTCTTTTGTCAGTACCATCAGGATATGGGCCACACTACCGAGAACTGTCGGACCCTTTGGAACCACTTGGAGCAGCTGGTCAGTGAAGGAAAACTAAAGCAGCATTTGTGTCAACCTGGTGGACAGGGCAATTAATCTGGCTCAAACAATCAGAGGAACGGTTCGTCTCGGCCGGCGTTAGGGACAATCAATGTTATTTTTGCTGCACCTGGCAGGACCGACTCAGGTCCTACTAGGGTGATGGCAGTTTCACATCCTCAGGCAGAGGAGTCAGGATGCAGGCCGAAGAGGGTGAAGCTGAATTTTCCCGTCTTGGGATTTTTCGAGAAGGATAAGGTGAGGACTATTCAACCCCACGACGATGCTCTTGTAGTCACCCTTAGGATATGGAACTATGATGTGAGGAGGGTGATGATAGATCAAGGCAGCGGTGCAGATATCATGTACCCTGATCTATTTAAGGGGTTAAGGTTGAAGCTGGAAGATCTTACTCCTTATGACTCGCCACTTATAAGCTTCGAAGGGAGAGCTGTTGTGCCGAAGGGACAGATCCGTTTGCCCGTTCAATCCGGCTCAGAAATGGTTGAGGTGGATTTCATTGTGGTTGACGCGTACTCTCCATATATAGCCATCCTCGCCAGGCCGTGGCTGCACGCTTTGGGAGCTGTCTCCTCTACCTTGCATGTTAAGGTTAAATTCCCCTCGGGGGAATATGTTGAGGAAATCCTCGGCAGCCAATCGGTGGCCAGGCAGTGCATATCGGCTGCAGTGCTTCATCAGACAGAAGCTGAGTCATCAGCTTTGCCCATCCAAGAATCATAGCAATTAACAGCTCCTGATGCACCTGTAGTGGTGACAGGAGAGGATGCCCATTGTGAGGAGTTAGAGAAGTTTTTGATAGCCGATGATCCAGAGAGGTTCTTCCAAGTCGGCATATGCTTGCCGCACCAGGTTAAGATGGAGTTGTTGGAATTTCTGAAAGATAATATCGATGTTTTTGCGTGGGATCCTTATGAGGCCCCAGGCGTAGATTCGAGCTTCATTTGTCATCGTCTAAACGTCAACCCTGCCATTGTTCCGAGAAGGCAGCCACCTCGGCGTTCTTCCAAAGAACATTCCAGGCTGTAAAGGAAGAGGTGCTCAAACTCAAGAGGGCTGGGGCTATTAAAGAAGTTTTCTACCCCGAATGGTTGGCACATATGGTTGTGGTTAAAAAGGAGAATGGAACGTGGAGAGTATGTGTGGACTTCACAGATTTGAACAAGGCCTGCCCCAAGGATTCGTTCCCAATGCCGCGTATTGATCAACTGGTGGATGCCACTGTCGGACATCCTCGAATGAGTTTTTTGGACGCCTTCCAAGGTTACCATCAAATTCCATTAGCATTGGAGGATCAGGAGAAGACTGCTTTCATTACTCCAACAGGGAACTACCACTATAAGGTCATGCCATTTGGATTGAAGAATGCTAGGGCTACCTACCAAAGAATGATGACCAGAATGTTTGAACAGCAGCTAGGGAAGACCATTGAGGTGTATGTGGATGACATGGTGGTGAAGAGCAAAACAATATATTCACATGTGAAAGACCTGGCCGACACCTTTCAGGTGTTAAGAAAGTACAAGCTGCGCCTTAACGCTTCAAAATGCTCTTTTGGCGTGGGATCTGGAAAGTTCCTGGGTATATGATTACTCACAGAGGCATAAAGGTGAACCCAGCGCAGGTTAAGGCTATTCAGGATTTGCAGCCGCCTCGGAACCCAAAAGAAATCTAGAAATTGACCGGAATGATTGCTGCATTAAATATGTTTATCTCTCGGTTAGCTGACCGATGCCGTCCTTTCTTCCAATTTTGAATAAGTGGAAAGGGTTTCAATGGACTGAGGACTGCGTGTTAGCTTTCCAACAGCTTAAGCAATATCTTTCTCGGCCACCCATTTTGTCTAGCCCAGAGGCGGACGAGGTCTTGTTTGCTTATCTGGTAGTGGCCATCCACGCGGTCAGCCTGGTCCTTATAAGGAATGAAAGCGGGGTGCAAAGACCGGTCTACTACGTTAGTAAGTCTTTGAATGAGGCAGAGGTGCGCTATCTGCTCTTGGAGAAAGCGCTTCTGGCCATAGTTCAAGCCACGCGCAAGCTTCCTTATTATTTCCAGTCTCATACTGTGGTGGTCCTGACCCAATTGCCTCTTAAAGCGGTGTTACGAAGTGCCGACTACTCTGGCAGGGTGGCAAAATGGGGAACCATTTTGGGAGCCTTTGATGTTAAATACAAGCCTCGCACCTCGGTGAAGGGCCAGGTCCTTGCTGACTTAGTGGCAGAGTTCACCGAACCATTGCTAGAAGAAACTCTAAAAGAGGCGTGCATGGATGAAAAATCAGTTGGTGCGATCACAACCGCAGTACCTCCGATTTGGAAAGTGTATGTCGATGGAGCGCCTAATCTGAGAGGGTCTGGTGTTGGACTTGTCCTAATGTCCCCTGAAGGGATTGTCTTCGAGAAATCTTTGAGATTGGCGTTCTCAGCTACTAATAATGAGGTCGAGTATGAAGCAGTCTTGGTGGGCATGGAGATGGTGCATAGGATGGGTGGAAAGGAAATCCAGATGTTCTCGGACTCTCAGTTAGTGGTTGGCCAAGTCACGGGGATCATGGAGGCTAGAGACCCAAGAATGCAGGAATATTTGGCCCAGGTCAAGTGTCAGCAAGCTGAATTTGACTCCTTCGTCTTAGCTCACGTCTCTAGGAGTGGGAACACCCATGCAGACTCTTTGGCCACGTTGGCAACGTCGTCGTTTCAAGACTTGCCCATGATTATCCTTGTAGAGGATTTGCTAAAGCCAACTCTTACCCCCGTCAATGCGGCTCGCATCCATCTAATAAGGCCTAGACCTAGTTGGATTGACCTGGTCATATCTTTTCTTAGGAATGATATCCTTCTTAAGGACAAGTCTGAAGCAGATAAGATACGTCGAAAGGCACCACGTTTCTGGTTGTCCGAGGACCAAAAGCTGTACAAACGATCATTCTCAGGACCGTACTTGTTATGTGTGCACCCTGAATCAACGGAAGCACTTCTGGAGGAACTGCATGAAGGGATTTGTGGAAGCCACACTGGGGGAAGGTCCTTAGCCCATAGGGCCCTGACTCAGGGTTATTGATGGCCCAATATGCAGAGAGAGGCTCAGGACTATGCCAGAAAATGTGATCAATGCTAGAGGTTCGCCCCTAATATTCATCAACCTGGAGGGGTTCTTAACCCTTTCTCCAGTCCTTGACCTTTTGCGCAGTGGGGATTGGACATAGTGGGGCTATTTCCGAGAGCTGCAGGAAACAAAAGATGGCTTCTCGTGGGGACGGACTATTTCACTAAATGGGTTGAGGCCGAGCCCTTAGCAAATATCAGAGACGTTGACTCCAAGAGGTTTGTTTAGAAAAACATCGTCACTAGATTCGGTATACCACACACACTCGTCTCAGACAATGGCGTTCAGTTCGATAGCAAGGCTTTTAGGAAGTATTGTGGTGATATGGGCATCATAAATAGATACTCCACCCCAGCTTATCCTCAAGGAAATGGGCAAGCCGAGGCCATTAACAAGGTCATAGTCAGTGGGCTCAAGAAAAGGTTGGATGATGCGAAAGGCAGATGGGTAGAAGAGCTCCCACATGTTCTGTGGACGTATCGGACCACACCGCGCAGGTCCACGGGAGAAATGCCATTCTCTATGACTTATGGAGCCGAGGCAGTGATACCTCTAGAATCTGGTTTTCCCACTCTCAAGACAAGTTCTTTTAGCCCGGAGAATAACGATGGATTCCTGGAGAAAGGTCTTGATTTAATTGAAGAACGGCGCGAGGCAGCTATGGTCCAAATGACTTATTACCAACAGAAGCTAAAACGGGGATATGATGCCCACGTGAAGCTAAGGCCGCTCGCGCCTGGTGATCTTGTACTAAGAAAAGTTGTGGGCACTTCTAAGAACCCAGCTTGGGGTAAGCTAGGACCAAACTGGGAAGGCCCCTATCGCATTGTTTCAGTAGTAGGCATAGGGTCGTATCGGCTAGCTGACCTAGATGAAAGAATTGTACCACGCCCATGGAATGTAAATAACTTTAGAAGGTATTATTATTAATAAAATGTGCTTTTGTTAGTTAACATTTCAAAGTTATAAGTACCTTTGGCGTTTGCGGTTACCGTTCTTAAGAATCAAACAGAAACTTGGTTAAGTGTAGTCCTCGGACCACAAACCTTATGGAAATTGATATCTTGTCATTTGTTAAACAGAACCTTAGTTATGCCGGGTCCTCGGACCTCCTACTTTGGGGAAATTAACATTTGAAGTTACCGTTCTTAAGAATCAAACAGAAACTTGGTTAAGTGTAGTCCTCGGACCACAAACCTTGTGGAAATTGATATCTTGTCATTTGTTAAACAAAACCTTAGTTATGCTGGATCCTCGGACCTCCTACTTTGGGGAAATTAACATTTGAAGTTACCGTTCTTAAGAATCAAACAGAAACTTGGTTAAGTGTAGTCCTCGGACCACAAACCTTGTAAAAATTGATATCTTGTCATTTGTTAAACAGAACTTTAGTTATGCCGGGTCCTCGGACCTCATACTTTGGGGAAATTAACATTTGAAGTTACCGTTCTTAAGAATCAAACAGAAACTTGGTTAAGTGTAGTCCTTGGACCACAAACCTTGTGGAAATTGATATCTTGTCATTTCTTAAACAGAACCTTAGTTATGCCGGGTCCTTGGATCTCCTACTTTGGGGAAATTAACATTTGAAATTACTGTTCTTAAGAATCAAACAGAAACTTGGTTAAGTGTAGTCCTCGGACCACAAACCTTGTGGAAATTGATATCTTGTCATTTGTTAAACAGAACTTTAGTTATGCCGGGTCCTCGGACCTCCTACTTTGGGGAAATTAACATTTGAAGTTACCGTTCTTAAGAATCAAACAGAAACTTGGTTAAGTGTAGTCCTTGGACCATAAACCTTGTGGAAATTGATATCTTGTCATTTGTTAAACAGAACCTTAGTTATGCCGGGTCCTCAGACCTCCTACTTTGGGGAAATTAACATTTGAAGTTACCGTTCTTAAGAATCAAACAGAAACTTGGTTAAGTGTAGTCCTCGGACCATAAATCTTGTGGAAATTGATATCTTGTCATTTGTTAAACAGAACCTTAGTTATGCCGGGTCCTCGGACCTCCTACTTTGGGGAAATTAACATTTGAAGTTACCGTTCTTAAGAATCAAACAGAAACTTGGTTAAATGTAGTCCTCAGACCACAAACCTTGTGGAAATTGATATCTTGTCATTTGTTAAACAAAACCTTAGTTATGTTGGGTCCTCGGACCTCCTACTTTGGGGAAATTAACATTTGAAGTTACCGTTCTTAAGAATCAAACAGAAACTTGGTTAAGTGTAGTCCTCGGACCACAAACCTTGTAGAAATTGATATCTTGTCATTTGTTAAACAGAACCTTAGTTATACCGGGTCCTCGGACCTCCTACTTTGGGGAAATTAACATTTGAAGTTACCGTTCTTAAGAATCAAACAGAAACTTGGTTAAGTGTAGTCCTCGGATCACAAACCTTGTGGAAATTGATATCTTGTCATTTGTTAAACAGAACCTTAGTTATGCCGGGTCCTCGGATCTCCTACTTTGGGGAAATTAACATTTGAAGTTACCGTTCTTAAGAATCAAACAGAAACTTGGTTAAGTGTAGTCCTCGGACCAAAAACCTTGTGGAAATTGATATCTTGTCATTTGTTAAATAGAACCTTAGTTATGCCGGGTCCTCGGACCTCCTATGTTGGAGAAATTAACATTTGAAGTTACCGTTCTTAAGAATCAAACAGAATCTTGGTTAAGTGTAGTCCTCGGACCACAAACCTTGTGGAAATTGATATCTTGTCATTTGTTAAACAGAACCTTAGTTATGCCGGGTCCTCGGACCTCCTACTTTGGGGAAATTAACATTTGAAGTTACCGTTCTTAAGAATCAAACAGAAACTTGGTTAAGTGTAGTCCTCGGACCACAAACATTGTGGAAATTGATATCTTGTCATTTGTTAGATAGAACCTTAGTTATGCCAGGTCCTCTGACCTTTTACTTTAGGGAAGTTAACGTTTAAAGTTACTATTCCTAATATCTTGTCACTGTTCTTATTCTTATCGCACGTTTTGTGCAAATCAGTATCTTACCATTCATTAATCTGGATCATAAGTTCTATATCTTTAAGTATTAAACAAATTTTTGTAAGGAATGGTCCTTGGACCTTACATCCTACTAAACGCAATACCCCAGATTACAAAGGTTTAACCGTCATGTGAGTTTTCTAACTAAGGCATTTTTTAATATCTAAACTAAGTTATACGGCTGTTTTGAAATTATAGTTGTTTCACTAGTGGAGTCAGACTTATTCATTCTGTTCTTCCTTTAACTATTTATTAGTGAGGACTTTCATGGCAAGCACAAAAAGAATAAAGTAAAACAAAAATAACATGAATGAAAAATTGAGTAAAACTGTTCTTCATTAAATCATGTACAATAAAAAAAAAAAAAAGGGCGGAGTACAAAAGGTTCTATCCTAGGCCTTAAGCTTGTGCAGGGGGTCTTGGAGGGAGCTGCTGCCAGCCTCGGTACTCTTCAGTTCTAGTTCAAAGGTGGACAAAACTTGCTTCCCTTTGTCTGATGAAGGGACGATGGGCTCCATGTCTTGAACTTGCTCCTTCTCGGCGCCATCACACTTGTCCTTCTCTTTATAGGAACCTTTAGGTTCTGTAGGATCAGGTACAAGTTCTTGCACCACAGGAGGAAAGGCAGGAGAAGCAGCAACAGGAGGGTCTTCAATTTCCTGTATGTCTAGGGGAAGCCAAATGTTCTCGGGCTTCCTCAGCTCGGAAGCTTGAGGAACCCCAGCTGCATTCATGGCCTCTCCCCAAACCTGCTGACAGTACTCTCGGCACAAGGCCGTAAAAGCCTCTGTCAGCTGTTCTTGCATTCTGGTCACCCCCTCCTGATAGCTGGCCTTCTTTGTGGCCTCTAATGCGTGTTTGTGGGCGCGAGCCTCCTCCTTTGCCCGCGTAAGCTCCTTTTCCAAGTCAGAGCGTGCCTGGTGGACTTGGGCAAGCTCGTCATCCTTTTGACGGAGAAGCTTACGCTGCCCCTCCACTTGGGTTTCCATCGTCTTCAAGCTGGCCTTGTCACCATCTCTTTCTCTTTTCAAGTCGGCCAGCTGTGACGTGATTTTCCCATTCTCTGCTAGGGCCTGGCTTAGGGACCTTTTTGCCTCTTGCCTTAGCTCTTGCTCCATCCCAGCGCGCTTCCGAGAATCATCCACGAACTTCTCGGTCGCGAAAACTTCTTGGATGGACTGCAAAAATGTTAGGAGGTTAAATACGGTAAAGTGTTTACAAATTAAATATAAAGTACAATTGCGAAGTGGAACTTACCAGAGCTAAACCCCTTTTTAACGAAAGGAACAGCTACGGCTGGCCCATTTTCTCCAAGGATTCCATATCCTTGGGCAGCAGAAGAGAACGCTCCAACACCTCGGCTAAGTGGTGGGCGTGGCCTTGTTGGACTGCCCTGATGCTGGAGTGGCAGGGAATTGGTGCGCCGTCTAGTTGCAAGTCAGGAGACCAGGTAGCTGGTGCTCGGCGCACCTCGTCGACGTCCCTGATCTCCCCACTTTCAATTGAGCGGGCGCGCCCTTTACCCTTGTCCAGCTTCTGCTGCTGGGCCGGCGGTGGCTGCTGTTTCAACTTCTTTGGCTTCTCGCCACCAGCCCCTTCGGCATCCACTTTTCTTTTCTTCTTAGAATCGTCGGTGGGAGGTTTGGGCTCGACTGGAGGAGGGGGTGGTGGCAAGGCAGGGGGAACTTGGGACCCCCTCGTCCCCTTCTTCGCCACTCATGCGCCTCTCGTGGTCATAAGGTCCTTCAGCTCGTCCATCTCTTCTTTAATGGAGCTGTCGTCTGGACGTGCTATCACTAGACCTACGATCCCAGAGGCCTCAGCTTCTTCTTCTTCCTCGTCGGAAAGAACAATGAACGGGTTTCCGCGAGGTCGTGGGGAGTCCTCGAGCTGAAACCATTCTATCTCCTCGTCCAACGTGTTTGAAGAAGACACTTGCTCCTCTGGGATAGCAATGGCTTGAGAGTGCACGGCGAGGGGGACTGCCGCTATGGGCTGTGTGTACAATACGGTGTGAGGGGCGTCAGGGATGTCGTGGTCGGCCAAAAAGTGGGGTCTGGCCACGTGAATCCTCCTGCGCCTTCGGTCACCCGCGATTATTGCGTTCTCGGTCTCCTGGAAGTCCGAGGAGATGGGGTCGTATCCTAGAATCAAGTGAGCCGCCCTAAGCTGTAAGTCTCCGCTGACGAACACCTCGGAGCGTAGTACTCGATTTAAATCTGCAATGTTGCAGTGGCTTAAGCGCGGGCGCACGTGTTGCTTATCTGCAAAAAAAGACATCAACGTGAACAATCATGGTCAGATTCATAGAACATGCAATAAATCATCGTTAGACGTTCAAGTAAATGCAAATAAACATTTCCTAGATGTTAGAGGAAGTTATGTGGGGGGAAGATTAATCCTAGGGTGTCGCACCTGGATCCCCCACTCAACTGGGCAGTGGGTGCCGTCGTGCCAGTTCCCAGAGACGATGAGGTAGTCATCCTTCATGCCTTTGTTGGATTTGGGTAGACAGGAGATTAGCCTAATGACGCTAGAACGGGATTTGATGTAGTAACCTACCTTGGTAAGTTTATGGCACTCGTACATGAAAACAACGTCATGCCAAGTAAGGTTGAGACCCATTTGCTCGTTTAGAGCGTCGACGCTACCCAAAACTCTAAAAACATTTGGGGCGCACTGATCGGGACACAACTGGTGGTTGCGGAGGTACTCCCTGGTTACAGGTCTCATTGGAAGGGTCATCCCACCTTTTACGAAGGCTACCATGGGAATGATAACCTCTCCAGCCTTCCTAGAACCGGCCACGGCTTCCGCCGGGCAGTATTCTAAACCTACGTCACTGGGAATACGATACTTGGCTCTAAAGCCTTCCATCCCAGCGGCGGTATCAACTAGACATTTAAACTTTCCCATCAGAAAGGAACGAAAGACTAAGTTCTAAGAGGGAGAACGGTTATAAGGGGAGCAGAGGATAGGGTCCGAGGAGAAGGGGTTAAGAAAAAAGGAATAAGAACTTACAAATTTCAAGTTGTGCAAATTTCCACGGATTTCTGCAGACAAAAGGTGACAGTTGATTTTTTGATGGGATTAGCCTCTGGAGAAATAAATGAAGGCGCAGGTTCCCGAAGCGTCACGGCGTGCGGGAAGCGGCCTCGAAATTGTATTTGTCCCACCCAAATTTTCATGGAGTAACAAGGACCGTTGGATGCTCATCTCACCGTTGAACGTGGGGGACAAGGTATAACTTACGGTAATAAATGCGCGCGTTTTTGAAAATAAAACCGCCAAGTGGCATCCTCTGGAATGCGAAACGGTCTTCACACGTGTAGTTATTTACAGAACGTGTGGGGAAAGTTTTCGTTGGATCAAAACCCTTTTTTCTCCTCGGATACTGAAAAACAGAGTTTTGAGGGGCTATTGTGGGGAGTAAAAATGACTCAATTGGGCATGTGGGCCTTTGGGCTCTAGCAAGGAGGGCCGAGCTGTTCATAAGCTAGGAATTTGTTAGTACTATGAATCGGCCTATATGTCGAGGGTCCGAGGATATAGCCGAGGGTGAGTTCCTCCTCGGACCGTTCCAAGAGAACTCGGGGATTCACTACAAAGGTCAAGGCAGAATTCTAGAAAGTCTGTTGGTTAAAAGGGGGAGGTCTTGAACCTTCTAGATGCACCAGTGTTAAATAAAATATCAAGAGCTAAGGCTGCCACCTCCGCATTAAAGACTCTGCACCTACCTCCTTGGCCGCATTAATGGGGAAGTGACCCCTGAACAGTAGGGCTGAAACTTCTAGTCACTGTCCAAAAAACATCAGGGAAGGAAGTATTTAAGGGGGGTGAAGGCCAAAGAGGTAGGGGAGAAAAAAAGAAAGAAATTAAGAATTGTAATCTTTAAGGAAGGAAGAGAAATAGAAAAAGAAAGAGTCCTCGGCTCAAGTCCTCAGAGACCCATTTGCAATTATCATTCATTGTTTACAAGTGTTGGCATATAAAAACCTGTTATCAAGTTCTCAGTACCTTGAATCTAGATATCGAACCCACGCTCTACAAATTTTCATTGTTTAAGGCTCATTGGGCCTGAGCCCATAATCTTCTTTGGGTCCAGGTGCAATTGTGTACTTACAATACTTTTTTTAAAGTGGCATAGTACCCTTTTTTATTAAGAAATTAAATTTATTTTACATCTAAAAATACCCATGACTCATTTAGATATTTGAAGTCCTAATAGTACTGACCCATTTCAAAACAAATATTCCCCAAATTAAATGCCAAAATACCTAATATTGAAATTTGAGAAAGATAGAGACAATAATAAAAAATGAAGGTTGAGGAGGAAGATCTTTTTCACATATGCACATGTGTATAGTGTTATACATTTGAAATAAAGGAAAGTGCTATTAGTACAGATTCTTTTTCTTTTATCTACTCATTATTCATTATTTATTCTTTTTAAAATATTAATTTTAGTTGAGTTTTTAATTAATTTTCTGATATTATAATATGAGACTTGGAACTGTTATTTATGCATTTGAAATTATGATTTTCCTTAAAAAATTAATTATAAACTGATTTAGAAATTACTTATATATTTTAATCTATTTATTACTACAAACTGAAGCGTAGTATTTATTGTTACTACGTTATTGTTGAGCTACATCAGTAGTCATGTCATTCATTTATTTTTTATATTTTATTTTCTCTATTTAAACTTTTCTTCCCCCTATTTTCAAAAAAAAAAAAAAATCATCTTCTTCTCCCTATTAGTTTACACACCTACAGTTGCACTTCTTCCAACCTTTCCCTTTCATCTTTGCCTCTTTATCTCTCCACTATTTTACCATTATTCTTTCTTCATCTTTTTTATGTTTTGACTCTTCTTCTACCCATTTTATTTTGTATAAATTTGATATCGTTTTCCTATTAAATCTATATTTTTCCCACACAAAACCGTGAGTACTCTCTCTTTCTCTACTTTCTTTCGGTGAATTTTTGTTCATTTTTATAACTCTAATTAAGATTGATGGTTTTTTTTTATTATTTGTGTTTTGGTATTGTATTTTTTTAATATCCCATAAGAAAGTCTTTTCTTTCCCTTTTATAGTTTTGGTTGAATTTTAGTTTGGGTTAATATTTAGTTTTTTTGGAAATAGGAATTTGAATATGCCTACCAATTGTTTGAGTAATAAATTCTTATAAAGCATACTATTTATTCATTTAGTTTCATTTTAATTTTGACTAAGATAACATTGGAATTTTGAATGAGTTTTGATTATTATGATAATTTCCTTATTCCTTAAGAGATGAGAAATTTGAATAATAAATTTAAAACTTATAAAGTTTAGTTGTATATTAAACAAATATAATACACTACAATAGAAGTTAGAAGAATATGGTTCACCTTAAAAAATATTAATCAAACATAATAATAAAAAAAAAAAAAATAATAATAAAAATATTATTATTATTATATATTTGTAGAGATAAAAAGATAAAAAAAATACTGGTAGAGATTTTTTTTAATAAAAAAAATAGACAATACTTAAAGTAATGGTTACTTTTTATTTATTATCTCATTTTATATGCGCGCACACACACATATATATATTCCCACGTATTACGTGGGTCAACGTCAAGTATAAACAATCGGCGAAACTATAATGTTGGTCTTTTAAGTTTACCCCATGAGCACAATTAATTCTTCAAATTTTAAGTGAGTGATATTGGTTCTTTAAGTTTTAAAGATAAACACTATTAGGTCTTGTAATAACTGTTGCTAGTGTAAATGTTCATATGACTAATGGAATAATAATTACTTAACATCTATTTAAGAGATGTAGTAATTTTTTTATTAAAATATTATAAAACCCACTTAACACGTCAAAAACGCATGAACTCAGTTACCTGACGGACCTGACCTATTTCCTTACTGTTATTACTCCAAATTAAGGGTCGTCCTCCCTCCACACAGCCACGAATACCCAACCACTCATCCTCCCCTTTCTGACCAACCCTCTTAGCTATTGCTTATTTCCTCTCTTTGCGCTGCAAGTGAAAGATTGTTTTATATTGTTATCTGCATTCCCCTTCACCAAACACACGACGCCATTATTAGGAAAACAACCACAACCAAGATTACATTCTCAAATTGTGTCCAAATGCATTTTACACTGTCTACTTGACTACATGATTAAACAGACATTCTCACTGATTATGATTGAAATGAAAAGGATATAAACATAACTACAAAACCATGGCGATTTCAGATAACCCAACAATCTGACATTTATATTGAAATCGACTTGTTACTTGCTGGGTTTGGCACTTGCACTATTTGAAGCTTTCCCTTGGCCCTTTGGACAATATTTCTCCTAAAAATTAAAAGAGAATGGGAAATCAAAGAGAGCGAGAACAAATCTAGGCAGATCTAGCAATTGAGAGGGAGGTTGAGCGGGGGTATTAGTGGCTAGAAAGGGGACGATGAGCAGGGAGTAAAAGGGCAATAACTAAGAGGGCTGGCTGGAGAGGAAAGGATGAACGGTGGGGTATCCATGGCTGTGAAGGAGGAGGACGACCTTTGATTTGGGTAAATACCAGTTAGGAAATGGGTCAAGTTCATGAGCATCTGACGTGTTAAGTGTGTTTTATAATATTTGAATAAAAAATTACAACATCACTTAAGAAGATGTCACATCACTATTCCGTTAGCCACATGGACACAACTAACAGAAGTTAATAAAAAGACTAATAGTGTTTATCCTTAAAACTTAGAGAACCAATAATACTCACTTGAAACTTGAGAAATTAATTGCGATCATAAGATAAACTTGATGGACCAGTAATGTAGTTTCCCTTAAACAATTAACAGAGTAAATAGTCAAAAGTAACAATGTTGAATAAAGATAACCTCATTTTTCTAGATAGTTTCAAGCTCAATTTTACAACATATATATAAAAATAAAAATAAAAATAATAAAACATAAAAAAAATAAATTATAATTATATTAAAATAATTATAATAATAATAATCGATAGAAATCCTTATTGCTTTCCTTTAATTTTTTCTTTCTACCAAACAAAATAAATGTATATTCATTTTTTTTCATTCTACTTTTTAATTCTTCTTACGAAACATACAAGAAAAATAACAAAAATCTTAGCAAAAATCTTTCTTTCAACCAAACAAAATAAATGTATATTCATTTTTATCATTATAGTTTTCTATCTATCTTACTAAATACATAAGAAGGATAATAAAAATCTTTTCTTAACTTCAACTTTTCTATTCTTCTTCTATTTTCCATCATTCAACTTTTCCATTATCTTTATTATTGTCGTCGTATCCATGGTTTCTTGTGCATCAATTTCTTGCATGGTTGCCTCTATAAGCTCAACCTTTGGTTGTTCATTTCTTTAACTATAACTTGAGCAATCCCTCAGACGCAACAACAATTCTCTAGCCATATCTTTAGCCCTCCATGTCCCATGTACACTCAACTGAAGTAGTCATGGCATCACTCCTTCCCTTAAAATCAAACCTCTATATCTTTCTTTATTGCTCGGCCATATAAGCAAGAGGATTCCCATTGCGTGCTCTTTGCATTGTGGAGAACCATCCTCCATAGTTTCAACCCTTGCACAAATGACACCATGTGTGCTAGCAATTTTACAGAGTGCATTCTTTGATGAGGAAACAATATTCTGAAGTAGCCCCATTATCTTTTCAACCAACTCGATGACTTTTCCGAGTTGTGGATTAATTGAAGGATGGAAGATGATAAACCAGAAGAGGCAATTGATGGAATAATCTGGTCACAAGTTGAGAGATTGTGGAGAGTGGCTATGGCGTCAAGCTTGGCTTTCATGTTGTTAACACCTTCATTGAGAAACTGTATTAAGTGCTGGATGGTCCCAAATGAAGCGATTGCTAGCTTGTTTGCTGTGCAAGAAGAGAGGATGAACATTGTTGCCAATGTGAGCTCAATCAGTGCTACATTTTGACATTGAAGGAGGCTTTGTAAGACTGGTATAGCCCCAGATTTCACAATGCGGATCTTGTTTTTGTATTAAAAAAAAAAAATCAGAATTCCCGAGTCAACTATTGGAAAATATAGAACATTTAACTTCTATACTAAAAAAATAAACTCTCATGTGTTTTATACATAAATGTTAGCACATAATCATCATTATGATAGGGGGCCACTACTGAATAGCAACAGCTATTACAGTGTTGCTAATACAAATTCCATCATCCCAATAATCAAGCAAAGGGCATGGGGGTAGAAAAAGTAAAACTTTTTAGTTTTTATAATAGTTTTGTAGCACACTATTTTCTATAGAAGATGTATGGTTAATTAGTATCCTGAATTTCTTTTCTATTTGTCATAATGATGAAAGTTCAAAGACAACCCAGATTGCAAACAAACTCAACAATTAGCGATGAATGAATATGAATTATATCTATGAACTTAGTTTTGAGACCTGAAGAAGTGAAATTTCAGATTATTGTGGATGAAGAAACTAACCGTTCACTGCCAAAGGTAAGACATAGGAGAGCAAACAGAGCAACTTCAATGGCCTCATAATCTTGCGAATGAAGCATCATAATCAAAGGAGAGATAACACCTCTTCCAGCCAAATTGTGCCTCTGCTTACTGCTACTGAGTTCTCTAGCCGCTTCAATTATTGCTCCTCTAGCACCATTAAAGAGATTTTGTACCACCACTTCCTCCATGAAAGCAAGCGTCCTCTCTGTGTCTCTCAGAACTTCTCTAACTATGTTTTCTTGTGAGGAAGTGATGCTAATGTTGATGTTGGTATTGGGATAATGGGATTGGTTGCTTCAAGATGAAAAGTCTGGGTTTTTTTTGGTTTGAAAATCCATTGTTTTTGGTTCACAAAATAAACCCAATTGAGAGTGTTTGTTTGTTTTTTTTTTTTTTTTGGGATTAAAGAGAGAGAGATTCAGGGGTAGTGACACTTATATTATATGGAAGGCAATGGAAATTGGCAAGAAATCCGAACATAAGTAGGATTTATGTGTTTCAAAATCTATTGAGATTTCCCAAACTTTTGCCGCCTAGTTCTTAGTTGGGCAGTGATTTGGGCCGAAGATAATGAAAAGGAACATTAGATATGTTTAATTGGCCCATGATGGTCAAGACCATCCCTCCTAGAGACCCATATATATTGGGTTTAGGCCTATGATGATTTTGCTTGTTTGTAAAGTAAATGGTCCAATGCTAAATAGGGTTGTCAGCATTTATTTATTTTAATTGTTATTATTATTTATTTTATATTTTTCTTGAAAGAGATGTGTGTTTTTTCAATAATTCAATAGTTAAGGGAAGAGAGATTTAAAAGTTGGAAATTATGGCCGGAAATACCAAGAGTGTTTATTGAGTTATAAAGCTTTTTTTGGTGAAATAAGATATGTATTTAATAGATAAAAAATATTACAAAATATAAAGTGTGCTACAACAAGATAAAAACAGAACATTTTTTTAATCGCTCCAACAGGGGATAGGAAAAATTTACTTAGATTGCTTTTGTTTCTATGTGAAAAATATTCCAACTGTAAATATTTTCAGCTAAAAATTCTTTCAAGATGCAATTTATTTTCTAGTGCTTGATTTCATTTCTGAAGATGCTCCAAAGGATGTCTTCTGGGGAAATTATTATGTACTCCTAGATTACCATAACATTTATGGTACTCTGAGAGTACTTAATAATTTTTCCGTCTTCAGGCATTTGGTTTGTATGAAAAATAACTTTTTTCCTTAAATAATATCACTGTATACAAATCAACTATAACAACATTTAATTCGGTATGATCTAAAGATATCTTAACCAATCTAAAAATATTATGAATCTCAAAAAAAAAAAAAAAAATCTAAAAATATTACAATCAAAATACTATAGGAGTTCCATATCTAACAGATTTTTTTTTTTTTTTTGAAAAATTGGAAAACAAAGATAATGATGAAATTCCAAATTACCGGAGGCGAAATTATTTTTGAAACCTTGAGTTATTCTTCATGCTCTTTAAAAGGTCCATAAATATGTTCCAATAGTGGTACACAGCCTTGAATTCATCTAGAAAACAAACAATTTTTCCATCTTTTATGTGCCAAATGAGATGATTCTTGGAATTCAAGAGATAGTAAAGTGGTAATTGTATATTTTGTGGTGTCTCATTCTCATGTGCGTGAATTCATGGGATTTAAGAGATAACATAATGGTAATGGTATATTTTATAATGTCTCATATATGTGGTTCGAACCCCACCTCATCCTTCACTATTTGTCTATATAAAACAAAAAGTCCATTAACCGTTTACCTTTGAGAAGACTTAAATACATTGTTACTTCAAAATTTTGAAAGGTAAGTAATTTAAACATTCTGAACATTTATAATTGTTTTTTACAAATAAATTCGTATAAATAAAGATATACTATGTAAGATATATTGTATTTAGTGATTTCTTTCCTTATACTTATGGCATTTTTCTTTTTACAAAAAGCCAAAATTCTAAAAAAATATAAAAATTAGATAGACAGTGAAGTGAAGTACATGGAAAAAAGCCTGAGGGTTTTCAAAAACATCTCTGAGTTGGACAAGCCACAAAACACAAAGAACAAATTGAATTTGACTTCATTTTATAGGGCTAACGATCTCTAATAAAAGACTTAAATCGGTCTAGATACTCATCAGTCATCGGTTCACTGGTTTGACCATTTGGACCAATAATATAACTATATAAGTTTAATAACTATAATTTAATGGGTATTCTTCTAAAAACAAATAATTTAATATGTATTTTGAGATAATAGAAGCCAAGTTTACATGTGCTTAAGACGGAAAGCTTTCTCACGTTTGCTTGTAATGAGAGTCATCTGATGTTTTAGTTGCTAATTGATGATTGCTCTTTCAATCATTAGTGTTATTGTGAAAAATAAATGAGCATAATGTAACTATAATTATATGCGGAGGGCAAATGGGGGCGGCTGCTGAGGAAGGTGGCAAAGAGGATGAACATAAGCTTCCTAATGGGGATGTGAAGAAAAACAAGAAGAAAAAGCACGAAGAAAATGGTACTCAGAGCAAGAAGGAGGAAGTTTCTGGCTGTTGCCAGGGTGTTAATGGGTTTTCTTGCTGCAAAGATGGAAGTTTGGATCAGAATGGTGTAATTGAAAAGAATCTGAAAGAAACCGTAGCACATGAAAAGAAGGAGCAGGGCAAACTTTCAAGCTGGATGGGGTCATGGGAGCAAAGTGATGTTCTCACTGCTGTTGCTGTGGCCTATAGTTTTTATAGAAGGTCAGTCTGAAATATTCTCTATTTCCACGAGTTCAAGTTTGTTTGTGGGTCTGTAGAAACCCTGGTTTCTTTGTAGAAAGATGTGATAACATCTATGAAATAATCCTCTGAACCACGTATGTCTATGGAAGAAAAAAATATAGGTATATGTTATGCATAGCAAATGGGAAGAAATACTAAAAATGTTAATTAATTTGTTTGCCCCCTTTCTTTCGTAGTTGATTCTTCTCAACTGAAATTGTTTGTTTCAACACACTTGGTGACTGGTCATCTTTCTACTGGGATTTGTTTAGATGCTTGCTTAATGTAGTAATGGAATTTGTTATTACTTGCTTGTTAAATGTATCTACAATGAAATTGTGTTGATCCTTTCACAGTGGAGTACAAATGTTCAGATGCAGAAGGGAAAAATACTCTCTTTAGCGCACATATGGTTAAAGTACTGGGAATCGGTATTTTCTACGCTATGTTATGGTCTGTAGTTAGTGTTCTAAAATTGTGAGATATAGTGATGGAGAGAATTGCAACTTGTAACTGATCTAGCTGTTGATAACAACTTGTAACAATCAAACTGTTTCTCCATAATTACATAGTTAACTTTCAACTAATGTGTGTTTGGGAATGATTATAAGCTTGCTTTTATAGCTTTTTCTGCTTGAAAATAAGCTAGCTTTTAGCCCTATTGGATATAAGCAACTCCCAAATGGACACAAGACTTGGAGCTTTGCAAAGCTACTTATTGCTAATGTGGAAACTGAGTTTGGACTAGCCTGTTAGATAACTAATAAGGATCACTATGACAAATGGAGTAATTGAAGCCTATGCAATGAACTTGAGTTTTAAACAAATGACAAGGTAAATTGTCATAGGAGAGGCAATCCGCATTAGTTCTTTCACATGATAAGATCCAGAAATTCTCAGTTGCCATGACTATACTTAATTTCCAAAATCTTCATTGCACATGTACTTCAGGAAAGCAAATCTAGACCTGATATGAAACATGACAGATTATAGCATGAAGCTTGAATGCACTTATCACTGAAGTTACGACCATAGACTATTATTTGTTTATGTTACCATGTCATTGCGGGTCTAGTTGGGGATCTGGATTTGCACAAATTGATGACATGCATTTATATGTTGGAGTTTTTGGTTGACAAGAAACTTGTCCTTGCTCACAAATTACGTAGTCAGAAAGATAGCAGATACTATTATGTAAACAAACCTAAGACAAGATCAAAATATTGCTGTGTTCCGGCCTTCAATTGACAAGATCCGTGTACATGTATGCAGCCATAGACTGTGTGCCAATGAACGTGCAGACATAGGCCCCAAGCTCATTTAACACACAGCCAAAAGTGTGCGTTGGTTATAGTTATTAACATATCAAAATTACGCACACACGAGTCAAACTTGGTGATTTGCTAGCTTGGACAGAATTTAATGAACAGTAAAAGTTTCACAATGAAGCCCATGACGCCAGATTGCATGCAACTGCAAGCAGCAACCCTTGGCATCTTTTAGAATAATCTATAATGGAACTTTCTAGGAGAAGATCTTCACCTGAAGGATATGCTTAAATGTTTCAATTCACTAATGCGGGAAGAAATAAATTCCACATGCCTTACTAAAGTAAAAATCTCATTTGGAGATGAATACATTCAGGGGTAGAGCTAGAAATTTTGATTTGGGAGGGCCAAATTACATATTTATATATACATTCATTAGACAACTACATATTGATATTTTCACACACACACACACTCGTGTGTGTTCAAGAGAATTGCTTTTTAAGTATTGTCACCCGCAAACATTACATATCCTTGGTGTAGTTTTTTTCATTTAACATTTTATGACTAAATCAAGTATTGACAAATAACTCGAAACTTAACAACAACATTGACAGACTTACTGTTTGAACTCAACAACTAAAACTTACCAATTAAGAGAAGAAAAAACTAAAATGAAGTACTTTTTTTTGCTTACAAGATGGATAGTTTGTTGTTATTAACCAATATTTTTTGGAACCCACAATTAGTTGTTCAATTACTTTTTGAAGGGGCCAACTTTTATTTTTTGGAGGGGTTAAGTATTAAGTATAAGGTCTAATATTTTTAAAAAATTGCAAAATACATATACATTATGAAGTTTTTAAAAAATCATGGCCCCCCCACTGGTAAGTGTAGCTCCGCCCTTGAATTTATTCATCTTCTCTTCTCCATTTTGCATATAATGTCTAAACTATAAATCTTAAATCAGTTGCATAACAGTTCAAAATCCAACACTCTTTAAGAAGCTTATGATGAAAGGATCATATGAGAAATAAGGAGAGAGGTACATGAGAAAAGCAAAGCAAGTGATACAATGGACATCAACTCGGTTACTGTGATAGAAAAATAGTTAGATTGACTGCATTTGTAAGGAATAACATGATGTAAAAACTAATTAATGACCCCAATCATCCTTTTTTTAAAATTTTAATTCCAAACCATCTAGGGCGTGTTTAAACAAGAATAGGAATTTACTCAATCAAAGCAAAACAAAAGCTTCACACTAGGCTAATTCTATTGTTCAGAAATTAAGCAGACACTACAACACCTTCCAAAGCTGACCAACAGGCAACAGGATAAGAACAAAGGAGCCGAAACTGAATTTAAAAAAAAAAAAAATGGAACAGGTAATTCACCATTCTTCATTTGTCCTAAACTGTAATACCCCCAAGATACGTACAAGCTATATCATAGGGAAAAATAAAATAAAAAGACAAACTATCTTAAAAGTTTCAACGTTTCAAGCTTCCACACCCGAGATATTAGACCCTTGGCAAAGAATTCTATTATAACATATATGAATTGCAAAGAGAAAACTAGTGGAGAGAGGATTAATTGCTCGAAGCAAGCTTGAGAATGCTAAAATTGAATCTTGAATTGCTTTGATCCCAAAAAAGTCCAATCTCATCACCTTTCTTCAGACCCCTCCTCCACACAAAATTTGTAGTCCATTTTTCATTGAGGACATAACACCCATTACTTGGCCACTGTTTGAAGGTCAAGTGATGTTCAGACTTGGTATCACAATCCCAAACGGCAACTCGTACTCCATTCTTGATGCCTTCAATGTGCCTCGCATCCCATTGCCACAAAATATGCCCCTTCACCAAATCTGCTGCTAACAAGAGCCTAGCCAAATGACCAATATCACTTAACTGAATCCTCTTCTTGATAACCCAAGGGTCAAGGCCAAGCTTCAACTCCAATGACACACCATTAGGCCCTTTTCCTTTTTCAACTTTATGGCTATTAAGTCTCATTCTTTTGATTCCACAAGCTGTAGATGACAGAGAGAAATTGGCCAAGTTTTCACTTGCTTTCCTCTTATTAGTTATGCAAGAACTATGACCCAACTTCAATTCTGTTGAAATCTCTGCATATTCATGATGGGCTTTGGTTATAGACACGTTTCCTTGACTGACTTGGAGTTGATCATTCTCAGGAATGGCTATAAAATTATAAAAGATAGGATCTTTCCCTGTACATTCAGAAGCAGAGGAAATAATAACCTCATCAGTTGCGAAATTTTCTTTCTTGACCTCCAATATTTCCAATGCAAGTTCTCTGTTTTGGCCATCTTTTCCTTCTTGGGTTTTCTTGGTTTGTAGCACACTCCTAGGCTTCAGGGCTTCAGTGATTGAAGTGCAGGGCCTTAGGCTTAGAGTTAGAAGACCCTTCATTATGTTGAGAAATAAAGAAAGGAAGAAAGGGTTACAGAAGAGGGTTTGTGTTTCTTGGAATGAAGAGCAATGAACGGTAATGGCAGAAAGAAAGGGTTACAGAAGAGGGTTTGGGTTTATTAGAATGAAAGGAAGTGATATATGTAAGGTAATGGCACTTATATGATTATCAGTTTGAGCCTTTTGGGGCAAGAAATCCAAAACCATGTAGGATTAAGGTTTCAAATCTGATTGGAATTTCCGATTGCTGTGAGGAGTAATATCAGAAATCCTTTGAATTTTTGCCGCCTATGTTGTACCAGTGAGGTCTATCTATGTTGTGGTCGAATATTAATGGCTGGTTTTATTTTATTATTTATCTTTGTTTTTACCTTTTCACTTCCGCAACAAATAGATGAAAGGGTACATCACATATAGTCAAGACCCCGGGGCTGTTGACTAGACATATATTAAGGATTAGGGAGGATAGCACAAATGGAAGAAAAAAAAAAAAGAAAAAGAAAAAGAAAAAAATCATTTAAAGAAGGCCAATATACATTATTGCTAAGTTAATGTTTTTAGTTCCTCAAATTTAAGTGAGTGTTATTGATATTTGAAATTTAAAAAATGAACATTATTGAATTTCAATTCCTAGATAACTAATAGAGATTTGACATGCCATTTTTAAAGTAAAATGACGCCATTTTTAATTAAGAAATTAAATTCATTTTACATCTAAAAATACCCATGACCCGTTAAGATATTTTAAGAGCCCATTTCATAACGAATCTTCCCCAAATTAAATGCCAAAATCTCAAATATGAGAATTGAGAAAGATAGAGACAGTAAAAAAAAAAAAAAAAAAAATTAAGGTTGAGGATGTAGATCTTTTCATGCGTGTGTAACTATGTATAGTGTTATACATTTGGAAGCAAATAAAGGAAAGTACTATTGGTGTAGATTCTTTTTCTTTTATCTACTTATGATTCATTATTTATTCTTTTTTTAAATATTAATTTTAGTTTAGTTTTTAATTAATTTTCTGATACTATAATATGAAACTTGGATCTATTATCTATGCTTTTGAAATTATGCATGTTCTTAAAAAATTAATTATAAATTAATTTAGAAATTACTTATAATATTAAAAATTAATGGAGTAAATAGTCAAAAGTAATAATGTTGAATAAAGATAACCTCAATTTTTAGATAGTTTCAAGCTCAATTTCACAATATATATATATATATATATATATATATATATATATATATATATAAATAAAACAAATAAATTATAATTATATAAAAATAATTATAATAACATTAATTGATAGAAATTCTTATTTCTTTCCTTTAATTTTTTTTTCTACCAAAAAAAATGGATATTCATTTTTACCATTCTAATTTTTAATTCGTCTTACTAAACATACAAGAGAGATCACAAAAATCTTAGCAAAAATATTTCTTTCAACCAAACGAAATAATTGTATATTCATTTTTATCATTATATTTTCTGTGGGGAGTAAAAAGGTCCTGGTAGGTATATGGGCCTTTGGGCCATGCTAAGGAAGGCCGACCTACCCTTGAGTTCAAAACTTCTTAATACCTCGGGTCAACTCATGCGCCGAGGACCCGAGGACCTATCCGAGGTTGATTTTACCCTCGGATGGGCATAGAAGAACCAGGGACGTCATCGTAAAAGCTCAGAAACGGCACGACGGAGACCAACGGTTAAGAGGGGTGAACCCCTGGATGTCCTAGAAGCACCGGTGTTTGAAAAGTACTAAAGGCTGCCACCTCCACATTAAAGACCCTTCACCTACCACCCTAGCCGCATTAATGGGGAAGTGACACCTGAACAGTGGGAGGGAAACTTCTGGTTACTATTCAAGGGCACTGAGGGAAGAAATATCTAGGCTAAGGGGGAGATGGGGCAACACGTGTATGAGGTATCAGAAAGATGAGTATTTAAGGGGAGACCCAGAACAGAAAAAGGGGACCTCTCTTTTTGTAAGAAAAAAAGAAAAAGAAAGAAAAGAAAGATAATATAAGAACAGTCCTCGGCTTACGTCCGAGGAGGTTGAGTTACAATATTTCTTGGTATTTTTAAGTGCTGTCAATCTTTGATTTGCCATACAACCCTTAAACTCTTCTAACCTGGGTTTCAAGCCCACACTCTACAAATTCATATTGTTTAAGGCTCATTGGGCCTGAGCCCATAACTGTTCTTGGGATCAGGTGCAATTGTGCACTTACAATTGGCGCCATCTGTGGGGAATCTAGTCTAGGAGAGGTAGGGATACTATGGCAGGCTTAGGTGCTTACCGTGCAGAGTCGCAAGGATCACAACCGGAAGATCAATTCGAACGTCTTGAACGTCGAAGGGATCGTGAGGGGAGTGTCCATACGGAGTATCCAAGGGCTAGCCATACTCCTGATGGGGGTAGCGCCACCCATGACGATGGTTCTAAAACCATGCAGGAGGAGATCAACCGTTTGAAGAGAAAGCTACGTCGTGCTAAGCGTAGGCTTTCACCGTCCTCATCGGATTCTTCCTCGGAAGAAGATAGGCGAGGTAGACACAGCTCGAGGTCGTGCTCACCTGCCAGCTCAGCGTCTTCCGGTGAGAAGGACGATCAGCCAGTTCGTAAGCGCAAGAAGGTTACATCTAGGGGCTCAGGCAACGACGCTATGAGCAGGGCGTTGCACCAGCTCTCCAAATCTCCGTTTTCACGGAGGATTGAGAAGGGGAGGCTTCCCAGGAGATTTACCCAGCCCACCTTCACCATCTATAATGGCCGGACTGACCCGGTGGAGCATGTGAGTCACTTCAACCAAAGGATGGCTGTGCACTCTCACAACGAGACTCTGATGTGTAAGGTCTTCCCCTCTAGCTTGGGACCTGTGGCCATGAGGTGGTTCAACGGCCTCAAATCAGGGTCTATAGGTTCATTTGGGGAACTGACTAGGGCGTTTGCCTCTCGATTCATCACTTGTAGCAGAGTTCCTCGGCCATTGGACTCGCTACTATCTATGACCATGAAAGACGGAGAGACGTTGAAAGCATACTCTGACCGATACTGGGAGATGTTTAATGAAATAGACGGTGATTTTGACGAGGTGGCACTGAATACCTTTAAAGTAGGTCTTCCTACTGACCATGACCTGAGAAAGTCTTTGACAAAAAAACCCGTCCGCAGTGTACGTCGCCTCATGGATCGTATTGATGAATACAAGAGGGTAGAGGAGGACCAGCAACAAGGCAAGGGAAAGGAAAAGGTTATCCCTCAGGAGAGAAGGGATTTCAGGTCGGACAGACATCACAACAATAAGCCGAGGAGGGATTACTTTGGGCAATCTGTCTCGGCAGGAACTCAGGCTGTCAATACTGTGTTCCGAGAACCGGTGCATCAGTTATTGGAGAAAGTTCGTAAAGAGCCCTTCTTCAGATGGCCCAGTAAGATGGCAGGGGAACCTGCGAAAAGAAATCAAAATCTCTTCTGCCAGTACCATCGAGATGTGGGCCACACTACTGAAAACTGTCGGACCTTGTGGAACCATGTGGAGCAACTTGTCAGTGAGGGAAAGTTAAAGGAGCACTTATGTCAGCCTACTAGTCATGTCAATCAAGTCGGTTCTAACAACCAGAGGAACAATTCATCTCGGCCAACATTAGGAACGATTAATGTTATCTTTGCCGCGCCCGGAAGGACCGGTTCAGGTCCCACTAGGGTTCTGACTGTCTCCCACCCTTGTGCTGAGGATGTGGGCAGCAGGCCGAAGAGGTTGAGGGGCACTTTGCCCGTCCTAGGTTTCTCTGAAGAGGATAAGGCGGGGACTATCCAGCCCCATGATGATGCCCTTGTCGTTACATTGAGGATAGGTAATTATGATGTGAGGAGGGTGATGATAGACCAGGGTAGCGGCGCAGACATCATGTACCCAGATCTATTTAAGGGGCTGAGGTTGAAGGTGGAAGATCTTACTCCTTATGATTCACCTCTCATAAGCTTTGAAGGGAGATCGGTTATGCCGAGAGGACAAATTCGTTTGCCCGTCCAATCCGGCTCCGAAATGGTGGAGGTGGACTTCATTGTCATTGATGCGTACTCTCCATACACGGCCATCCTCGCCAGGCCTTGGCTGCATGCGCTTGGGGCTGTTTCCTCTACCTTGCATGTGAAAGTTAAGTTCCCCTCAGGGGATTCTGTTGAGGAAATCCTCGGCAGCCAGTCTGTGGCCAGACAATGCATGTCCGCTGCAGTATTACATCAAACAGAAGCCGAGTCTTCGGCCGTGGTCACTACAAATTTATAGCAGTTAACACCTCCTGATGCATCTCGAATGCTGACAGGAGAGGAGACACAGTGTGAGAAACTAGAGAAGTTTCCGGTGGCTGCCGATCCGGAGAAGTTCTTCCAAGTTGGTATACTTCTCCCACACCAGGAGAAGATGGATTTGTTAAAATTTCTGAAGAATAATATTGACGTTTTTGCGTGGGATCCTTATGACGCCCAAATCGTGGATCCAAACTTCATTTGTCATCATTTGAATGTCAACCCAGCCATTGTTCCGAAGAGGCAGCCACCTCGGCGATCTTCTAGGGAACATGCAGAAGCTGTAAAGGAAGAAGTTATTAAACTCAAGAGGGCTGGAGCTATAAAAGAAGTTTTTTACCCCGAGTGGTTGGCCCATACTGTGGTTGTTAAGAAAAAGAATGGGAAATGGAGAGTATGTGTGGACTTCACCGATCTGAACAAAGCATGTCCCAAAGATTCGTTCCCAATGCCGCGCATAGATCAATTGGTGGATGCCACTGTTGGACATCCTCGGATGAGTTTCTTAGACGCATTCCAGAGTTACCATCAAATTCCTTTGGCGGTGGAGGACCAGGAAAAGACTGCTTTTGTTACTCCAACAGGAAACTACCATTATAAAGTCATGCCATTTGGTTTGAAGAATGCTGGGGCTACCTACCAAAGAATGATGACTAGAATGTTCGAAGAGCAAATGGGGAAAACCATTGAGGTCTACGTGGACGACATGGTGGTAAAAAGCAAAACAATACCCTCACATGTGAAAGATTTAGCCGACACTTTTCAGATACTGAGAAAATACAAGTTACGTCTCAACGCCTCCAAGTGTTCTTTCGGCGTGGGGTCTGGAAAGTTCTTGGGGTACATGATTACCCATAGAGGCATAGAGGTAAATCCAGCGCAGGTCAAGGCTATCCAAGACTTGCAGCCTCCTCGGAACCCAAAGGAAGTTCAAAAGTTAACCGGGATGATAGCTGCCTTGAATCGGTTCATATCGCGGTCAGCTAATCGCTGTCGTCCTTTCTTTCAATTGTTGAATAAATGGAAAGGGTTTCAATGGACCGAGGACTGCGAGTTAGCTTTCCAACAACTCAAGCAATACCTCTCTCAACCACCCATCCTGTCTCGTCCGGAGGCACATGAGCTTTTGTTTGCATATTTAGCAGTAGCCGCCCATGCGGTCAGTCTGGTCCTGATAAGAGACGATGACGGGGTGCAAAGACCGGTATATTATGTTAGTAAGTCCTTGGGTGAGGCCGAGGTCCGTTATCAGCCTTTGGAGAAAGCACTCCTGGCTGTGGTTCATGCCACGCGAAAGCTTCCCCACTATTTTCAGTCCCATACAGTGGTTGTTCTGACCCAATTGCCCCTTAAGGCAGTGCTGCGTAGCGCCGACTACTCAGGAAGGGTAGCAAAGTGGGGGACCATCCTAGGGGCTTTTGATGTTAAATACAAGCCTCGCACCTCAGTAAAGGGTCAGGTCCTTGCGGATTTGGTGGCGGAGTTTTCTGAGCCGTTGTTGGAAGAAACTTTAACAGACTCCCCCATGGGTGAAAAATCAGTTGGTGTGATCACAGCTGCAGTATCTGCGATTTGGAAAGTGTACGTGGATGGGGCAGCCAATCAGAGGGGGTCCGGTGTTGGACTTGTCCTGGTATCCCCCGAGGGAATTATTTTCGAAAAATCACTGAGATTGGCATTCTCGGCCACTAATAATGAAGCCGAGTACGAAGCGGTACTGGTGGGCATGAAAATGGTGCATAAAATGGGAGGAAAGGAAGTCCATGTTTTCTCGGACTCTCAATTGGTGGTTGGCCAGGTCACAGGAACCATGGAGGCTAGAGACCCGAGGATGCAGGAATACTTAGCCCAAATCAAGCACCAGCAAACTGAATTTGACTCTTTCGCTTTAACTCATGTCTCTCAGAGCGGAAATACTCATGCAGACTCCTTGGCCACGCTGGCAACGTCCTCGGATCAAGGCTTTCTTAGGGTTATCCTCATTGAGGATTTGCTGGAACCCACTCTTGACATTGCCAACGCACCTCGCGTTCATTTAATAAGGCATAGTCCTAGCTGGATTGACTCAGTCGTGTCTTTTCTTAAGAATGACATCCTTCCCGAAGACAAGTCCGAAGCTGATAAGATACGTCGAAAGGCACCACGTTTCTGGTTGTCCGAGGATCAGAAACTCTACAAACGTTCCTTTTCAGGACCGTATTTGTTGTGTGTACGCCCCGACTTAACGGAACGGCTTCTGGAAGAGCTGCACGAAGGGATTTGTGGCAGCCACACTGGGGGAAGATCCTTAGCTCACAGAGCTTTGACTCAGGGTTATTGGTGGCCCAATATGCAAAGAGAGGCTCAAGACTATGCCAGGAAATGTGATCAATATCAGAGGTTTGCCCCTAATATCCATCAACCTGGAGGAGTTCTTAATCCCCTTTCCAGCCCTTGGCCCTTTGCCCAGTGGGGATTGGATATAGTTGGGCCGTTTCCAAGGGCTGCAGGTAGCAAAAGATGGCTTCTCGTAGGAACAGACTATTTTACTAAGTGGGTGGAAGCCGAGCCCTTAGCGAATATTAGGGATGTTGATTCCAAGAAGTTTATTTGGAAAAATATTATTACTAGATTCAGCGTACCACACATACTTATCTCTGACAATGGTGTTCAATTTGACAGCAAGGCTTTTAGGCAATATTGTGGTGACATGGGCATTACAAACAGGTACTCCACCCCAGCTTATCCTCAGGGAAATGGGCAAGCCGAGGATGTTAACAAGGTCATTGTCAATGGGCTGAAGAAAAGGTTGGACGATGCGAAAGGGGGATGGGTAAAAGAGCTCCCTTATGTTTTGTGGACGTATCGAACTACACCACGTAGGTCCACTGGAGAAACACCATTCTCCATGACTTATGGAGCCGAGGCGGTCATCCCTTTGGAATTTGGTTTTCCCACCCTAAAGACGAGTTCTTTCAATACTGAGAGTAACAATGGACTTCTGGAGAAAAGTCTTGATTTACTTGAAGAACGACGTGAGGCAGCTATGGTCCAAATGGCTTATTACCAACAAAAACTTAAACGGGGATATGATGCCCACGTGAAACTAAGGCCATTAGCACCTGGGGATTTGGTACTCAGAAGGGTTGTGGGCACTGCTAGAAACCCAGCTTGGGGTAAACTTGGACCAAATTGGGAGGGCCCTTATCGGATAACTTCAATAGCGGGCATAGGCTCTTATCGGTTATCGGATTTAGATGATAATATTGTGCCACGTCCATGGAATGTAAATAACCTGAGAAGGTATTACTATTAATGAATTGTATTTTTGTTTATACCCAGTTTAAATTCAATAACATTTCAGGGAGTTGAACTTACAATTTTTAAGAATCAAACAGAAACTTGGTCAAGTGTGGTCCTCGGACCACAAACCTTGTGGAAATTGATCTCTTATCATTTATTAAACAGAACCTTAGTTATGTTGGGTCCTCGGACCTCATACTTTGGGAAAATTAATATCTGAAGTTACTGTTTTTAAGAATCAAACAGAAACTTGGTCAAGTGTGGTCCTCGGACCACAAACCTTGTGGAAATTGATCTCTTATCATTTATTAAACAGAACCTTAGTTATGTTGGGTCCTCGGACCTCATACTTTGGGAAAATTAATATCTGAAGTTACTGTTTTTAAGAATCAAACAGAAACTTGGTCAAGTGTGGTCCTCGGACCACAAACATTGTGGAAATTGATCTCTTATCATTTATTAAACAGAACCTTAGTTATGTTGGGTCCTCGGACCTCATACTTTGGGAAAATTAATATCTGAAGTTACTGTTTTTTAAGAATCAAACAGAAACTTGGTTAAGTGTGGTCCTCGGACCACAAACCTTGTGGAATTGATCTCTTATCATTTATTAAACAGAACCTTAGTTATGTTGGGTCCTCGGACCTCTTACTTTGGCAAAATTAATATCTGAAGTTACTGTTCTTAAGAATCAAACAGAAATTTGGTTAAGTGTGGTCCTCGGATCATACACCATGTGGAAATTGATCTCTCGTCCTTGAACTGCCAACTTGGTTAAAGTTAATTCTTTATGGCACCTGGAAATTGGTGCCTTATAGTTGGTTAGATCAGGTTTTAAAACCATACGAAGTGATTAAGTTTATTACTCGGATCATAAACTTGATAAAAATTAACTTCTGATTGTGTTTGGGAGTCAGTACCTTACCATGCATTAATTCGAATTTTTAGTTTTGTTTCCTTAAGTGGTAGGTGGATTTATGTTAAGAGTGGTCCTCGGACCTTACTTCCCACTAAAAGCAATGCTATATGATGTAGGGGTTTGATTATTATATGAGGCCTCTTCTTCAAAAGCCCAGCCTTGCCATTTTCTATTAAGTTTTCACTGATATACGTGTGAATGTGTGGAGGTTATGATTGTGCAATCCTTGGAGTAGGACTTGTGTACTTTGAGAAACTTTTGCTATATATCAATGGGAAACCTTTACGATAAGTGTAAAAAGAATAAAATACAAACAGGTATAACACGAATTCAAATCAAAATAAAATTGTTATTTATTAGTTATTAAAACGTTCATTACATGCTAAGACTGGATACAAAGACAGAGAAGTCCTAAGCTAGATCCTAAGCTCTCGGAGGAGGATCTTGTTGGGAGGTGGTCGTTGCTTTAGTCTCCTTCAACTCCAGCTCAAAGGGGGTCAAGACTTGCTTTCCTTTGTCTGCTGTCTTCATTGAAAGGACGTTGGGCTCCGCCTCCTTCTCGGCATCTCCTCCTCCTCCCTTTTCTTTGTTGGAGCTCGAGGGCTCTGTAGGATCGGGGATTGGCTGTGGAAGCATCTGGGGCAGAGTTGGTAGAGTTGAGTCAGGGGTGGGGGTAGCAGCAGGAGCTTCCTCAATCTCTTGTATTTCTAGGGGAAGCCAAACGTTTTTGGATTTCCTCAGTTTCGAGGATGGAGGAACTCCAGCTGCGTTTAGGGCTTCCCCCCAAACCTTCAGGCAGTATTCACGGCACAAGGCCGCGAAAGCCTCGGTCAGCTGCTCCTCTGTGTTGGCCACCCCTTCCTTATAGCTCGCCTGTTTGGCAGCTTGTAAAGATTGTTGAAATGTGCTGGCCTCTCTCTTCAGCAGCGCAATCTCCTTTTCCAAATCCGAGCGTTCCCTTTGGGCCCGGGAAATCTCATCATCTTTGTCATGTAGGAGCTTGCGCTGCCCTTCTATTTGAGTCTTCATGGTTTTGAGACTTGACTCGGCCCCATCTCTCTCTCTCTTTACTTCAGTTACCTCCAAGACCAGCTTCTCGTTTTCAGCAAGTGCTGTCCCCAGGGACTTCTCCGTCTCCAGCCTGATCTCCATTTCGGCTCTGGCCTTCTTACGAGTGTCTTCTATAAACTTCTCAGCTACGAAGACCTCTTGGACGGCCTGCAATAAAGTATGATGGGGTTGAGTCCAACAAATTTTACAAGTACTGTTAAGAGTGGAATCTTCCTAAGAAAGGGAAACTTACCAGCGCCAAGTCTCTTTTCAGTGAGAGAAAAAGTTGTGGCTGGCTCATTTTTTCCAAGGACTCCATGTCCTTGGGTAGCAAAAGAGGGCGTTCCAACACCTCGGCCAAGTGGTGGGCATGGCCTTGTTGTATCGCCCTTATACTGGATTGGCATGAGATGGGAGCGCCGTCCAGCTTTAAGTCAGGGGACCAGACGGCCGGTGTCCTGCGCACATCGGCTACTACACCAATCTCCCCGCTTTCTACTGAACGGGCCCTTCCCTTGCCTTTATCCATCTTTTGCTGCTGAGCTGGTGGGGGTTGGTTGCGTGGCCTCTTGGGACCTTTGTTGGTCGCCCCTTCATCTTCCCCCTTTCTTTTCTTCTTGGGGTCCTCGGCTGGCAGTTTTGGCTCAGCTGGAGGAGGGGGAAGTGGCAGAGTAGGAAGGACTTGGGTCGCCCCTGTCCTTTCTCTGTGACCTTCGCGACTCTGTTGGTAAGAAGGTCCTTCATCCTGTCCATTTCTTCTTCTGATTCGTCTTCTGGGAGTGCAACAACAAACCCAGCAATTCCAGAGGCTTCGGCAGTTTCTTCCTCCTCGTCAGAAAGTACGACAAACTGGTTCCCTCGAGGTTTGTCGTAGTCTTCGAGTTGGAACTGGTCTATCTCGTCGTCTAACGTATGCGAGGAAGAGACCTGCTCTTCTGGGATAGCAGCTGCCTCGGAATGGACGGCAAGGGGAATGGCGCTATGGGTCGTAGGTACAGGACGGTTTGAGGAGCGTCGGGGAGGTCGTGGTCTTCGAGAAAGTGGGGCCGGGCTACGTTTATCCTTCTCCTCCTGCGGTCACCGGCAATTATAGCGTTGTCTATCTCCTGGAAGTCCGAGGAGATGGGAGTATATCCGAGGATCAAGTGAGCCGCTCGCAGTTGAAAGTCTTCACTGACGAACACCTCGGATCGAAGTACTCGGTTTAGGTCGGCGACGTTGCAAAGACTCAAACGAGGGCGCACGTTTCGCTTATCTGCAAGAAAAGATGAGAAAATAAACAACGTGGTCAGATTCACACAGCAAAAGACAAAGATAAACAAACAGAAATATATCTAAATATGCAAGTTTGTTAGTGTTGAGGGAGGTTTTGGGTGGGGAGGTTAGTCCTCAGGTGTCGCACCTGGATCCCCCCACTGTACTAGGCAGTGGAGACCGTCGTGCCAGTTTCCAGAGACGATCAGGTAGTCGTCCTTCATGCCTTTGTTGGATTTGGGCAAGCAGGAGATTAACCTAACGACACTGGATCGGGACTTAATATAGTAACCTACGTCGGATAGCTTATGGGATTCGTACAGAAAAACGACGTCGTGCCACGTGAGGTTTAAACCCATTTGTTCATTTAAGGCATCCACGCTACCTAAAACTCTAAAAACGTTGGGGAGGCATTGATCGGGACACAACCGATGGTTGTGAAGGTATTCCCTCATCACAGGTTTCATTGGGAGGGTCATCCCGCCTTCTATAAAGGCTATCATTGGGATTATAACCTCTCTCTCCTTCCTAGAACCGGCCACGGCTCCTGCCGGGCAATATTTTAAGCCTACGTCACCGGGAATGTTATATTTGGCTCTGAAGCCCTCCATCCCGGCGGCGGTATCAACTAAACATTTGAATCTACCCATTCTAGAAGAACGACAGGTTAAACTCTAAGAAAGAAAGGGTTTGCAAGGACAAAGTCCGAGGACAAAAAGGTTAAGAATGAAATGAGCAAGAACTTACGGAGTTTGAGGATGTGCAAATTTCCACGATTTTCTGAAAATAAAGTATGATTGCTGATGTTTTGATGGGATTAGTCCCTGGGGAATTAAATGAAGGCGCAGGTTCCCGAAGCGTCACGACGTGTGGAAAAGCGGCCTCGAAATTAAGTTTATTCCGCCCAAATTTTCGTGGAGAAACCAGGGCCGTTGGATGCCCATCTCGCCGTTGAACGTGGGGGGCAAAATGTAACTTACAGTAATAAATGCGCGCGTTTTTGAAAATGAAACCGCCAAGTGGCATCCTCTGGTACGCGAAACGGTTTCCACACGTGCGATCATTCATGAAGTGTGCAAAATAAGTTCTCTTCGGATCAAAACCCTATTTTTCTCCTCGGACGTCGAAAATTAGAATTTTGAGGGGCTATTGTGGGGAGTAAAAAGGTCCTGGTAGGTATATGGGCCTTTGGGCCATGCTAAGGAAGGCCGACCTACCCTTGAGTTCAAAACTTCTTAATACCTCGGGTCAGCTCATGCGCCGAGGACCCGAGGACCTATCCGAGGTTGATTTTACCCTCGGATGGGCATAGAAGAACCAGGGACGTCATCGTAAAAGCTCAGAAACGGCACGACGGAGACCAACGGTTAAGAGGGGTGAACCCCTGGATGTCCTAGAAGCACCGGTGTTTGAAAAGTACTAAAGGCTGCCACTTCCACATTAAAGACCCTTCACCTACCACCCTAGCCGCATTAATGGGGAAGTGACACCTGAACAGTGGGAGGGAAACTTCTGGTTACTATTCAAGGGCACTGAGGGAAGAAATATCTAGGCTAAGGGGGAGATGGGGCAACACGTGTATGAGGTATCAGAAAGATGAGTATTTAAGGGGAGACCCAGAACAGAAAAAGGGGACCTCTCTTTTTGTAAGAAAAAAAGAAAAAGAAAGAAAAGAAAGATAATATAAGAACAGTCCTCGGCTTACGTCCGAGGAGGTTGAGTTACAATATTTCTTGGTATTTTTAAGTGCTGTCAATTTTTGATTTGCCATACAACCCTTAAACTCTTCTAACCTGGGTTTCAAGCCCACACTCTACAAATTTATATTGTTTAAGGCTCATTGGGCTTGAGCCCATAACTGTTCTTGAGATCAGGTGCAATTGTGCACTTACATTTTCTATCTATTTTACTAAATACACAAGAAGGATAATAAAAATCTTAACAAAAATCTTTTCCTAACTCCAACTTTTCTATTCTTCTTATATTTTCTATTATTCCACTTTTCCATCATCTCTATTAGTGTTGTCATATCCACGTTCTCTTGTGCATCAATTTCTTGCATGATTGCCTCTATAAGCTCAACCTTTGGTTGTTCATTTCTTAAAATATAACTTGAGCAATCCCTCAGAAGCAAAAACAATTCTCTAGCCATATCTTTAGCCCTCCTTGTCCCATGTACACTCAACTAAAGTAGCCTTGGCATCACTCCTTCCCTTAAAATCAAACCTCTATATATTTCTTTATTGCTCTGGCATATAAGCAAGAGGATTCCCACTAAGTGCTCTTTGCATTGTGGAGAACCATCCTCATAGTTTCAACCATTGCACAAATGACACCATGTGTGTTAGCAACTTCACAAAGTGCATTCTCTGATGAGGAAACGATATTCTCAAGTAGCCCCATTATCTTTTCAACCAACTCCGATGACTTTTCCGAGTTGTAGATTAATGAAGGATGGAAGGTAATAAACCAGAAGAGGCAGTCGATGGAATAATCTGGTCATAAGTTGAGAGATTGTGGAGTGTGGCTATGGTGTTGAGCTTGGCTTTCATGCCAATGCTATTCATGATGTAAACACCTCCATTGAGAAACTGTATTAAGTGCTGGATGGTCCCAAATGAGGCGATTGCTAGCTTGTTTGCCGTGCAAGAAGAGAGGATGAACATTGCTGCTAATGTGAGCTCAATTAGTGCTTCATTTTGACATTGAAGGAGGCTTAACAAGTCTGGTATAGCCCTACATTTCACGATGCAGATCTTGTTTCTATATTAAAAAAAAAAAATATTCAGAATTCCCAAGTCAACTATTGGAAAATATAGAACATTTAACTTCTATACTAAAAAAATTAATTCTCATGTGTTTAATACATAAATGTTAGCACATAATCATCATTATGATTGGGGGCCACTACTGAATAGCAACAGCTATTACTAATACAAATTCCATGGTCCCAATAATCAAGCAAAGGCAAAAAAGTAAAACTTTTTAGTTTTTATACTAATTTTGCAGTACATTGAGTTCTATAGAAGATTTATTGTGGATTAGTGTCCTGAATTTCTTTTTTATTTGTCATAATGATGAAAGTTCAAAGAAAACACAGATTGCAAACAAATTCAACGATTAGCTATGAATGAATATGAATTATATCTAAGAATTTAGTTTTGAGAACTGAAGAAGTGAAATTTGATATTATTGTGGATGAAGAAACTAACCGTTCACTGCCAAATGTAAGACAGAGGAGTGCAAGCAGAGCAGCTTCAATGGCCTCATAATCTTGCGAATGAAGCATCATAATCAAAGGAGAGATAACACCCTTTCTAGCCAAATTGTGCCTCTGCTTACTGCTAAGTTTACTGAGTTCTCTAGCCGCTTCAATCATTGCTTCTCTAGCACCATCAGAAAGATTTTGTACCACCACTTCCTCCATGGCAGAAAGCTTCCTCTCTGGGTCTCTCAGAACTTCTCTAACTATGTTTTCTTGTGAGGAAGTGATGCTAATGTTGATGTTGGTATTGGGATAATGGGATTGGTTGCTTCAAGATGAAAAGTCTGGGTTTTTTTTGGTTTGAAAATCCATTGTTTTTGGTTCACAAAATAAACCCAATTGAGGGTGTTTGTGTGTTTTTTTTTTTTTGGGGACTAAAGAGAAAGAGAGATTCAGGGGTAGTGGCACTTATATTATATGGAAATTGAAGGCAATGGAAATTGGCAAGAAATCTGAACATAAGTAGGATTATTGAGATTTCCCAACGTCGCAAGGTTTTGCTTTTGCTGCCTAGTTCTTAGTCGGGCAGTGACTTGGGCTATAGATAATTAAAAGGAACATTAGATTTGTTTAATTGGGCCATGATGGTCAAGACCATCCCTCCCAGAGACCCATATATATTGAGTTTAGCCTTTGATGATTTTGTTTGTTTGTAAAGTATATGGTCCAATGCTAAATAGGGTTATCAGAATTTATTTATTTTAATTGTTATTGTTATTTATTTTATATTTTTCATGAAAGAGGTGCGTATTTTTTTAATAATATATTAGTTTTTTTTTCTTCAATAATTCAATACTTAAGGGAAGAGAAATTTGAAAGTTGGATATTTTGGTTGGAAATACCATAAAAGTGTCTATTGAGTTATAATTTTTTTTTTAATTTTTGGTAGTGAAATAGGATATGTATTTAATTAATAAAAATTATTATAAAATATAGTGTGTTACAACAAGATAAAAACATAACATTTTTTTTAATTGCTTCAACAGGGGATAGGAAAAATTTACTTAGATTGCTTTTGTTTCTATGAGAAAAATGTTCCAATTGTAAATATTTTTTGATGAAAATTCTGTCAGGAAGCAATTTATTTTCTAGTGCTTGATTCCATTTCTGAAAATGCTCCAAAAGACATCTTTAGGCATTTGGCCCGTATGGAAAATAATTTTTTTTCCTTAAATAATATCACAATATACAAAATCAACAATAACCGTATTTAATTCATCTCAAAATATCTTAACCAATCTAAAAATATACATACAAACTACTATAGGAGTTCCATATCCAAGAGATTATTATTATTTTTTTTGAAAAATTGGAAAACAAAGATAATGATGAAATTCTAAATTACCTGAGGGAGAAATTATGTCTGAAACCTTGAGTTATTCCTCATGCTCTTTAAAAGGTCCATAAATATGTTCCAATAGCGGTCCACAAGGTAGCCTTGAATTCATCTAGAAAACAAAGGGTCATCAAATAGCCCACGATCCATAGCTCGACCCAGAAACCCGACGGCTCACTGGGCTAATGGACGGCCCGGCCCATTGTTATTGAGGCTCATGGGTAGCTTACTAACCCAGTGGGTCAGGCTGTGGGCTAGTTTTTATGCCCATGGGTACCCGGTGGGCTAGCTCAATAGTCCAACCTATTGCCCAGCCTATAGGCCTAACCCATTGGCCTAGCCCAATAACTCATAATTCATAACAAAAATATATAGGAAGTGTATGAAGAATTGATCTTGAGATATTATAGAGGAATTTCTTAAGAGAACTCCTTCAACCACTAAGATACTCAAAGTAATTGTGCTAAACTTAGTTTACTAAATACATATTTTTCTAGTAGTCTAGCAAATTTGAATTAACCATTTGGCATTTTTTTAATTAAAGATAAAATAAAAAAATTATTCAAAGCCTTAATATATAAAAATTAAATAGTTTTTCATCAACGGAACAAAAAATTAAATAGATTTGAATGTAAAAAAAATTTGTAATTAAGTATTAAATTCTTTAATTCTTTCCTTTAAAAAAAATAGATTGATTATTCCCTTATAAAAAATTGATTCTTTCCTTATAATAATAATAAAATAATATGTTAACATAAGCCCATGGGTAGTCCATTGGGCCCAACCCAATAGCCCAGCTCGCTAAAGACAAAGTGGGCATTGCCATGGGCAGGGTCATGGGCTGAGGTTTTCTCTTTCGACCTAGCTCGACTTGGTCCGTTAACTAATTAATAGCCTATTATGTCCAGCCCATTGTGCCCATGGGCCAAGTAAAAATGGGCCGGGTCGGCCCGACCCAGCCCACTGACGACCCGTATAGAAAACCAACAATTTGTCCATCTCTTATGTGTCTAATTAGTTGATTCATGAGATTCAAGAGATAGTATAGTGGTAATGATATCTTTTGTGGTGTTTCATTTCTCATGTATGTGGATTCATGGGATAATATATTGGTAATTGTATTTTTTGTGGTGTCTCATGAATGTGGTTGGAACCCTATCTCCTTTTCCACTATTTGTCTATACTGAACAAAAAGAGTTTGGCTTACCTCCAATATTTTTTTTAGCTAGACATGTTCTTTTATTTTAAATATACAATGGCAAGTGGTTGTAGATTTTATTCTCCATGTTTTATATAATTAGTGGGTGATGTGGCTGTCCCTCATTAAAACAAAAAGAGATTTCTTTTAAAAAAGTACTGAAAATAAGCAAACCCAAACAAAAAGTCCATTAGTTATTTACCTTTGAGAAGACTTAAATACATAGGCCCATGAGATATTTTATTATGTGCACTGGTATAATGTCTTATTTTCACATAAGAGTGGGTCCTCTGGGGAAGACACTTCTGTGACTATGCCTAGGCTCTCATTTGTTTGAAAGAAAGATATAATACACTACATGTAATAAATAATTGACTTTTGTTAATGGGTACTCTTGAGTATACGTTAAGGAGGCTTGTAAAAGGTTACGCCTATATTGAAAAATAGTAAGAGCAAGAAAAAATGTGGACTTCAAAACCAAAAGTGGCTCTACTACATTATAAATTCTATCTTTAACGGTTGTACAAGCAAAATAATTTCATGTTCATAAAAAGAAAAGCAAACTAATTTCATACACCATGAGAATTGGTCAAAGCGCAAGCAAATTTGTTTTGTTTTGTTCCCTTGAAGAGCTAAAATTGCTTCCCCAACAATGCTTTATTCCCAATGTGTCATCTTTACTGCTTATTAAAAAAATCTGTCATCTTTACCTTCATTTTGAAAATTGATTACAACCTAGTGAGACGATTAACAGATGTACTGTAATTCATGCATTGTCACATGTTCCCCTGCTGTATGAATGAGAAGCAGAAACATGGGGTAATAAGAAATATTTTTGGTAAAAGAACAAGGATGATAGAATGAATGTTTAGATTGACTACAATTATAAGAAATAACATGATGTGACCCAAAACTAATTAATGACCCCAACCATCCTTTGTTTTCTTATTTTTTTATTTTCATTCCAAACCATCTAGAGTATGTTTAAACAAAAATAGGAATTTATTCAATTAAAGCTAGACAAAAGCGTCACACTAGGCTAAAAAGAAAGACAAACTATCTTAGAAATTTCCATGTTTGAAGCTTCCACACCCGAGATATTTAACACTTAGCAAAGAATTCTATTATAAAATAGATGAATTGCAAAAAGAAATCTAGTAGAGAGAGGATTAATTGCTCGAAGCCCGCTTGAGAATGCTAAAATTGAATCTTGAATTACTTTGATCCCAATAAAGTCCAATCTCATCACCTTTCCTCAGACCCCTCCTCCACACAAAATCCGTAGTCCATTTTTCATTGAGGACATAACACCCATTACTTGGCCACTGTTTGAAGGTCAAGTGATGTTCAGACTTGGTATCACAATCCCAAACAGCAACTCGTACTCCATTCTTGATGCCTTCAATGCGCCTCGCATCCCATTGCCACAAAATATGCCCCTTCACCAAATCTGCTGCTAACAAGAGCCTAGCCAAATGACCAATATCACTTAACTGAATCCTCTTCTTGATAACCCAAGGGTCAAGGCCAAGCTTCAACTCCAATGACACACCATTAAGCCCTTTTCCTTTTTCAACTTTATGGCTATTAAGTCTCATTCTTTTGATTCCACAAGCTGTAGATGACAGAGAGAATTTGGCCAAGTTTTCACTTGCTTTCCTCTTATTAGTTATGCAAGAACTATAACCCAACTTCAGTTCTGTTGAAACCTCTGCATATTCATGATGGGTTTTGGTTACAAACGCGTTTCCTCGACTGACTTGGAGTTGATCATTCTCAGGAATGGCTATAAAATTATAAAAGACAGGATCTTTCCCTGTACTTTCAGAAGTAGAGGAAATAATAACCTCATCAGTTGAGAAAGTTTCTTTCTTGGCCTCAAATAATTCCAATGCAAGTTTTCTGTTTTGGCCGTCTTTTCCTTCTTGGGTTATCTTGGTTTGTAGCACACTCCTAGGCTTCAGGGCTTCAGTGATTGAAGTGCAGGGCCTTAGGCTTAGAGTTAGAAGACCCTCCATAATGTTGAGAAATAAAGAAAGAAAGAAAGGGTTACAGAAGAGGGTTTGTGTTTCTTGGAACGAAGAGCAATGAACGGTAACGGCAGAAAGAAAGGTTTACAGAAGAGGGTTTGTGTTTATTGGAATGAAAGGAAGTGATACATGTAAGGCAATGGCACTTATATTATATATCAGTTTGAGCCTTTTGGGGCAAGAAATCCAAAACTAGGTTGGATTAAGGTTTCAAATCTGATTGGAATTTCCGATTGCTGCGAGGAGTAATATCAGAAATCTTTTGAATTTTTGCCGCCTATGTTGTACCAGTGTGGTCCTTTTATGTTGTGGTCGAATATATAAAGGCTGGTTTTATTTCATTATTTATTTTTGTTTTTTCACTTTTCACTTGCGCAACAAATAGATGAAACGGTACATCACATTTGGTCAAGACCCCGGGGCTGTTGAATAGACACATATTAAGGATTAGGGAGGATAGCACAAATCGAAGTAAAAAAAGAAAAAAAAGAAAAAAAATCATTTAAAGAATGCAAAAATACATTATTGCTAAGTCAATGTTTTTAGTTCCTCAAATTTAAGTGAGCGTTATTGATATTTGAAATTTAAAAAAGGAACACTATTAAATTTCAATTCCTATGTAACTAATGGAGAAATGACATGCTATTTTAAAGTAACATGGTACCATTTTTTATTAAGAAATTAAATTTATTTTACATCTAAACATACCCATGACCCATTAAGATATTTGAAGCCCCAATAGTACTGACTCATTTCAGAACAAATCTTCGGCAATTTAAATGCCAAAATCCCTAATATGGGAATTGATAAAGATAGAGACAATAATAAAAAAAGGGCAAAATGCAAAATTGATTCTCTAAGTTTCTTCAAATTTTATTTTAGTCCTCTAACTTTGTTTTTATTTATTTCAGTCCTCTAACTTTCAAGTTTATTCAATTAATGATTGAAAAATATTTTTCAAAATTTTATTTATAATTTTTTTTAACAAAAGTTAATGAAAAGACCTTAATTGAATAAATCTAAAGCTTAAAGGACTGAAATTAACAAAAGTAAAGTTAAAGAACTGAAATAAAATCTGAAGAAAGTTAGAGGGTCAGTTTTGTATTTTAGCTTTTAAAAAATGAAGGCTGAGGACGTAGATCTTTTCCACATATGCTATACATTTGGAAGAAAATAAAGGAAAGTGCTATGGGTGTAGATTCTTTTTCATTTATCTACTTATTATTCATTATTTATTCTTTTTTTTAAATATTAATTTTAGTTGAGTTTTTAATTAATTTCCTGATATTATAATATGAAACTTAAACTATTAACTATGCTTTTGAAATTATGCCTGTTCTTAAAAAATTACTTATAAACAATTAATAGAGTAAATTACTTATAATATAAACAATTAATAGAGTAGATAGTCAAAAGTAATAATGTTGAATAAAGATAACCTCAATTTTTTAGATAGTTTCAAGCTCAATTTCACAACATATAAAAAACACATAAACAAATAAATTATAATAATTATTATAATAATAATCGATAGAAATTCTTATTGCTTTTCTTTAATTTTTTCTTTCTACCAAACAAAATAAATGTATATTCATTTTATCATTCTACTTTTTAATTCATCGTACTAAACATACAAGAAAGATAACAAAAATCTTTCTTTCAACCAAAAATAATAATTGCATATTCATTTTTATCATTATACTTTTCTATCTATCTTACTAAAAACACAAGAAGAATAATAAAAATCTTAACAAAAATATTTTCCTGACTCCAACTTTTCTATTCTTCTTATATGTTCTATCATTCGACTTTTCTGTCATCTCTATTAGTGTTGTCGTATCCATGTTCTCCCGTGCATCAATTTCTTGCATGATTGCCTCTATAAGCTCAACCTTTGGTTGTTCATTTCTTAAACTATAACTTGAGCAATGCCTCAGAAGTAACAACAGTTCTCTAGCCGTATCTTTAGCCCTCCTTGTCCCATGTACACTCAACTGAAGTAGCCCTGGCATCACTCCTTCCCTTAAAATCAAACCTCTATAGATTTCTTTATTGCTCTGGCATATAAGCAAGAGGATTCCCACTGCGTGCTCTTTGCATTGTGGAGAACCATCCTCCATAGTTTCAACCATTGCACAAATGACACCATGTGTGCTAGCAATTTCACAAAGTGCATTTTCTGATGAGGAAACGATATTCTCAAGTAGCCCCATTATCTTTTCTCACTCGTTTACAAATTACTAGTGTGGATTAATTGAAGGATGGAAGATAATAAACTAGAAGAGGCAATTGATGGAATAATCTGGTCACAAGTTAAGAGATTGTGGAGTGTGGCTATGGCGTCGAGCTTAGGTTTCAGGCCAATGCAATTCATATTGTTAACACCTCCATTGAGAAACAGTATTAAGTGCTGGATGGTCCCAGATGAAGCGATTGCTAGCTTGTTTGCCGTGCAAGAAGAGAGGGTAAACATTGCTGCTAATGTGAGCTCAATTAGTGCTTCATTTTGACATTGAAGGAGGCTTAGCAAGTCTGGTATAGCCCCAGATTTCACAATGCGGATCTTGTTTCTGTAAAAAAAAAAAAAAAAAAAAAATCAGTATTCCCAAGTCAGCTATTGGAAAATATAGAACATTTAACTTCTATACTAAAAAAATAAATTCTCATGTTTTATACATAAATGTTAGCACATAATCATCATTATGATTGGGGGCCACTACTGAATAGCAACAACTATTACAGTATTACTAATACAAATTCCATGGTCCCAGTAACCAAGCAAAGGGCATGGGGGTAGAAAAAGTAAACCTTTTTACACTAATTTTGCAGCACATTATTTTCTATAGAAGATTTATTGTGGATTAGTATCCTGAATTTCTTTTCTATTTGCCATAATGATGAAAGTTCAAAGACAACCCAGATTGCAAACAAATTCAACGATTAGCGATGAATGATATGAATTATATCAACGAATTTAGTTTTGAGACCCGAAGAAGTGAAATTTGATATTATTGTGGATGAAGAAACTAACCGTTCACTGCCAAAGGTAAGACATAGGAGAGCAAAGTCAGCAAACAGAGCAGCTTCAATGGCCTCATAATCTTGCGAATGAAGCATCATAATCAAAGGTTTGATAACACCTCTTTGTCCTTGTGCCTTTGCTTACTACTAAGTTTACCGAGTTCTCTAGCCGCTTCAATCATTGCTACTCTAGCACCATTAAAAAGATATTGTACCACCACTACCTCCATGAAAGCAAGCATCCTCTCTGTGTCTCTCAGAACTTCTCTAACTATGTTTTCTTGTGAGGAAGTGATGCTAATGTTGATGTTGGTATTGGGATAATGGGATTTGTTGCTTCAAGATGTAAAGTCAGGGTGTTTCTGGTTCGAAAATCCATTGTTTTTGGTTCACAAAATAAACCCAATTGAGAGAGTGTGTGTGTTTTTTTGGTACTAAAGAGAGAGAGAGAGAGAGATTCAGGGGTGGTGGCACTTATATTATATGGAAGGAAATGGAAATTGGCAAGAAATCCAAGCATAAGTAGGATTTATGTGTTTTAAATCTATTGAGATTTCCGAACGTCGAGAGGTTTTGCTTTTGCCGCCTAGTTCTTAGTTGGGTGGTGACTTGGGCCATAGATAATGAAAAGGAACATTAGATATGTTTAATTAGGCCTATGATGCTTTTGTCCGTTTGTAACGTATGTGGTCCAATGCTAAATAGGGTTGTCAGCATTTATTTATTTTAATTGTTATTATTATTTATTTTATATTTTTCATTAATGAGGTGCGTATTTTTTTTAATAATTCATTAGTTATTTTTTCTTCAATAATTCAATAGTGAAGGGAAGAGAGATTTGGAAGTTGGATATTTTGGTAGAAAATATCAGAAAGTGTCTATTGAGTTATAAAGATTTTTTTTTAGTGAAATAGGATATGTATTTAATAGATAAAAAATATTACAAAATATAAAGCGTGCTACAACAAGAATCGGTCTAGAACTCTAGATACTTATCAGTGATTGATTCACTGGTCTGACCATTTGGGCCAATATAACTATATAAGTTTAATAACTATACTTTAATATGTATTCTTCTAAAAAAAAAAAAAAATTTAATATGTATTTTGAGATAAAGAAGCCAAGTTTACATGTGCTTAAGTAAAGTAACACATAGGCCCATGAGAAATTATTATGTGCACAAGGTATAATGTCTTATTTTCACATGAGAATGAGTCCAATGGGCTAGACACTCATGTGACTATGCGAGGCTCTCATTTGTTTGAGAGAGATGTAACACACTACGTGTAATAAATAATTGGCTTTTGTTAACGGGTACTCTTGTGCACATGTTAAGGAGGCTTGTAAAAGGTTACACCTGCATTGGAAAATAGTATGGGCTAGTAAAAATATGGTCTTTAAAGTAAAAGTGGCTCGACTACATTATAAATTCTATCTTTAACGGTTGTAGAATCAAAATAATTTCATACACAATATGAGAATTGGTCCAAGCCCAAGGAAATTTGTTTTGTTTTGTTTTTCCTTTCCTTTCCCTTGAAGAGCTCAAATTGCGCTTCCTCAACAATGCTTTATTCCCAATGTGTCATCTTTACTGCTTATAAAAAAAAAAATCTGTTATCTTTACCCTTCATTTTGAAAATTGACTACAAACTAATGAGACAATTAACAACTGTACTGTAATTCATGCATTGTCATATATTCCCATGCTGTAGCAATGAGAAGCAGAAACATGGGGTACTAAGAAATATTTTTAGTAAAATAACAAGGATGATAGAATGAATGCTGCATTGGTTGAGAATAGTAGGGTACATTAAGGAACTTGGGTGGATTGGATACTAAGAATGTCAATATTAGGACAAATTTCTCAGAATCATAAGCTGGTCAAATCAAACTACTACTGTTTGTGATTGTCAATATCTTTATGTTATATATCAGAGTTCTAATCGTCACTATAAAGATCAGACTCCCAAATTGGCAACAGAATCCCAAACCAGTACTATATACAAAGAGAGACACCTTTCTCAAAATGTTGCAATGAGTGAGCCCATCACCTGGACCAAAACTAGTATAATTTTGATTTAAAACAAAGGCAGGTCATGTACTAAGCTTTGCAATCATCTCCTCTACCAGCCTTAGTGTTGTACCCTCGATGTTATCTCCTGCATCAATTTCTTGCATAATCTGCTCTACAAGCTCATGTTTTGATTGTTTGTTTCTTGAACCATAACTTGAGCAATCCCTTAGAAGCAACAACAATTCTCTAGACACATTTTTAGCCCTCCTTGTCCCATCTACACTCAACTGAAGTAGCCCCGGCATCACTCCTTCCCTTAAAATCAATCCTCTATATCTTTCTCTGCTGCTTTGACATATAAGCAGGAGGATTCCCACTGCGTGCTCTTTGCATTGTGGGGAACCATCTTCAATAGTTTCAACCAATGCGTGAATTACACCATCTGCGCTAGCAGTTTCACAAAGTGCATTCTCTGAGAAGGAAACAATATTCTCAAGCAGCCCAATTGTCTTTTCAACCAGTTCAGATGACTTTTCGGAGTCGTGGATCAACTGAAGCAAGGAATATAGTAAACCAGAAGAGGCAATTGATGGAATAATCTGTTGACAAGTTGAGAGATTGTGGAGAGTCGCTATGCTGTCAAGCTTGGCTTGCATGCTAATGCTATTCGTGTTGTTATCACCGCTATAATGTCCATTGAGAAACTCTACCAAGTGTTGTATGGTGCCAGAAGACGCGATTTTTAGCTTGTTTGCTGTGCAAGATGAGAGGATCAACATTGCTGCTAAAGTGAGCTCAATCAGTGCTTCATTTTGGCATTGAAGGAGGTTCAGCAAAACTGGTATGGCCCCAGATTTCACAATGCGGATCTTGTTTCTGTAAAATTAATATAATTTCAGTTCACAATTTCAAGTCCACTATTGAAAAACTTTATAGAACACTTTCGTACCACACAAGAAAAATAAATTCTCAAATGTGTTTTATACATAAATGTTGGTACAGAATCATCATTGTAATTGGGGGCCACTACTGAATGGCACACACTATTACAAGAACATATTCCATAGTCCCACTAATCAAGCAAAGAGCACGGGTGTATAAAAAGTAAAACTTTCTATACCAAAATTTTGCCACACACTACTTGTAATAGAAGGTACATTATGTATTAGTACCATTAATTTCTTTTCTATTTGTTACAATGATGAAAGTTCAAAGCCACCCCAGATTGTAAACAAACTCAACAATTAGTGAAAAATGAATTTGAATTATATCTATGCATTTAGTTTTGAGATATTGAGGATGAATAGACTAACCGTTCACTGCCAAAGGCAAGGCTGAGCAGAGCAAACAGAGCAGCTTCAATGGCCTCATAATCTTGTGAGTGAAGCATCAAAATCAAAGGTGACATGACACCTCTTTCAGCCAACTTGTGCCTCTGCTTACTACTGAGTTTACTGAGTTCTCTAGCAGCTTGAATCTGTGCATCTCTCTCACCATTAACAAGATTTCCTACCACCATTTCTTCCATGAAAGCCAATCTCTCTCTGTCTCTCTCTGTGAGCCTTCTCTAACTACTTTGTGTTTTCTGTTAGGCAGTGGTACTAATGTTGATGATGTTGGTATCGGGATTGGTTGCTTCAAGATGTAATCTTTGGCTTTTGTTGGTTTGAAAATCCATTGTTTCAGTTTGAAGCAACTTACCTATTCTTTGGTCAGCTTTTTTGTGAATGTCTGATTTGGAAATACAATAACGATTCCTAAGAATGAATCTTTTGCTTTCCTTTTATAGAAGCGAGCGCCTTAAACTTTAGGAATATTTTTTATTTTGGGATTTTCTTGGGATTTTGTTTTTCAGTTTTATGGCAGTTTTTTAAATTTTGTTTACAAATGATATAATTTTTGGGATCCTCGTGGAGTTAATTGTTTATTATTAAGACCCATAATTATGAGATTTGTTTTTTGGATAGTCAAAATAAGTATGTGATCAATACACTAAAACACTAATACACTATACATTAATAGGCATGTGTTACATGTATCATCACTAATGAAAATCAAATTTCTTTTTTCTTTTGGAGTTCATATTGGGCAATCACTCAAAAAGAAACCAAAGCCATTAGTAGTTGTGATTAGAGCATCAATTAGTTGACTGCTCCAATGGGTGCTTTCAAGAGTTTCAAGGAGTAACACTTTTTTTTTAATTTTAATTTTTTTTTTTACGATTCACTGAATTCTCTTATTGCTTAGCCTTTCAACACTGGACAGTGTGTATAAATTATTGTGTATGACCTTTCAAACCCTTGAAAGATGAAACGGTTAGCTTCTTTTTTTAACTTGTGTCATATACATATATATATTTTTCCACATTAGCAGAGAAGATATAATGGATCAATTATGATTTTAAATTGTTTTCCCCTAATGTATAGATAATTATCTTGCTAGATTCTAGTCACCCATATGACTTATAAGATCACCAAGTTAATATAATAAACCATATTGGCAGTAACATTGAACATTGATTTCTAAAAGCTTCATTTTCAAGGCATGATTTTAACATGAAAGGGATTTTGAAAGATATTTTCTTAGTAGCATTGACTTCAGTCTCATCTCCTCTCCTAAATTCCTAATAAATATACCTTCCTATCTTCTACTAAGGCCTCGACTTTTTTTTTTGATCGTTACTAAGGGCTCGACTTTGACACCTAATTGATCAATTTTTATATAAGTATGCCATATGCAATTAATAGCAAATACTAAGGGTACAATGAAGTGATACCAATCACATCCATTCTCATATCAATTTATAAAACTATTATAATATGATTAGTAGTAATTTTAACATTTTCAAAATTTTTGCAATCTTTCTCACTATATGCTAACGTGGTAAGTATTGATTGAAACAATGCTACTTTTGCATAAATCCATTACTAACATCATTTTTTACTATGTGCCAATTATAACATCAACATTCTAGGTTATTAGTTGTGAAAAATAGTTTTACTCTTGTAATCTTTATACTAGAAGGATCTTAATCCTTCATTATATGGGTATCTATGTGAAATTTATATGGGTTAATATAAATTAATAATTTCAATTTTTGGTACATATAAAGATTACAGTAGAGAAGATTCAAGCGCAAGCAAGGACATAGGACTTTTACAGAAAAAAGCATCCAATAACAGTGATATCCATAGTAACATGGTAGAGAATGTGGGCTCTGCCAAATAGCATGACATTGGGCTAAAACTCGTGATCCAAAGCTGACAATTGTGTATAAAAAACTAAAAGCATGGATAATGTATATCTCATTTTTCAATTTTCAATTTTCAAAGTATAGGAATTGACAAACAGCACAGAATATTTTGTAGTAAAAATTAATTCATCAATAATGCCATGGGACATAATCCTTTATATGCACTTGTTCTTTTGGCCAAAAAAAAAAAAAAAAAAAAAACTATAGTTTTAAAAGGAAATAGTAATGATGGGACCCTTTAAAAAGGCATCCCACTGCTTTGCTTTCGCCGCTATTCGGCGGCATTGTCTTTACGAAAATGCCTCCCAAATTTTCATGATGATTCATGTTGGTTGTAGGTGCATGATTTGAATGCTCCACAATTTTTTTTTTCTTCATTTGCTTTGGTTAGGAAAAGTTGGAGTCTCACACTTTATTATTATTATGATCCAATATCTGATTGTTATTCAAATGATTATTTTATTTCCTTCAAAGTTTGTTGAAATTTATGATTATAATATTGTATATCTAACATCTTGAAAATGAACTAAACCATTGAAAGGGTCTCATTCAGTTTGTTTATATAAAACTTTCTAAAATTTCATTTATTTTATAGGTACATTTTTATTTTTACCCAGCATAAAATATGAAGTTTAGTCATGAATCATAGCATGAACTATTCTGGTGATTTATGCATTTTCTCTGGAAAACTCTTTCAATTTCATTTTATTTCAGGGGTTGAGACCCTGGTTGTTGTTGTTTAGCGTAATTGTAAAGTCCACATTGAACCAAAAAAAGAGAAAATAAAAAATAGTAAGAAGTTTAGAATTTATAATTCCAAACCTGTTTACAATTTATCATATATATATATATATATATATTTTTTTTTTTTGGTCGACACAGCAACACCGACTTTATGATCAGATTTTTATATTTGTATATTCAAACTTAACAAAAATTCCACCTAAAAGACAAATAAACTAAAGTTTGGTCAAACTTTACGCGGGGTATTGCCAATGGATGATGAAACTATGGTGAAACTATTACCTGCAATAATGTTAACAACTTTAGTGCAATTCGTGATTAAAACAAACAAGCACGTTGTCCACTAAATAACATACTTGGCTTAAAAGAGAAGATAAGGTGTTTCCATTAATATATATTTTTTAATTGGAGTTGTTCTCTAGGTTTTTGGCAGACCTAGCATATAGGACAGGTTAATTAAATTCGGTTAGTTTAACTGGTAAAGTATCTAATGGTTGAATAAAAGATTTGGAGTTCAATTCACACTTACACCAAAAACCGATTAGTGTCTTAGTTTGATGATTAAGGAGCATCACTAGGAGTGGACGCTATAAGTTGAAACTCTTTTTTTCGAAAAAAAAAAAAATGTCATCTTAAATGGGTAACAAAACTTATGATCCTAAACCCGAAATTTTTGAGGGTTGGATTTAACCATCATCAACAAATAGACCACATTCATATAGTATTTAATTATGAGATTTTATTGTTAAACATATTGTAAAGTTTTTAGACCCCTTAAACACAACCAAATTAACCTAGTTATTTAACCAAGTGATTAACTTAAGTAAATTATGCAGATCTAGGTTAACACACAAATCATATCATTGTAAAGTGCGAAAAATAAAGAACACAATAATATGATAATCCAAGAAAACTAAATTGATAAAAAACCTGAGGAGGATTTAACCTAGCTATCCTTAAGGTAAAACTGAATTCATTATAAAAGAATTGAAGTTTACATAACAGCGACTTAGACCACTAACATCCTATTGCTACCTCGAGTAGGAAATTTACTACCACGACCACGTGACAGCTCCGAGTCCACGGACTACTTCTTTTGTTGAATTCCCAGCAAGCACAAGCACTCCTGCTTGTATATCTTTAAACTCTTGAATCTGTAATTGAATTGATTATCAAACTCTTGACATCAATCTAGATCTTGATAACCCTAAGTGTATGTGAAAGCAAACACCTCTAGATCTCACAAGAAATTCACACACACAACACAAAGAGCACGCCTAAAACGTGGCTGGGGTTTTCCCTTTTATACCTAGGGCAAAACATAAAACCCTACATGTAAAACGGGCTTGGCTGAGTTGGAAAATTCTGCAGAAAAATAATCTGCATTATCGATCAATCGATTGAGCCAGACAGATTTACATAATAAATCCTACAGAACACTTGATTTCAACTTTACAATTTAAACATACTTTAAGCAAGACTAAAACAAGACTAAATGTTTTGATCATAGTTTGCCAACATTACAAATTGAAGTTTTAATACATTTAAATCTAAAGTCTTAGAATCCAACACATATTATGACCCAAGTAGCCTATACCAATTATAGGCCCATGTACTTGTAAAGCAAGCATATTAATTTTAAGTTAGTCTATGATTAGCCTAGGGTTAGCCAAGTATTTACTAGTATATAGACCATACATTAAGTTCATTGTAACATAAGTGTTTATTATAATATACAATCGTCAAGGGTTTTTTTTTATTGTGGACGTAGGTTGCCGTTAGGTTGAACCACGTAAACCTTTGTGTGCATTAAAAGCTATATTGTTTTTCCTAAAACCAAAGATATCATTCGCCTTGCATCAATCTTGATGTATGCACGATCTTCCAACAATTCATTGTAGGCTTTTCGAGATCCTTCTTGCCTACAACTTCATCATCTAAGCAATCACTTTTAGCCAAACATTGATAACATTTTTCAGGGAAAAAAAAGGGAGACAATGAATATGAGATATATTAGATTTTAAATAGCAACTGACAAGTTGAAAAATAATCAGAATCGTCATTCTCCATAATGATGATCCAAGTGAGCGTTACACATTTGATGCGTGCATTGATGACAAGGAGTAATAGATGGAGCAATGGTAACAATGGGGCTATGCATATTAGAGCTCTCATTGGTAATGCACTAGCCGTTGAACATAAATACGGCAATTCATTGACCAATGACCATTAAGGCTAGGAATAGCTATAAAAGAAAGAAGTGACAAAATCCAAAGGTACACACACAAAATTCATCCAAAAACTACTCCCAAGTCAATTTCTCTCTAAAAAACTTTTCTTTTTCTGACTTAATCATTGGATTGTTTTTGGCAAATACCACACCAGTGTATCTCATTTCATTTCGAATCTTGTTACAGGTTTCACATTGAAGACGTAATCAACCTAACTTTGTCTATCTACAAGATGAGGAGCTCGCTAATTTCTTGCATCCTGTAATATATATATATATATAATATATATTTTTTTTAAAATTTTGTATAGTTATAAAAATATAATTATACTCACACTAAAATTGTGACCTTGTTCATGCCACGTAAAAATATAATATTGTACTCACAATAATTAGTGGCCTTTATCTTAAGCCGACTTGCTTAGTTTAGAGCATTTGCATAAGCTTGTGCACTTTTTTTTTGTGTGTCTATTTTAGTAAAAGAACTTATTTTTTTCTATTTTACATACTCACTTAAAAAAAAAAATTACATCAAATTTTCTATTTTACACAACATTTTATTAAAATAATAATTTCCTTGGTTTTTTTTTTTTAAATTATTTTTCTTTTTTGACACACAACAACCACCATCCACCCGAAATAAATAGTGTCAACATAAATTTAAGCGGTTATTATAATAAACTTGTAAATTTACACAATTATACATAGATTAATGTTAGTCATTTTAAGGCAAAATTATATAAATTCTATATATTTTCTATTATACTTGCACTAATGTGAATGCTCTGCAATCTTCTTATTTCTGCTCCGTTAGAAGAGGATATTTGAGAATTTTTTCTTTTTCTTTTTGGGTTTGTTTTCTTTTGTGGTGGTGCACGAAAAATACAAGAAGTTAGCCATCCACAGTATTTCAATCCACGTTACCTTCCTGACACAAGTTCTACCAGCACCAGCTTCTCCGGAAATGCAATCCACGTTTCCAACTTCTTTCTTTCTTGTTTTGTCGTTTTTTTTTTTTTTTTTTTTTCAAACAAAGCTTCTTGAATAAAGTATTTTGTTATCTAATAAAAGGCTTAGAATGTTAAGAACTTTGTAACTTAATTGGTTTAAATTCCCTTACCTCAACTATCGAATTATCAAAATATACAAATGATTTGGATTTAAAGTCAAGTCTAAACAACAAAGAAACCTATTGATATTTTGACTTGATGATAAAATACAATTATCATGACACCGATATCATATGTTTTAAATCTTATAGAAAAAAAAAAAACAATAAAAAATCCAATAACTCTATCATTCAAATTAAAAAAACTCATAAGACTAAACTGAATCTTAGGTGAAAGTGTAAAAGAAGTATCTATAAAATTCTCAAAAAATTTGACCACAAGTTACAAAAACTAAGAGAGGATTTTACAAAAATGCTCCCATTCCATTAGTAAAATCCCAAATGGCAGTATGGGATTCTTGTCACACCCAATTGTGTAACATGTTAACTTGTATAATTATGAATAGTTGAGAAAAAGTGGTTAGTTCATATAATCAGTAGTTGAAAGAAAGTGCCTGACATTAATCACATTCTCACAATTTATCATATTGTGAAATTAGTTGTGCAATTGGATGTAGGAACACCTATAAAACCCATCTAACTTATTCTTGGGGATACCTTGCAAAAGCAAAAGGCATCATACAACCGCAATGGTCACACTTTTGTACCCTGAGATGGTTGTGGCAATATTATCATTTCTATGCTTCCTTTTTCTTTGCCATTGGAGATGGAACAAAACCTCACCCATCACAAACTGGCCTATTTTGGGAATGCTCCCTGACCTTTTTTTCAACGTGTCCCATGTGCACGACTACGCAACGAGCCTTCTAAAACATTATGGGGGCACTTTCGAGTTTAAGGGCCCTTGGTTTGCTTGCATGGACGCTATACTCACCAGTGACCCCATGAACATTCAACACGTTTTGAGCAAAAATTTTTCTAACTATGACAAAGGGCCGAATTTCCGAGAGATTTTTGAGCCTATGGGGAATGGTATTTTTAATAGTGATTCTGAAACGTGGAGACATCAGAGGAAGTTGATTCAGTCATTGATAAAGCACAGCAAGTTTGTGTTGTTCTTAGAGAAAGTTGTCAAGGGAAAGGTGGAAAAGGGCCTCATCCCTGTTCTTGATCACTTCTCAAGTCTGGGGATTGAGGTGGATTTACAAGATGTTTTTCAACGGTTCACCTTCGATAATGTTTGCTTAATGGTTTTGGGTTTCGATTCAAATTGCCTCACCATTGAATTCCCAGAAGTTGCACACGCAAAAGCGTTTGATCAAATGGAGGAAAGTCTGTTGTATCGACACATTCTGCCAACAAATTGTTGGAAGTTTCAAAGATGGGTTCAAATCGGAAGAGAGAAGAAGCTTAGTAGTGCTTGGAAGACTTTTGATCAATTTTTATACGGATGCATCTCATCCAAGGGAGAAAAACTTAGCCGAGGGAGAGCCCAGAAGATGGAGGAAGCAGAATTTGACTTATTGACAGCCATAGAGCAACAAGAAAGAGAAATGAATGGTATTGCATCATCCAACAAGTTTCTAAGGGACGCTGCATTTAATTTCATTGCGGCAGGGAGAGACACCATCAGTGCAGGACTCACTTGGTTCTTATGGCTTGTTGCAACACACCCATCCGTGGAAGCTAAAATTCTAGAAGAGATCAAAGCCCATTTGTTGGACGACGTGTGGAGGGTTTTAGGCGTAGATGAGCAAAGTAGGCTAGTTTATCTCCACGGAGCCATATGTGAGTCCTTGCGCCTTTTTCCGCCCATACCTTTCGATCATAAATGTTCAGTCCAAGCTGACATTCTTCCCAGTGGCCACCATATCCGTTCAAATATGAGATTGATATACTCTTTATACTCAATGGGGAGGATGGAGAGCATATGGGGCGAAGATTGCCTAGAGTTCAAGCCAGAGAGATGGATTTCAGAGCAAGGAGGAATAGTGCATGTACCCTCTTTCAAGTTCATAGCATTTAATGCAGGAGCAAGGACTTGTTTAGGTAAGGATATAAGTTTCATGCAAATGAAAATGATTGCAATCGCTATCATTTGGAATTACCATATTCATGTGGTTGAAGGTCATCCTATTTCACCAAGTATCTCTGTTGTACTACATATGAAACATGGTTTGAAGGTGAGGCTCAGAAAGAGAAATGTTTGATGAAGAAATTTCTGTGCCAGTAGAGTAGTTGTCTCCAAATAAATATAAATTGTGAGCTGCATAAATTCCTTGAAACATAATGAAAAAAAGATGGTTAGATCACCATGTGATGAACATTGTGGAATTATTGGATTTACTCATCAATCATACCTATTAAACAACCCAGACAATGTTGGGGAATTCAGGGGAAATTCAATGGAAAACAAAAACTTGAAGTAGGCTTAGAGGTACGGATAAATTCAGTCTTTAAGATGATATTGACCCCACTCAATCGAGTTTGCTATAGGGTTCCAAAAAAAATCAACTGCTAGATATAACTAAACCCCGATCCTACAAGTAGCCATCTTGAAGGAATCTACTGAATTTCTCTCTATGGTGGGTCTCACTCACATAAACAATTTGTGCTTTAGAATGCACCCAAAAATGTAATTATTATTCCATTTAATGCATATGAAAAAATATCAATACATAATGAAGAGTTTTCCATTGATAAGGCACACTTGAAAGACCATTTTTGTTTATGTAAGCCCTTTAGATTGTTTTTTTTTGGATTTTACCTGCCGTTTCCCTTTTTTTTTTTTTGGTAAAATTTTGTTGAAAACATTGTTTTTGCAATTGTCTCGCTCGAGTGGGACTCACATGTCAATGCGACATGAGTCTCAGAAGACCGGCACATACAAGATTTTTTTTTTCTTCTACTTGAGAGACCTCCACTTAAGTGAGCTCAAACCTCACTGAAGAAGGTTCGGCTCTAGCAAGCTCAAACCTTCGCTCTAGCAGACTCTAGTCATGTGTCATTTTTTGCTCTTGCTTTTCCGATCAACACTTATAAAGCCAACAAAAAAAAGATCATAATTCTTTATTCCTAAAAATTTTCTTTGCTTTTACAACTTTTAATATTACTCACACAAATTATAACTTGCATAACATAGATACGCATAAACCAAATCAATCAAAATAGCCAATAGTCTTGTAGTTCACTGGATATGAGAAGAATCTTTAAATCCCCCTCCCCCACTTGTTGTAACAACATAATCAAAATACAGAGTATACAATTATGATTTTTTCCACGAACTCCACATCCAAATAAAACAGAATTTTGACACAAGGGAAACCTTTCTAAAGATTTGCAACAATGAACCTCATTGGAAAGCAGCTTTACTATTTTGCTCGAGCGAGGTAAAGGAAAATTTTTGGGTTAATTAAGTGATTCTCTTGAGCTGGTTTATATTATAGGTTGAGTGAGCTTCACCTTCACTTAAGCGAGCTTTTTCAGATGACACTTCCTCAAGCAGTTTCAGACTTGGCTCTTTCTTTGTTTAGATTATAATGTCAATTTGAATATTTCCAATCTAAATCCTAAAAATCTCCATTTAGCAATTTCATGACAAAATCCCATTACAGATTTAAAAACAAAATCCCATATTACAAACTCAAGTAATAGAGTAAGGCTTGAGAAATTACTTAACAAACTAAGATTACTATGTCTTACTGGAGACTCCATCACAACTTAGAAGTGAAAGTACTCTGTCTATTCCTGAAAACTTAAGTGAACACATTAAATAAATGAGACATAAACAGGTATAAGCAACAGCTTTTAGTCACAAGATATTAGGCATCAAGTAATGAATTTAATTTTAAATTATACGGAATCTCAACAACTAGTGAGTTCATAGATGACAGGAAACACTTTAAAAAAGATAAAAAGAAAAGAAAACTCCCCCTGAAGCAAAAACATACATGTAACAATAAAGTACAATATATATCCAGGGTTATCTAAATAAGAGTTCTCTAAACCTAGTCCCCCTTAACAGCTAATTCTGCTTCCCTTAAATTCACTTCCCCTTTTTGTCACAAATTGACAAAGGGAGAAATAAATTAGTTCAAGAGGGAATGTGAGACACAAAATCTAAATATGAGGATGCCTAGATGCGATCCCTAAACATGAATAGCTTAATGAACGCGACTCACAATCAGCAGTGGAGTCATGCAGTCATGCACATTGAAACTTGGGGCTGGAAGAATGTGAATTATTTCCCTTCGCCCAATGGAAATTCTTGGCTCTGCCATTACTCACAATAAGTATGAAGCAGTAAACAAGAAATGACTTATTTTGCGTATGGAATGAATGTGGGGGACTAAGTAGAAAGACAATCTAGAAGCACACACTAAAAGAAGCACTTATGGGAAAGCAGGTGTGGGTGACAGATATTCACAAACCCTTGGTGGCCATGTTTCAAATTTGAAAACTTGGATTTGTGTTAAAACACAAGAGCTATTCAGACCCTAAATTAAAAGATTATGGCTCGGTTGATTTTACTCTAACTTAAACTAAGTGCGGAATAGAGTAAATGCGAGCGAACAAACAATAAAACTACTCTATGCCATATTCATCATATAACAACAGTAATATGAAGACTAAAAGAGTAGGGAAGAGAGATGCAAATACAAGATAACACGCCGATGTGTTATCGAAGAGGAAACTAAAGAACTTGGCGAAAAACCTTTTCGCCGCCCTCCAAGCAGTAAATCGATCCACTAGACAATAAGTTGGGATACATGAATAGCAAGAAACCCTCTAAGCCTAATCTACCCAATGTACCTAAGCCCTCCAAGCTCTTACTCCAACAAGGCTTCTCGGAACCATGTCTTGTCTAGCTTTCTGGATCCCACGATACGTCTGATTGCATCTGCCAAAACTCAGCCTTTTCCAATGCTTCCCAGTAACACCAAAACCTCACTTGACACTTAGATTGGGTGTGGTAAGTGTTTGAACTATCAACTTTTCAAGGATATGGACATCGAGAGGTAGGAGTATGAGGATTGTGGATACAACAATCTTTAACTCTCAAGTGTGTATGCTAAAGTTTTCTCTTTAAAAAAGTACTCCTTACAGTATTTGGGTAATGTGGGTATATATAGTGTGGGTGAAGACATGGTGGAGCAGATAAGCCAAAATAGCAAAACAGAATGTTTCGCAGGTATTTCGCGGGAAAGCCTTACCTGGGAACTACTCGCGAAAATTAGCTCTCACCAGTTGTCATGACTCTTCGCATTCCAGTTATGTGCTCTGCACGTGGCTCACTTCGTGAGAAGTTTACTCGTTAAATCCACTATTTTTTCAATGCAAGCTTGAGTCTCCACACTCTCTTTCACGCAACCCATACAATGAAGTCCCACATAAAATACAGGGTAAATATGATTGAACAAAATTTGGCACAGAATTAAAGCCAACACAAAATAGTTATAAATAACAACTTTACAAAATTGAACATGAAATCTACTCAAAATTTACACCAAAATTTAGCAACCATAGTACAGTGTTCACATAAAATACTAAAATTCTCTCTTTCATTATGTGTAATCTTGACACTACATGACCATGTATATATGTATGCAGATACTTTCAGGCATAATCATTTATGACTATATATTATAACCCTCATGATATAAATATTGATTCATGTATGGTTTATTTATCTGTCAAGATGTTGTGTGAACTCAAATTTGTCTCAAAGGAAGAGAGAAAATTATGAAGACAAGCATGATCAAAATCAATCAAGACTTTCTAAACAAGAATCATTTTGTTTTCCACCTTTGACTTCTAAGAGGGTGGTCGTGTGTAGGTTACTACAAGAGGTAGAAACTAGAAGTAAGAGTTTATTTTAGTTGTAAAAACTTTGATTCTAATAATGAAATTTTCCTTAGGGTTGGTGGTTAAAACTTGTAGTGGTATTTCCTATAAATTGATCATTTATAGGTTTTCCACTTTGTCATGAGTCCAAATATTCTGTCACATAATTTCTACTCTACTTTATACTGTAGCAATGAAATTTGTACACATGCCCAGCTCTTTAATTAAAGCATCAATTTCAGCCTTTCTCTTATATTAGTTTCCTTAAATAAATAAAAAAAAATTCAAACCATCCCAACTAGCCACCACCACCAGTCACCACCACCAACCTTTGCTGGCGCCATTAGAATGATCTGTTGATGTCATTAGTGGCCATACACCACCGCCGATGATAACCAAAAATATATAATAATTAAAAACTCCAATAAACCTACACTAGCCAGCACTTCGTGGGTAGCGATGGTTGATTCATCTTCTTTAAAATCAATGGCAGCAGTGCGGGCTGTACGTCAATGATGGCTTCTTAGTGCCGCCGAAGACGATGGTGGCGTCAAAAGGCAACCCTTCAGCTTCACATTATCATTCATGTCATTATCTTTTTTCTTTCCAATTTTCCTATAATTGTTTTTAACACTTATTTATTTTTAAATATTTACACTTCTCCAACCTTTCTCCCTCTCTTACCTTTTCATCTTCCCATTACTCTCTACATTAATATCATTCTTTCTCTTTTCCTTCATCTTCCTTTATTTTTGTTTCTTTTTACTCACACCCTCTTATTATAAATTTGTCACTATCTCTTTCATTCTATGCATAGTTTTCCCTCACAACAAAAATGCTCTCTCTCTCTCTCTCTCTCTCCCTCTCTCTTTCTCTCTCAATTTTTTGGTGGATTTTTTGTTTTTCTTGCATCTTTGCTTTAGGTTGATAATTTTTTATATTCTTTGAAACTCCATGATAGGCCAAACACATATTGACCCCTTGTGATGGGTTAAGTTGATTAATTAGCCAAGTTATTAATTAATCAAATTAACATGCAAAACGCATGATAGCACAAACAAATCACCAATTAAACTAAGTATGTAGTGGAAATTAAATAACACAGTAATTTGTTTACGAATGGAGAAAACCTACAATGGCAAAAACCCCATCGGGTGATTTTAAGGTCACTACTCCCGAAATTCCACTATTATCACAACAAGCGGTTACAAGTAAAGGAATCACAAGTACCTTACCAACCTACAGTTGAACCCTTACCCCAATACCCAATTGGACTTGTTCTGTAGTGACAATTTCTCATTTCAATGCACGGCTCCCAAGTACGTGACTAACCAATTGCGCGGATCCCAGTACACGACTTCAATCATCAACTAGAGAAGATTGTTGGCTGCAAAGTTCTTCAATTCATCCACACGATGAAGATCAAGAAGATGCTTGGTTACAAAACCCTACGATGCACATTACATAACAACTTCTTCACAAGAGAGATGAACTAGGGCAAGAACTTTGTCTCTAGTCACAATTTGCATGAACAAGGATTTCTCAATACTTGTGCAACTTGTGAACACTTTGATGGCCCTTAAAATAATCTTTTTATATGTCTAGGATTGGAATCAAAATAGAACTCAAAATCTGTTTTTCTTAAATCTCGACAGATAGAGGTGTCGAGATGCTGTCGAGCAGCTGTCGAGCCACGGGGTTGGAACAGCTCTTTAAACCTCAACACATGCTAGTTGTTGAACTTTAATGAACTTGCACTTTTCAGCTTGTTTCTTGGACAGACTTGATGACTTCAACACTTGATCTTGAAACATAGTTTCTTGAAGCATAAAACTCATCTTAAATCTACCCAAATACAAGTAAAGTTCGTTTTGATCAAAGAACTAACCAATTACATAAAAGAATGACATATGTTCTAAACAAGTGAAACACATATGTCCTAACACTCCACTTTGGGTTAATGCAATTTAAAAAAAAATGTTTTTTTTTATTTATTATTGTTAAATGTTATCCTATTGCATTATAAAAAAATTAAATATAACGTATAAAATTATAATATTATTCTATTTTATAGCATAATTTGGTATTAATTCTATTACATAGCATAATTTTTAATGGTGCTCAATTTAGATGTTAAATTATGAGACTTTACAAATTTTTATTTATTTATTAATCATTTATGGTGGTCAAAGTACTCTTAATAGTTGTATTAGAAGTATTCTATAATACCATTTATTTAGAGAAAAGAAAAGGTTAGTCAAACGAAAAATAATTGGATGGGCGAAAAATTTTAGATTTTGCAATTTTATTTAAATTATTATTATTTTATAATAATGTATATATAGAAATTTAATTCTTAGATTTTGCTAATAATTGTTTATTTGATAATATGTTTTGGGTGGACGAAATTACAATTTTTGCAATGAAACTAACCTTAATAGATTATCAACAACAAATTGTTTTCCTAATTGGTCCAATTAATCATTGTTAAATTTTATTAATTTTCTAAGTTACATTTTTTCGGTGTTTTGGATTGTAGGCAGAAAAAAAAAAAAAAAGGATCAGAAAGTTTGTTTAAAACTAAAAGAATAATTTTCAAACTTTATATTATTTTTAATGATTCACAAAATATTATAAATAACTTTTATTAAAAATATGAATACTTTCATTTTCTTGTCTTTTGAATATCTAAGAAAAATTGTATTGTTTTCATTTTGGTACGACAAAATTTATATTTATGATTTATAATTATTCCTATATTACATTTATGATTGTTCCTGTAGGGGCGGATTTTGGTTCTCAAGCCCAAGGGATGAATGGATTAAGGCCCAAAGAGCCCAATACAATGAATTTGTAGAGAGTGGGCTTAAAACCTAGGCTTCAATGGATCCAAGATTACATACAGTGAATAAAAGATAGTAGGAAAGTAAGGAGAACAAGCTCTTAAACAAAATAAACCGTCCTCGACAACATCCGAGGAGAATGATCCTGACCTATATTTCTTTTGGACTCAGGTCCTATTACAGTTCATGCTCCTATAGTTTTTTCTTCTTTGATTTTCCTCCCTCGCCCTACCCCCAGAGGTTCCTTACATTATATAGCTCCCTTTAGATGATATTGACCTCCCATTTGTTGATCATTCAGACCATTATTTGAGTGCCTGTCCCATTAGACACCTTTTCAAACCCCTTGTGAGTCGCGACAGACAAGACATCACTATTCAGGGTCTTTTCCACATAAATGCAACCAAGGTTTGGTGGGATGCATTAAATGTGGTGGCAGTCACTATCCCTTCAGTTATGTTAGTGCTAACTCCCTCCCCAAAACTCTTTCCCTACAGTACGACTTTCTCTGATGACGTGCTATTGATGTGACCTCATTGTCCGAGGATGTGGCCTCCTCGGCTTGATAATAGCCCTTCTCGTCAATAGGTATGACCCATGGTGAAATTACCTTGTTGGAATTCTTGTACCCTACAATAGCCCCTTAAAACTCCAGTTTGTCTCCTCCCATCTGAGGAAAGAAATGGGATTTTGACTCTGGGTAGTTGATTCAACACGCTTCTTTGACTCCCACACGTGAGAACGTCGCTTCACATGTCCTGGCACTGTTCTTGATGCTTCGGAGTCTGCAATGTCTCACTAAATGCTCTAGGCGGCGCTTTGTCCCCTCACATCTTGCGGTGAGATGGAGATCTTACGGCTGGCATTTCCCCTCGAATTTTGGGCAGGATAACTCCCACCCTATTCTGCCTCTTATATAAGGTGCCTAGAGAGTTCATTTTTCCTACTTTACAAATTTTCAAACTCCCAAGGCTTCCCATACTCTTAAGCTCCCAAGATTTCCCAAACCTTCCAATTCTCGAGAAGCTCCTGAGGCATCCCCTGTCCTTATTTTCGTAAGTTCTTCGTTTTTAGGCTATTTTCTCCTCGGCCTTCTACTTTTTACTTCTTTTTAGCAAGTATTTCCCACACTTTCTTTAGTCTGTCACGATCGGTAGGTTCGCTCATTTAGTTGATTCCGCCGCGGGTATGGAGGGATTTAGGACCTTGTATCAGATCCCTTGGGGCGTTTCCTTACGGTATTGCCCTCTGGGCTGATGGATCGACCTTAGGAGGGAAGGAGAAGTAGTTATTCCCATGATCGCCTTTATAGAAAGGGGGATGAGGATACTCATAGGAAGGGTGATTAGGGATTACTTGATAACCCATAGACTTTTCCCTTACTAGTGTGCGCCTAACCTATTTAGAGTATTGGGTAGTGTGGATGCTCTCAATGAGCAGATGGGGTTGGACCTCTCTTGGCATGATGTTGTGTGGATGTATAAGTGTCATCTACTTGCAGACTCAGGCCACTACCTTAGGTTTAGGTCTTCCGTTGTTAGACTTGTCTTATGCCTCCCCAAGTCTAATAAGGGTATGAAAGATAACTTTTTGATCGTCTCAGGTGACTGGCATGACCGCCTTCATTGCCTAGTTCGAGAGGGAAAGCCAGGGGGGTACCTTAGGCTTACGCATCTTAACGTGGGCACTAGTTATGTAGTTTTGTTGCCTTTTCCTTTCTTTTAACATATAGTCTCTTTCTGATCGAAAGTTTCATTATTCTAATTGAGGTTTCGCTTCTCTGCTATTTTTGCAGATAGGAGATACATTGCACCCAACAATCGTTTTGTCAACGTTGCTAACCTTAACAGAGTTTTAAGGTCTAAGGTGTTCGTTAGTGAGGACAGGAAACTAAGAGCTGTCCACCTTATTCTCGGCTTCGAGTCCTTGTTCGACAAGTTCCAGGATGTAGGCCACGCGATCAAAGCGGGTGATCGTTGATTAGCTTGGATTGATGTCATGATGCTGGGGTTTTTAGTTCGAGAGGACATCGTGCCAGTTGAGTTGCCTTCCTACTGCGCTCCCCCTAAAGCGGTCGATTCGAGAGAAGAGATAATTTCCTCGCGACTATCACTCTAGGAGGAGATAGACCAATTCCACCTTGAGGAAGAAGAAAAGGAGCAGAAAGAGACCGCGATCCCCGTCTTGGACTCAAAAGAGGAGTTTGATAGGTTCTTAGGCATTCATACTTCCTGGTTTATTATCGTGTGTGTAGACGACAACTCGGAGGAAGAATGGGAGATGTCACTACAAAGGAAAGGCTTGCATGAACTCCTTACTGAAAGGAATAAGGTGCTTGTGGCCAAGGACGCCTCGGGGTCTCAGGTCCCACCCGCTCTTCCTCCCTCTCCCCCACTCGCAGTCAACCCATTCGCTGTGGCCCCTTTGAAGAAGAAGAGGGGGGAGAAATAGGTTCTCGAGGAGCAGGAGTTGGTCCCTCAGAAGGAGCTCGAGTAGTAAAAGACAGCTAGGGTAAAAGGGAGGGCCTTCTCTATTGAAAGTAAGGAGGATAAAAAATGTGGCCGAGGTGTGCCCTTAAAACCCCCTATGGGACCCTCGGCTAGAGCTGGAGGGGGCAGCCATTCCAAGGAACTCCTCTATTAGGGAGTTCCAAAAAGGACATGCCCATTACCTTGCCGAGGCTCTAAAGCAACCCTTTCTGCTACCGAAGGACATGGCTGTCTTGAGAAACATGAGGCAGTTAGACCTCTTTCTGTTCCTGAAAAGGGACTTGGCCTTGGTGAGTCTTCATGCATTCTTCACTATCATCAGGTGGGGTCATTCTTTTATTTATTTATCTAATAACATACTAGTACGTTATTTCTGTGCAGGTCGTTCAGGAGGTCTTCACGATTGAGGAATGAGTGAAAGATACCCGAAACGAAGCCAAGGCCAACCTTCACACCGAGACCAGGAAGGCCTTGGGTGCCTCTAAGCAGAAAGTCCAGGAGCTCTCCTCCAAACTAACTGTTGAGGAGAAGGCAAGGAGGAGCGTTGAGGCTGGCTGAAAACTACAGAGGCGCAAGCTAAGAAGCAGCGCAAAAAGCTCCACTACACTGAGATACAGTGGGAGACGGCCAAGAAGGCCTCGGACCTAAGAGTGGAGTTGAAGAAGGTCCAAGAGGTAGCTAAGGTGGCTAAGGAGCTGGAATCCTTTGAACTTGAGGTGTAAGAAATCGAGATCTACCTGATAGAGGAGCTAACTAAGTCTGCAAGGATTATTGTCAAGAAATGTGGATGGAAGCACTCAACTTGGCAAGAGTCCCTGCTGCCTTAGAGTGGAGGAAGGCCGAGAACGTGTATTTCCCTCCAGACATTCATGAGGCTTTAGCTACACTCCTTCCTCCTGCTACCCTTTCACTAACCTCCTTCGAGCATCACTCTACCACCCAGGTCTCTTTCCTTCCCCCCGAGGTCTCTAAAGGGCTTGGCAAGGCTGGGGACCTAGGCTAGGGAGTGGAGGTGGCTAAGCGTAAGGAGGCTGGCCAGGGTGACCCTTGGCTAGAGGATAAGGGAAAGGGTAAAGAGGTCAGGCTCCTGCTAGAGGCCAACGGCCCAGAGGCTGCTTCCAAGGCTAAGGATGCCACTCCCCAAGCTAAAGATGCTGTCCCAAGGCTAAAGATGCTACTACGAAGGCCAAAGATGTTGTTGCCAAGGCCAAAGATAGTGGTCCCAAGGCAGTTTTCCTTCCCACCTTTCAGCCAAACACTAAAGGGGACCCTCCACCAACTAAGACCTAGTTCAAGAACCCTTTCTTTGTTGTTGTTGTTGTTGTGTTGTTGTCTCTTTTTCTTGTAATTTCCTTTTGTTGTGGCAAATTGCCCCATCTAAAATGTACCTTCCTTTTGAGTAATAAACAGACGCTGACTTTCATTCTATGGCAAGTGTAGTTTCGATTTTCTCTCTTTCCCATTTTTACAATGTTTGTCGCTAACTAGCTGTTGTAAGTGTTCTGTGCCTTGCTGAGAGTAATGGAAATCTATGTTTTGACAAAAATTAACTGTGATGAATTGTTGCTGAATCACGTAAACCAAACCCACACAAGTAATGAGGAAAAGGTAACTAAGTGTTGATGCTGAGATTTGCCTAACAGAACGCTTGGCAAAGGGAGATGCGTTTGAGCCTCCCCACCTTAGGAACACTTTAGGAACGTACCTTCAGGGTCCTTTACCCTAGAACCAAATGGGATCCTTATGTTTCTGCGATGATGAGTGTGTCGAGGTCCTGGACTTAATGAAACTGTAAGATATTAGTCTACCTAAGACATTGGTCTAAGGAGCAGGCAAGGCTGAGGATCTGTCCAATCCTTGGAGGATTTAATCAAGGCACTAATTTACCAGAGGCATGACCAATGTTTTGTTTAACATTCACATAAGTAATAAAGTATATTAATTTACCCATGGTATGTGGTTTGAGGAACCAGACATGACCAATATTCTGTTTAATATTCATACAAGTAATAAGGAATATTAATTTACCCATGGTATGTGGTTCGATGAGCTAAGCATGACCAATGTTCTGTTTAATATTCACGCAAGTAATGTTTAATATTCACACAAGTAATAAGGAATATTAATTTACCCATGGTATGTGGTCGGAAGAGATAGACATGACCAAGGTTTTGTTTAATATTCATGCAAGTAATAAAGAATATTAATTTAACCATGATATGTGGTTCGAGGAACCAAGCATGACCAAGGTCCTGTATAATGTTCACACAAGTAATAAGGAATATTAATTTACCCATGGTATGTGGTTTTAGGAGCCAGACATGACCAAGGTTCTGTTTAATATTCACGCAAGTAATAAGGAATATTAATTTACCCATGGTATGTGGTTCGAGGAACTAGACATAACCAAGTCTTTATTTGATATTTACGCAAGTAATAAGGAATATTAATTTACTCATGGTATGTGGAGCGAGGAGCCAAGTATGACCAATGTTCTGTTTAATATTCGCACAAGTAATAAGGAATATTAATTTACCCATGGTATGTGGTTCGAGGAGCTAGACATGACCAAGGTTTTGTTTAATATTCATACAAGTGACAACACACAATGCTAGAAAGAGAAACATGGCAGAGCTGCCTTTCATTAATAATAATACATTCGTAGGTTGTTTACACTCCAGGGGCGTGGTACAACTTTTTCGTCCAACTCCTCTAGGTAGTATGCCCTTATCCCGGCTACCGAGGTGATACGGCATGACCCTTCCTAATTGGGCCCTAGCTTTTCCCATGCTGGGTTTTTTGTAGTGCCTACAACCTTTCTCAATACCAAGTCCCCTGGGGCTAACGGTCTTTGCTGATAGTATGCTAGTTGAACCATGACATTTTTCCTCCATGCCTCAATCAAGTTCAAACTCTTCTCCAACAGGTCATCATTACTGTTTGGGGTAAATAAGCTTGTCCTCAACATTGGGAATCTAGGCTCTAGAGGAAACACGACCTCAACCCCGTAGGTCATTGAAAAGGGGGTCTCTCCCATTGACCTGCAAGGGGTAGTCTGATATGTCCAGAGAACGTGTGGCAACTCTTCCACCCATCTACCCTTAGCGTTATCCAGCCTCTTCTTGAGTCCACTCACTATCACCTTGTTGACAGTCTCAGCCTGCCTATTCCCCTGTGGATAAGTCAGGGTGGAGTACTTGTTCTTAATGCCCAGATCATAACAGTACCTCCTGAAAGCTTTGCTATCAAATTGAAGACTATTGTCTAAGGCGAAGGTGTGAGGGATCTCAAACCAAGTGACAATATTTCTCCATACGAATCTCCTGGCATCCATATCTCTAATATTTGCAAGGGGCTCAACTTCAACCCATTTGGTGAAGTAATCCATGCCGACCAACAGCCACCTCTTGTTTCCTGCCACTTTGGGGAAGGGCCCCACAATGTCCGAGCCACACTAGGAAAAAGGTTAGGGGCTAGACAAAGGGTTGAGGATATCCCCTGGCTAATGAATATTTGGGACATACCTTTGACATTGGTCACACTTCTTCATGTATTCCTGTGCTTCCTTTTACATACTTGGCCACCAATACCCTTGGGTAAGTGCTCTGTGAGATAGTGACCAGCCCTGTATGACTTCTACAAATCTCTTTGTGTAGCTCCTCTAAGAGTGGGTTAACTGCCTTAGGATGAACACATATCAAATACGGCCTAGAAAAAGAGCACTTGTATAAAGTTTGATTATCGGACAACCAGAACCGAGGAGCTCTCCTTTGCACCTTGTAGGCTTCGCCCTTCTCCTCGGACAAGACCAAGTCCTTGAGAAATAGCACAATAGGATCCATCTAACTTGGTGCGACCCTGATTTGGTGGATTAGGACGTTCTGCTTTCCTGTCTCGGTGGGCTAGCATAGATCCTCAACCAAGATGACCCGAGGTAAACTTTGTGCCAAAGAGGTTGCAAGGGTGGCAAGAGAGTCAGCATGCGTGTTTCTGTTCCTTGGGATTTGTTGTAGAGAGAAGGATTCAAACCCTTATTATAATTGCCTAACTTGGTTCAAGTAGTCTTGCATTCTCGCGTCCCTAGCTTCCAGTTCTCTTTTCACTTGGCCTACAACCAACCTCGAATCCAAAAATATCTCCACTGTTCTTCCTCCCACTTTCTGAACCATTGCCATTCCTACCAAAAGTGCCTCACACTCGGCCTCATTGTTCGTTGCCGAGAAGCCTAGCCTTAAGGATTTCTCGATGGTGATCCTTTAGGAGATGTAATGAGTAGCCCATTCCTGATCCTCTTGATTTGTCGCACCATCAACACACACCTTTTAGGAGTGAGGTTTCTTTAGGAAGATCATGCTAACTGATTTTCCATCCATGTTTAGCCCCTCGGCATTTTTCTTTAACAAAGGCTCAGCAAACTCGGCCACTAGATCAACGAGGACTTGGCCTTTCACAGAAGTGTAATCATCCCCTATTTCACAACCCTCTCTGTGTAATCAGCTTTCGAAGTAGTGATCGAAGGGGGAGTTGGGTTAGAACCACAATAGTGTGAGCTTGGAAGTAATGTGGGAGCTTTCGACTTAAGGTTGAGGAAGTGGTCCTGATCTGGGGAACCCACAGACTCTTCCTGGTTAGGCCCTAAACCTACCATGGCTGAATGTCGATCCCACCAAAGCTCAAGCTTTTCCACAGATGGCGTTAATTGTAGGGGCAGATTTTGGTTTTCAGGCCCAAGGGATGAATGGATTAAGGCCGAAAGAGCCCAGTACAATGAATTTGTAGAGAATGGGTTTAAAAGCTAGGCTTCAATGGATCCAAGGATACATCTAGTGAATAAAAGATAGTAGGAAAGTAAGGAGAACAAGCACTTAAACAAAAGAAACCCTCCTTGGTGACGTTCGAGGAGAATGATCCTGACCTATATTTCTTTTGGACTCAGGTCCTATTACAGTTCGTGCTCCTATAGTGTTTTCTTCTCTAATTTTCCTCCCTCCCCCTGCGCCTAGAGGGTTCCTTACATTATATAGCTCCTCTTAGATGATCTTGGCCTTCTATTTGTTGATCATTCAGGCCACTACTTGAGTGTCTATCCCATTAGACACCTTCCCAAACCCCTTGTGAGTTGTGGCAGCCAAGGCAGCACTATTTAAGGGTCTTCTCCACATAAATGCATTCAGAAGGTTTGGTGGGATGCATTAAATGTGGTGGCAGTCACCATTCCTTCAATTATGTCAGTGCTAACCCCCTCCCTGAAGCTCTTTCTTTACATTACGACTTCCTTTGATAACGTGCTATTGACGTAACCTCATTGTCTGAGGGCATGGCCTCCTCGGCCTGATAATGGTCATTCTCGGCAATGGATATGACACATGGCGCAATTACCTTATTGGAATTCCTGTACTCCACAGTTCCTATAATAAATAAAAATATGATTATGAAATACATTACTCTTTATTAAATTAGTTTAAATTGTAAAAAAATAAAAATAAAACCACCATAAAAATAATTATCTCGCGCAACGTGCGGGTTTGCGGCTAGTTTAATTAAAAGTGGTGGATATTTGACAAATTTTATTGGTGAAGTATAGAGTGGAGGAGGGAGTGTGGGATAGAATATTTGGACTCCTTTGTCACCAGAATGTTGTGTTCTTTAGTTTAATGTCTATTGCTTTATTAATTTGGTGATTGTTAAATCTATAGTAATTAAGGGAAAAATAAATTATATTCGTAATTGATTAATTGAACTAAGTTAATTTAATTCCAATGAATATTCAACCAAGAGGTCTAAATTGTCCTTTCAATTCTTTTTGAAGTGTTTTTTTTTTTTTAATTTTAAAAATAAATTATGCTCATTCAAAATATGCTTTATTGGAAGGAAACTATTTACTATGCCAAATTATAGCTAGTACTAAAACTTCTTCATCAAACATATCTCCTGTTGATCCTCACCTTCAAACCGTGTTTCATGTCAAGTATAATAGAGACACTCGGTGAAATAGGATGACCTTCAACAATTTGAACACTGTAATTGCAAAGGATGGCGATTGCAATCATTTTCATTTGAATGAAGGTCGTATCCTTTATTTATTTATTTATTTATTTTATATTTTATACAAGATAGAATTCTAATCTAGCCTAATCTAAGTGTATATGTGTGTGAAGCTCCCTCCTAGAGACTTGAACCCCGACTCTTGCCCCTTATACTCCACAAACACCTATACTTGTGGAGTGACCATTGCACCAAGGGTATGCGGTGGTAATGAAGGTCGTATCCTTACCTAAACAAGTCCTTGGTCCTGTATTAAATGCTATGAACTTGAAAGTTGGTACTTGCACTATTCCTCCATGCTTTGAAATCCATCTCTTTGGCTTGAAGTCCATGCAATGTTGACCCCATATGCTCTCCATCCTTCCCATTGAATATAAAGGGTATACAATTGTTGTGTTTGGCTTGATTGAGTGACCACTAGGAAGAATATCAGATTAAACTGAATGTTTGTGATTGATAGGTAGAGCTGGAAAAAAGTGTAAGGATTCACATATCGCTCCGTGGAAATAAACTAGCATACTTAGCTCATCTATGTTTATAACCCTTGACTTTTCATTATCCGACAAATGCTCCTTGATCTCTTCTACATGTTGGTCTGTTGCAATAACCCACAAAAACCATGTGAGGCCTGCACTTATGGTGTCTCTCCCCGCTGACAAAAGATTAAGTGCAGTGTCCCTTAGAAGCTTGTTGGATTTTGGAATGTACTTATTTCTCCTTCTTGTTTTTTTATAGCTGTCAAGAAGTTGAATTTTTCTTCCTTCCTCTTTGGGGTCACTTCTTCTGGCTTGGATGAGATGCATTGGTATAAAAATTGATCAAAAACTTTCATTGCCCTTGAAAGTTTCTTCTCTGTGTCAATAGAACAGACATTCCTCCACTTCATCAAATACTTTTGCGTGTTCAACTTCACGGAATTCAATGGAGAGGTTTTTGGATCATAACCCAAAACAATTAAGCAAACATTATCAAAGGTTAAGCGTTGAAAAATGTCTTGTAAATCCACCTCAAGAACTGGAATGAGGCTCTTTTCCACCTTTTCCTTGATAACTTGCTCAAAGAACAACTCAAACTCTCTGTGTTTTGTCGTTGACTGAATCAGCTTCCTCTGATATCTCCATGAGTCGAAATCAGAACTGAAAATCCCATCTCCTAGAGGTTCAAAAATCTCTCGGAATTTCTGCCCTCTTGGGTAATTAGAAAATTTTTTGCTGCAATTGTGTAACACTTTGTGTTGGATGTTCATGTGATCGCTAATGAGCACAAAGTTCATGCCAGTGAACCAAGGACCCTTAAACTCAAAAGTGCCCCCATAATGTTTAAGAAGGCAGTCTATATACTCATGCACATCCGTTGAGAAGAAGGCCAGGGAGCATTCCAGCAATAGTCCAGGTTTGATTTTGTTGGATTTTACTTTTTAAAGTTTAATTGACTAGCTAGTTCAACAATTTGAGTGCTAATTTTAAATTTTGAGAGAGCATTGAATCTGTTGTATATTGATTCCCATTCTAATGATTTTTTTATTTGGCATTTGATTCTAAAAAAATAAAAATAAAAATTTGAGTGGGGCTAAATGAACAAATTTTTATTTAATTTGTAATTTGAAAAGGAGTAGTAATGAAAATTTTAAAAAGCTAGCCCTGGCCTCAACGGGGGCGGCCACTGCCAGAGCCATAATAAAAATTGGTTGCATGTCTCTGTCCCTGCCATCCATACCAAGAATAAGCAAACAAAAATGAAAGTTCACTTGGTGTGTAAAACAGCCAAGTGAACTTTCATTTTAGAATCTCTTGGGTAATTAGAATCTTTTGGGTAAAACAAAAATGAAAGTTCACTTGGGTAATTAGAATCTCTTGGTCTAATTACCGGAGTTGGGGGTCTAATTACCGCACAAAAATCTCTCGGAATTTCAACCTTACAAAGAAGAACGGCCCTGCCCTGAGGAAAATGTATATGACGTTTTGGGTTATCCCAGCCGCAACTGGGTTCAAACTGAATGAGGGATGAAGTCAATATTTTTCTTTGGAGGCCCAAAGCCAAAAAAAAAAAAAAAAAAAAAAAAAAATCCTTCATGTGAAGCCAGACACCAAGGCATTAGTCAAAACTTAAAGTCCTAAACTTTAAACCTTGAGTTCAAAACATCAAACAAACAAACTGTAATGCCAAAGATTACTGATTAAGTGACAATTTGGATGGCGTAAATATTGAGTTTAATACAAACACAACTTCTAATAAGGACTATACATAGTGGAAGATGATTTGAAGGGTATGAGTGATGATTTTCCTACATAAAGATTTTTATTGAAAAGCAACTTGTCAACACTACAACTTTAGCCGGTACTGAAATTTCTTCGTCAAACATTTCTCTTGCTGATCCTTACCTTCAAACCATGTTTCATATGAAGAAGAATGGAAATACTCGGTGAAACAGGATGACCTTCAACCACATGAACATGGTAATTCCAAATGATGGCGCTTGCAATTATTTTCAGTTGAATGAAAGCTATATCCTTACCTATACAAGTCCTTGGTCCTGCATTAAATGCTATGAACTTGAAAGATGGTGTATGCAATATTCTTCCACGCTCTGAAATCCATCTCTCTGGCTTGAAGTCCATATAATCTTGACCCCATATGCTCTCCATCCTCCCCATTGAGTATAAAGAGCATAACATTGTTGTATTTGGCTTGATAGAGTGACCACTAGGAAGAATATCAAATTGAACTGATCATTTGTGCTCGAAAGGTACAGGTGGATAAAGGCGTAAGGATTCGCATATCACTCCATGGAGATAAACTAGCTTACCTATTTCATCTATGTTAAAATCCTTTGACTTTCCGTTGTCCAACAAATGCTCCTTGATCTCTTCTAGAATTTTTGCTTCCACATGTGGGTGTGTTGCAACAATCCAAAAAAGCCAAGTGAGGCCTGCACTAATGGTATCTCTCCCGGCTACCATGAGATTTAATGCTGTGTCCCTTAGAAACTTGTCGGATTTTATAATACCACCAATTTCTTCTGCTTGCTCCCCAAAAGCTGTCAACAAGTCAAAATTTTCTTCCTCGGTCTTTGGGGCTTTACTTTGGCTTAGTTCTTCTTGCCTGGATGAGATGCATTTGTATATAAATTGATCAAAAATTTTCCAAGCACTGCTTAACTTCTTCTCAATTCCGATTTGAAGCCATCTTTGTAGCTTCCAACAGCTTTCTGGCACAATGTGTCGGTATAATAAACATTCCTCTAATTGATCAAACGCTTTTGCATGGGAAACATCTGGAAATTCAATGGAGAGACAGTTTGGATCAAAACCCAAAACCACTAAGCAAGCAGTATCGAATGTGAACCGTTGAAAAATATCTTGTAAATCCACCTCAATTCCAAAACTTGAGACATGATCAAGAACTGGAATGAGGCTCTTTTCCACTTTTCCCTTGACAAATTGCTCAAAGAACAACTTAAACTTCTTGTCTTTTAACACTGTGTGAAGTAGCTTCCTCTGACATGTCCACGAGTCAGAATCAGAATTGAATATCCCATCTCCCAGAACATCAAAAATTTCCTGGAACTTTTGCCCTTTTGTGTAGTTAGAAAAGTTTTTGCTGAACATGTGGTGGATGTTCATGTGATCACTCGTGACCATGAAGGTCATGTTAGTGAACCAAGGACCCTTAAACTCGAAAGTGCCCCCATTTTGTTTAAGGAGCCAGGTAACATACTCGTGCACATTGGATGCATTTTGAAGAAGGCCTGGGAGCATTCCGACAACAGGCCAATTTGTAATGGTTCGGCTTTTGTTGCATCTCAAATGACAAAGAAAAAGGAGGCATAGAAATATTGCTACAAGTATCTCTGGGTAAAAAAGTATGGCCATCGGAGTTGTATGAAGTTTTCTTTAGGATATAAAGAAATAAGTCCACTCGTTTGTTATCTAGTTTAGATAAGGTTGCAGATGGGTGATATATATGCCCAAGAGATTACGTTCTTTTGTCTTTTATGATTTGTTGTCGGTGACAAACCTTCTGTTTGGAGAACGGAAAAATGAAAACTTAATCCCGACATTTATATGTAGATCCTTAATTGGTTCACGTTTATTTGTAAATTAACTTTCGAAATTATATCTACAAGAAGTTTGTTTCAAGTTTCAAGGGATAGTTATTATTTTGAACGTGAAAATTAATTGAAAGTGAACCAAGGACCCTAGCTTTCAAGGGATAATTATTCTCAACTTTTGATCTTGTCTCAGTTAATCCTTATGCTTGAGGAGTTACCCATGTGAAAAATTACCTAAAAACCTAGGTATGGATTTAGACCCAAATTTTCAATTTTACAACTTAACCACTTTTAAGTTAAGCTAGCAATTAGTTTAAAAAATAAGTTATTAACCAATTGAATATTGCATGAACCTAAATATAAACATCTAAAGCATATAAAGCAATAAAATAGATCAGCAAAAGGATGAAAATCACAAGATAATATTGAATGTATTGTCAAAATGCACTTTACTTGTAATTGGATAGATCTAAGTTGTGTTTAATTTATCAGGAAGTATGTAAAGTTTACAATACAAGTGGTATAATTATAGAAATGAAAATTGAACCAAGAAACAAGTAAAGAAAAACTGATTTCATGAAGCCTGACACTAGTCTTGACACTAGCATCTATTGAGATTTAATGAAGAATTCACAATATAAGCTCGACACAAGCTCGATCTATCGAGAACTATGATTTTAGAATTCTTAGATTTGAATTTTGGCCCATGATGACTTTGATTGCAAGGGTTTCATTCTTTAAACCTCTAGACCATATAAAAGTCTTATTTTAAAGTCATCAATGATGTAGAGATTTAATTAGAGAACACATAGAGACTCAATTAGAGAACTCATACACTTTGTGAGAAGTTACTGCGTTTGGTGCGCCTTAGGGTTTTGTAACCAAGTGCTTCTAGATCTTTAACATGCTTTGGAGTGAAAAACTTTGCAACCTACAATGATCATTTAGTTGCTACGAGTTAGTTATATATTGGGATCCATGCAAAGGAAGAAATCTTCTACAAGATCAAGTTCAAATGGGGATTGGAGCAGGTCAAACTGTAGGTTGATATTTTGGGACAGGCCTAGTAGTGTTAAGATTCCTTATACTTGTAACTGCTTGCTCTTGCTTAGTGGATTCTTGGGAGTGGTGACTTGAAATTCACCCAGTGAGGTTTTGCATTGCAAAAAGTTTTCTCTATTCGTCAACAAATCATTGTGTTTATTTTATTTTCGATGCACTTAGTTTATTTGGTGATTTGTTGGTGCCTCCACGATTTGCATGTAATTTGATCTAATTAATCAATTTGAAAAATTGAATTAATTAACCGGGGTCAATCTACTATCACCACAACAAACTTGACTTCTTTCAACCCACTTTTCTCAAGGGTTGACTAAAAAGTGCTGAAACCATCACTAAAAATTGGGGCGCATGGCTAAGTTTGATTAGCTTTATTCCAAGGGTCATTAAAATCCTCGCAATAAACCTATACAACCCTCGGAATAATCTATTAAAATAAGGTAGGCTGGTTTAAAAAATTAGCGCTAAACATTTTACACCATCCAATAAGAGATGTCACATCAGTTTTTTACTTAAAACTCAGTACATTATACCATAATTAATAACATCTTTATAAACTCCCAATTTGGTTGAATTTTCAGATGAGTATTATAATTGATTGAGTGTGGTTGTATTTAGTCTTTAATACGTGATAAGATGATGTGGCATGTTGGGATTGGAGGGTGTAAAACTTGGGTTTTAAACTACATCCTTATTGACTTTAATCTTTAATAAAAATATGTAAAAAACATGTTTGATTACCGTTTTAGTCTTTAACACTTGTACTGTGTATCAAAATGGTTTTTATCATCTCAAACGTGTCGATTTTGTCTCTAAACTTTTGGCATTGTGTCAAAATAATCCTTATTATTAAGTGGTACATGAAAAGAATTGATTTATCTAACATTAAAATCAAAATAATATTTTTATGCCACCTAAGCTATCCATCGGTATTTGGAATCAATGTTTTTTTAAAGGAAAAAAAAAAAACTTAAATTGGACATGTGGCGCAAAATTAAACAATAATTAAAATTTAATTTAGAATCTAATTGGATTTTATCTCAGTTTTGACTTTAGTTATATATATAGACTAGTTATTGGCCCGTGCGTCGCACAATTTTTTTTGGTATGATCTTTTTTGGTAAATATTATGACTGGAGAAAATTTTTTTGTGAAAAAAAAACTTCTTTCCATTTTATGTAGTGATTTTAAAAAACACAATGAAGGGTTTTATGATAAATTTTTTTAATTTTATTAAATACATTTATATAAAATAAAACTCATAAAATGCATAAGATATACGTAAATGTACTACGCATGAAAGTTATTGTATTTTATTAATTTCTATTAGCTAGATCACATTTCTTAAATAAACTGAGCAACCATTTTATCACCCCGTTATGCACGTAATGATTGGAATGTTGTTAGTTAGTACATGATTGCTTGATAAACAATATTGAGCAAAAATTATTTTTATTCTATTTAAGATTTTTTTTTTTTGTGAAATTCATGTCCATTTTTTTAATCTAATAGATTTAATTTTTCACTTTAGTTTAATTGAATAGTATTGTGTTTATACTTTTTTAAAACTACAATTTATAATTCACAAAATCAGTAAACAACTTATTGAGTATTGCAAAAGATACAAATATGAACATTAACATCAGCATGAACATGAAGTGAGATTTCTATTCATTTTCTTAAAGAAAAAATGTACTTACAAAAAATTCCAAACATTATTAGGTAAAGAAGAATTAAAAAAAAAAAAACATCCACTCCACACTTCTATCGCAACTGCTTTAGCTAAAGGAAAACTATATATATATAATTTTATTTAGAAATAATTACAATATGTATGCTAACTCCGCAACTTGAACATTTTCTCCCTTAAACTCTAGACACTTTGTGTATGAGGATGTGCTAATTCAGCTACATGGCCCTCGACATATATATATATATATATATATATATATATACATACATACATACATACATACATATCATTTAATAAATATAGAACTTTCTTTTAAAAAAAATTAATATGTTTATCATAATTAAGGGAAATCCTAATGAGTACTTCACTTGAGCATATGTGAATAAGGCATATAGATACCACAAATGGTAAAGGAGAAATAAAAAGTTGCCAATCCCTTTTAATATGGTTAATTTTTTTGCCTTAATTAGTCTCCCAAACAACATACTGCTTATTCATACCACAACCACAAATGCAATGCAGCATTGGCCATCGGTAATTGCTAATCTGAAAGTACAGATTTCTTTAATAGCTCTACCTTCGTTTCTTTTGGCCAATATGTCTTTACTAAATCAAAATCAAACCACAAAAATCATATAAAAATCATCAAATTAGTGTTTAAAATTTTAAAGAAATCTCGCACAATTGCGCAAAAATTCCATGCAATTAAGTCACACTCAGGAATATTGGACCCTTTTTTCTTTGTATAAATAGGGGGCCCCAATAGGATTAGGGGGTTAACAATATTATCTCCAAAACATTTATTGTAGGAACATAAAAGTTTTCCATTGTAGACTTTTCACGCTTAAAGAACATGACTTGCCAACTAATTAAACTAGAGTTTTTAGTACTTATAGTAATTTCACAACATCAAGAACAAGCCCCAGTGTATATAGTGTCAAATTTTATAGTCTCCTATTACATCAAATAAGTGTTTAATTTTTCTCTCAAAGTATTAAATAGTAAAGCTTCTAGGCCATAGTTTCAACTACAAGTCTCAATCATGTTAGGCTTGGATGACACCTTTCCACAACGTATCATTATGAGATGAAGAAAAAATTTGGAGTGTACACAATGTTTTGTGGGGATGGAAAGAAATTTCATATTATTCCAATTGGTTAGGTCAGTAAGGGACCTATTCCAATTTAATGATCCTTTAATTTTGTATACAAGTAATAATCAAGGAAACTTTTGCCAGAAATAAGTTGGACTTTTGGCAAGAGAGAAAATTGATGTCTAGACAAATCAAGCTAAGGCCAACCAAAATGGACCATATATATATATATATATATATATATATATATATATGTATGTATGTATGTATTTATCTTTTTTTATTTAGAAATAATTACAATATGTATGCTAACTCCGCAACTTGAACCTTTTCACCCTTAAACTCTAGACACTTTGTGTATGGAGAGGTGCCAATTCAGCTACATGACCCTCGACATATATATATATATATATATATATCATTCAATAAATATAGAACTTCCTTTAAAAAAAATTAATATGTTTATCATAATTAAGGAAAATCCTAATGGGTACTTCACTTGAGCATATGTAAAAAAGGCATATACATACCACAAATGGTAAAGGAGAAAGAAAAAGTTGCTAATCCCTTTTAATATGGTTAATTTCTTTGCCTCAATTAGGCTTAGTTTGGATAGCGCTGAACGCGTTTGCATTCAGCGCTTTCCATCTTGTGTTTTTTTTTTTTTTTTTTTTTTTTTTTTTTCGTTTCTGCTGCAGGGGACATCGCGCACAGTGCGCGTACTGTGCATGTACTGTGCACGCACTGTTCACCTACTTTTCAACAATTTTTTTAATTAAAAATGGGTCCCACAATACTATTCACACATTTAAAAATTAGTTTGTTACAGTGTTTTCAGTTTTTAGTTTTCAGCTGTATCCAAATGGACCCTTAGTCTCCCAAACAACATACCGCTTATTCATACCACAACCACAAATGACAATGCAGCATTGGCCATTGGTAATTGCTAATCTGAAAGTATAGATTTCTTTAATAGCTCTACCTTCCTTTTTTTTTTGGCCAATATGCCTTTACTAAATCAAAATCAAACCACAAGAATCATATAAAAATCACCAAATTAGAGTTTAAAATTATAATTAAAATTTTTAAAAAAATCTAGGTACAATTGCACAAAAATTCCATGCAACTAAGTAACACTCAAGAATATTGGACCATTTTCCTTTGTATAAATAGGGGGTCCCAATGGAATGAGGGGGCTAACAATTTTCTCTCCAAAACATTTATTGTAGGAACATACAAGTTTTTCATTGTAGACTTTTCACGTTTAAAGAACGTGATTTGCCAACTAATCAAACTAGAGTTTTTAGTACTTACAGCAATTTCACAACATCAAGAACAAACCCTAGTACAATGTCAAATTCTATAGTCTCATGTTACATCAAATGCGTGTTTAATTTTTCTTGCAAAATATTAAATAGTAAAGCTTCTGGGCCATAGTCTCAACTGCAATTCTCAATCATGTTGGACTTGGATGACACCTTTCCACAACGTATCATTATGAGATGTAGAAAAAATTTGGAGTGTACACAACGTTTTGTGTGGATGGAAAGAAATTTCATCTTATTCCAATTGGTTAGGTTAGTATGAGACCTATTCCAATTTAATGATCTTGGAATTTTGTATACAAGCAATAATCAAGGAAACTTCCGCCTAAAATAAGTCAGATTTTTGGCAAGAGAGAAAATTGATGTCTAGACAAATCAAGCTAAGATCAACCAAAATGGACCATATTCTTAGTTTCTTATCTCGATTTGTTCCATGTACAAGACTGACAGTCAATGCTTGGCGTATAAAAGTTGAACATTTTATCTAAAGTCCATCCTTTGAAAGCTTGAGAAAAAAATTCATTTAAACCAACACAATATATAAATTACAATGAAATCAAAGAAAAATTGTGAAAATAATGAAAATTTAATTTGTGCTTAAATTCTTATGAGGATGAACACAATACCAATATCCTTTTTTTTTTTTTTTTTTTTATAAATAGAGATAAAAAAAACTATGCTTATTTTGTACGTATGATAAAGTTCTATCACAAAGTTTTTTGAGACTCATACTGATTAGTGATTAGCAGTTATAAAGGAATAATCATCAATATATATATATAAAAGCAAAAATCTTATGCAGGAGTGCATAAGGTCTTGCCAAGTGACGCTCTAATTTTGCATTTAGCTTTTTTTTACTTCTTTCATTAAGTTTTTTTTTACTGTTACTCAAAAGTTTACGTTAACTTATTTTACTGTTATCTCATTTATCTCTCATTAATTGCCTAAGCTTACATCACACTTTTCTCTCCTTTTCATATCTTTTAGCATACCCACCATTTTAATATTTTAAAAAAAGCAAAAAAATAATAATCAAGAACTAATAGTAATAACTAACCAGATAAGGCCTTGGAGAGAGAGACACAAAAATATTGTGAATTTTTAAATAAAACGCATTGTTTCGCTACATATTACCAAAATAAAAGACTTGAGATTGACAAAACATTTGAAAGAGAGAGAGAGAAATCTAAGGGGCCGCCGCCTCCGTCATATTGGCATCCCACCACCATTAAGACGCCAACCCCTATGGGTATTTTTTTGTCTTTTTAAATTAGGGGATTAAATATGATCTAGGTTTGGGTCATTTGGCTGGATAGTTTTTGTTTTAAGTATATAAGTAGATAGAATACTTGGCACGCAATGTAAAGCCATATTCTACTATGGTTTTAAATCATCTATAAGACACATGCATACACACTTGCTCATACCATATTTTAATGTCGCATTATTGATGAGTAGAAGACAGTGAGAGAGTTGGACATACTTTTATTTCATAGTATTAAATATGTGAATGCAACACAAATTAATTGATTTTCATGGTCCCGTTACTCTTTTGCATTTATTTTTGGTTTCATGATTAAAAAAAAAAAAAATCTTACCTTGAAAAGGCTATAAATATTTAGTCAAAATACTAAATTAATTTTTAAAATCTTATAATTTATATGTTTCTTTACTCTAATTTAGTTTATTTATTTTTATAATATACGTACAACACTATCCAAAACTGTTTTATATAAAACTAGGTTTTTTTTTTTTTTTTTGTTAGTGGTCCTATTTTGTAGAAAATAAAATTGTGTTTTATTTATTTATCTAATTTATAAGTGAATAAATCAATTTGAAAATTAATAGGAGGGTGGTCCTATTTTTTAGGCAATTTTTTAGTGGGAGTTAGAGTTGTGTAGAGTTATTTAGACCGCTTAAAGAACAATTGGATTAACCTAGCTAACAAGCCAAGTAATTACTTAGTCCAAATTCCAGATCTAGGTTAACACAATCATATAATCATATCAATGTAAAGTGTGGAATATAAAAACACAAAGATATGATGACTCAGGAAAACCAAATTGGTAAAAAACCTGGGGAGGATTTAACTTAGCTATCCTCAAGGTAAACCTAAATCCATTATGAAAGAATTGAAGTTGTACAATAGCGACTTAGACCACTAACATCCTATTACTACCCACCAGTAGAAATTTACTAACACGACCACGTGCAAGCTCCGAGAGCACGACTCCTTCTTTCTTGGATTCTCCAGCAAGTACAAGCACTCCTGCTTGTGTATCTTTAAGCTTTTATGGCAGCAACTGAATGATCATTAAGCTTTCGAAGAAATCTCCTTCTTGATAATCTTAAGCTTGTGTGAAGGCAAGCACCTCTCAAATCTCACAAGAGATTCACACAAATAACAATATGAGCAACCTAAAAAACGTGGCTAGGGTTTGCCTTTTATACCTAGGGCAAAACATAAAACCTTACACGTCATATGGGCTTAGGGCTAAGTTGAAAATTCTGTAGAAAAAACAATCTGCACGACTTTCGATTGGTTAAGTCTAATTCTCGATCGATCGAGTCAGGCAGAAATGCGCAGTAACTTCTGTAGTTAACTCGATTACAACTTTACATAAATAACATACTTTGAGCAAGTCTGAAACATAACTAGACACCTGTTTTGATCATGGTTTACTAACAATACATATTAGAGTTCTAATACATTAGTTCCTAAGTGCTTAGAACCTAACAAACTCCCCCTTTGGCAATCCGTGACAAAACACAACTAAAAGCTCAAAGTTTACAAAGAAAAACCCTTTACAAAAATATGCCAATTACAACAAATCCAATCCTAACTACTATCCATTAGTTGCAAGTGTAGACAGCATCTCAATTGAATCAACCCATATATTTCCTGAAACACTAAATAAAACGTATAAACGTATGTGTGAAAATACAAGTAAGCCAATTTGAATCACAATATATAAACAAAAGTAAACTAACTCTCCCCCTAAGTTAGATACATCAAAAAGTTTTTATATTCTCCCCCTTTCAAAAAAAAAATTCAACTCCTCCTAAACAAAACACATAGGATTCCCAAAGACATTTCATCTACTTCTCCCCCTTTTTGTCATTTATTGACAAAGACAACTCAATCAAAGAGTAAACAGAAAACATACGTAACAAATGATAAGAGAAAATAGAGAATAAAGGGAACACAAAACAATTCAACTCTATAGAAAATAGAGACAAGTCCCCCAATGAAGAGCAACAACTCCCCCTATGAACAACAAAGGTTTAAAAAAAAAAAAAACTTTTCTCCCCCTAAAAAAATAGGAAAAACAAAACAAGTTTTGGGAAAAATGGTTTTGGGGAAAATATAGGAGGTGGGGAAAAATAAAAAGACACAAACCAAACTAAAAAAATAAGTTGAGGATACACATGAAGAAAAATATTCTCTCTTTCAATAAATACAAACTTGACACTATGTGACCCATAAATAGTTGCATGAGTAGAGAAAATATTTGCACATTGATTATCCATCATTTCTCTTAAGAAAAATATTTTTATAGTTCACACATAAAAATAGCATATACTAGAAAGTATAAAGGACTAAAAAATTAATCAATCAATTTTTAAATCAAGTTGAGTACCCAATTTAGCAAAGTGTATGCATGTTATGTGTGAAAACAATGAGAGATATGATTGCAAAAATGCAAGATGGATACAGAAAACAATGCAATGCATGTGAATCCTAAATACAAATGATGCATGAAGAAAAATTTGGTTAAAAACTTAAAAACTGAAAATTTTTCAGTTTCGATTGATCGAGAATTGATCGAATACCAATCAAGTTAGGCAGAAGCTAACCAAAAATATTAACGCATTTTTGATTGGTCGAGGAACAGATTTGATCGATCGAAAATCTGAAAAATTCAGTTTTTTGAAAAACACAGCAATTTAATGCAAGAACTCCTCAAAGCATAGAGTTTCATGAACGAAATGCATGAGTATGAGCTTCAAAGTTTTTCAAAAACACTTATATTCAATCCAGATCTTTAAAAACAAAGAGTTTTAAACTCTTAACCATATTTTGTATCAAACACCATAGAAAACATAATCTTGGATGACCAAACCAAATTCACGCATAATATTATGTACCAAGTTTAACAAAGAGTAACTTGTGTAGTGTGTGCGACTAGCAAAAGCTTAAGATACATGTGAGGTGATATGTAGATAGAAATCAATCACAATTTCTACAAAATCCATCACATACATTCACAAGAGACTAACCCTTAAAGAGTTACATCATATAACTCTCACATCTCCAAGAAAACAAGCTTGCAATCATGTAAGTTTCTTGATTTGCCTCAAAATATACACACAAATTTTAATTGTTCAGAAACTTATTAAAAATAGCCAGGATATTGTACACACCAATTTATTTATTTGATTTAGCATTAAGTTCAATAATGTACACACCAATTTTAAGCAATTAAACCGAGGGTACACCTTATGTTCTTTTTGTGCATGTGCTACACTTTCTCGAGCACAAAATCTTACGATATGCACTAAGGTGTTCATGATTGGCTAGTGAACAGTGGTGAGATAGTTATTTATGCACTTCTCAAAAGGATCAAGTCTGACAGTCAAAGACATGTGACTTTAAGATCAAGACAAAGTAATCAAAAACTATAAACATCTTTCCACACAACACGCACTATAAAGCTCAAACTAGTAAAGTGCAATAGAATAAGCTCATCCAAGCTAAACAAAGTACATAAACAAGTTATGTAAAAATACTATGGCCAACCTTGATTACAAATTCATGATGTGTAATACAAAACACAAAAATCTTTACGGTTAAAAAAAAATATATGACCAAAACTAAAAGCACACATTTTGCTAAATGATTAAAATGCAAAAACAATGCATGACAATGCAAAACTAAGCTATAGAGGGTACACAAACAGGAAACATTAATTTCTTAATTAACCCATGAGCACATGTACAAACTAGTACACTCTCTCACAAAATCAGAAACACATACTATTCAAGTTTCTCCACAATGTCAAGCATGTTCTAAATCAAGAGAGAGATATCATAATTCATGTAATCCTCAAGAAAAATAAAACAAGACTCAAAATAAAATATTTTTGTCTTTTTGAAAATTTTCAATGTTTTTGGATTTTTTGTTTTAATAAAAAACAACCTAAGAAAATAAATCAACCAAAAACAAAATGAAAACATGTCCACAATTTATTGAAAGAATTAAATCAATGACAAGTAAACAACACTCACCTTAGAGAATCTTTTCTCACCCATATAGCACGAGTCTTTGGCTTTGTAGGTGAAAAACCATGAGAATTAGAGTGTATTTGAGGGATTATATCAATCTTTTGAGAAAGACTAAAATCCTGCAAATTCCTTTCACAAGCCAACAAGCTTAAATTTTTGAAAAGCATACGAAATAATTTATTTAGACTTATGGCAGGAGAAATACCATCACATATCCTAAATTGAAATACAGAATATTTAAATTTCAATTTATGACAATTAGGACGAATGTGACCGAAGACACCACAAAAGTGACAAACAGGAATAAATTTAGGAACATCAGTATTCCTAACAGCGAATCTAGTCTCAGATTTTGGTTTTTGCCTCAACAAAGAACAATTTGGCCTAATATGACCAACAACACCACAAAGATGACAGGTAGGCACAAAAACAGATTTCTTATACTCTCTAATAGTAGGTTTAGACATAGGTTTAGAAACTTCAGCGTCTACATCAGAACTTTTACCTTTGTCTAACCTAGCACAATAAGCCTTTTCTTTATTATTCATCTTGAAAGGAGGGATATAAACTTTTTCAGTTTTAGGCTTAAGAGAAACAACATCAATTATGTTATCAATAGTAGGCTTGGTACTAGTCAAATTTTGAATGTTAGCTTTAGATTCAACTAACTCTTGTTCCAAGCTTTTCATCTTCTCATCTTGACAGGACATTTGATTTTTCAAAAATTCATTCTTTTTATCAAATTCATCTAATCTAACAACCAATTCCTCTTTTTCAAGATTAGCCAATTTTAACTCTTCCTTGAATTTCTTAGCAATTTTCAAAGATTTCAATAATTCTTTATAGAGAGTTTTACAGGCATCAATAAAATCAACAGAAACAACAGTGTCCTTTTTATTCAAATCATCACAATAAAAAACACTAAGACACTTAGAATTATCTATGATAACAGGGGTCAAAGATTAGCTCAGAGATTAAAAGATCTACAACAAAAGAGTTACCTGCTCTGATATCAGTTGTAGAATTATTTAGACCCCTTAAAGCATAATTGGATTAACCTAGTTAACAAGCCAAGTTATTACTTAGTCCAAATTCTAGATCTAAGTTAACACAATCATATAATCATATCAATGTAAAGTGCAGAATATAAAAACACAAAGATATGATGAACCAGGAAAACCAAACCGGTAAAAAACCTAGAGAGGATTTAACATAATTATCCTCAAGGTAAACCTGAATCCACTGTGAAAGAATCGAAGCTGTATAATAGCGACTTAGACCACTAACATCCTATTGCTACCCACCGTAAAACCTTACTAACACGACCACGTGCAAGCTTTGAGACCACAGACTCTTTCTTTCTTGGATTCTCTAGCAAGTACAAGCACTCCCGCTTGTGTATCTTTAAGCTCTTACGGTAGCAACTGAATGATCATCAAGCTCTCGAAGAAATCTCCTTCTTGATAATCCTAAGCTTGTGTGAAGGCAAGCACCTCTCAGATCTTACAAGAGATTCACACAAATAGCAATATGAGCAACCTAAAAAACGTGGCTAGGGTTTGCCTTTTATACCTAGGGCAAAACATAAAACCCTACACGTCATATGGGCTTAGGGCTGAGTTGAAAATTTTGCAGAAAAAACAATCTGCACAACTTTCGATCAGTCGAGTCTAATTCTCGATCGATCGAGTCAAGCAGAAATGCACAGTAACTTCTGCAGTTAACTCGATTCCAACTTTACGTAAATAACATACTTTGAGCAAGTCTAAAACATAACTAGACACCTGTTTTGATCATGATTTGCCAACAATACATATTAGAGTTCTAAAACATTAGTTCGTAAGTACTTAGAACCTAACAAGTTGTATTTTTATCAGATTGTCCTTTATTTTTGTCTCTACTTAAACATAAGGGTGTAGGGACATTTTAGAACTAAAAAAAATGAGGAAAGCCATTAAATAATAGTATGGATATTACAAAATTAACCGTGCAATTTAGTAGTTAAAATACAAAAGGGAAAACTTATTTTTGTTCACGCTCCACACTCAGAAACTGATCACACAATCAGAAAATTCTCACAAAATCGGAGCTCATCTCATCTTTGACGGGCTGATTTGCGGTGGTCAGCTATCTCATCTCCAACGACAAGAGAGCCGTTAATAGACTGAGCACTCTTCGCCACCCCATTTTCCGATTATAGGTCTATCTCTCTCTGTTTGTTTCCCAAGAAATTAAGGAAATTACACTTATATCCGATTCTACTAGGTACGATCTTCTACGGCTTTTCATTTCATTGCATTTCTATAGATTTACTCGGATTTTGTATTTGGAGAAATTGTTTGAAATGAATAGGCTTTGTTTGAGTTTTTATATATTTTAACAGTTATATTTATTTCAATTGATTTGAAATTCTAGCTCAATTTGTTAGCTTTGTGGTGGCATTTGAGCTTGATGAAATTTCTTTGGACTCGTTTAGAATCTGTTTGGTTGTTGAGAAATTGTAGGAAAATAAATGAGTTTGTATTGTATTGGCTTTGTTGAGATTTTTTTTTTTGTTGAAGATTTTTATTTCTATTTTATTTATTTTTATAATTTTATTGTTGGTGTTTTCAATTGGTAAATTTTCTAGCTCGAATCCCTAACCGTTAACTTGTGCTGCAATTTGAGTTCTATTAAATTTCTTTGATTCATTTGAGAATCTATTTGGTTGCCTAAAAATTGTAGGAAAAGAATGATGTATTGGAGAGGATTTTGGGATTGATTTGTACATTCTGGTTTGATTTGAACTTAAATTATTGGTTGATTTTGCTATTTGGATTTTGGATGAAAAATAGTAAGTAAAGCTTGAATTTTTAGGTTCTATGTGGAAAGATTACTGAAATAAACTTGTATGACTACTGTTTGATGAAAGAATGTTTAGATTGCATTCCCAGTTGATTTTCCCTTCCTTTTAACGACAAGCAGTAGCAGTCGTAAAAATTGAACTTTAGGTTTGTATTGGATGTTTGATCCTAACCTAGTTTATGACATCTTCAAAATCAATGATCTATAAATCCTTAAGATTGGATACCCAATGTTAATAAAGTTATTTAGAATGCCTATTAAGTTGAGTACTCAATGTTACTAACTGGAGTAATTCAAAATGCCCATAAGGTTAGATACTCAAGCACGCTTTGTCACTTTCTTTTGCTCTCTGCTATGTGTTACTATATTTTTTCTGTGTTTCTGGCTGTTCCAGCTGTGCTTCTATAGCGTCTTTGTACTGATCTGATGTATTTCATTGAAATAAAAATTTTCTTATTCATAAAAAATAGGGGGTTAGATACTCAAGCATGGCTTAGAACCCAGAGCAAAATTGCAAGATTTAATTCAGGGAAGAATTTAATCTCATTAACACACACACATGCATCCAATGAACACTCTAATTATGTTAAGCGTTCTTCCCTTTGTCGTTGCCTCAATAGAAACTTGTGCACGTTGTTTACACCTTGGAATATAGGCAGAGTGCTTCCAAGACCTTCCGTATTGGGGGTTACAAACATATAAATGCAATGACCATCCTGTCATTGGCTGGTATATGCTTTGCCATACTCATAGAGGTAGGTTGTTAGTAAAGGGTCTGATGCTTTTATCAAAGGGAAGAGTTGCAATTAGCAGCAGATCATGGACTCGTTATGAAATTTAAGGGTCTTCCAGAATAATGGTTGATGAGATAAATTGTTATAATGAATGCCTTAAGAACCCAGCAGCCCACTTAAAATGGTTTAGTAAAAGGAGGGGTAACATGTCTTTGTCCTGGGCTTCACTTCATTCATTATAACTAAAAAAGTGTAAGTTTCTGATGGATTGGCACTCCGATAGGTCAACTGCTATCAGTGCTGCTAGAAAGATCCAAATTATAATGCACTATCTAATACTAATTCATCTTTTAAAAAAATTGAAATAAGTGTCTAGGTATAATGGAATATTTAAAATATTTTGCTAATCTGTCATTGTTAGGATTTATTGCAATTCTATATAGATGGGCGTTGCTTCTTAAAATAACATATAGATATGTATCTAAAAGTTTTATGCTTTAATTGATACCTTACACACACACACACACACACATATATATATATATATATATATGTATGTATGTATGTATATGTATTTTTTTTTCAGATAAGGACAATTGTTGAATGGTGGCCTTTGTCTTTAAGTATGCCTATCTATTGCTTTTGATGAAAACTGCATATAATTAAAAAAAAAAAAAAAGCGATGCCAACATAGCTGCAATAGATGGTTGTACAAGTTTTAACTAAGTATTTTCATATCTGGATATGGTATGCACCATATATTTTTGGTAAATTTTAAAAAGATGTGGATAGGATCTAAGCTTATCATTAAAAATTGGTCTGGTCTAGATGGTTAACAACTGGGAAAAGATGAATTATTTTTCTATGTATTACATTTATCAAATTGCTTTATATGTGACAATGTTTAACCTCTGTGATCATATGAGTACCTGTGTTCTACCCATATTTTTCTTCTCATTTTGTGCACAAAGATGATTCTAGTAATTCTATCATTGAGGTATACTGGTTTGTTATTTCAGATATGGATTGGTTTCCCTGACAACTTGCTTCTTTTCAATGTTTGCTCCACTAATAGACAAAACAACTTGATGGGCATCTTCCATCCGAACTTGAGGAGTTCCAGAACAACAATCAAGGGGTTGAAATGGTAGTAAAGTTGGGTAGAGAGAATACTAATTGTCAAGTTTTTCTGTTACAAAAGATTAGGGGCCCTATCCTTCATTTGAAACCCAAGAAACAACAGTGGTAGGTGTTTTCGCTACAAAACATATTTGTTTTTACTTCTTTAAATTAGAAATACATGCTTTGTTTTCGAGTGATTCTCTTTTTAGTTCATGTCTTAGTTTTCTTTAGATACTGCAGCCTCATAACACAGCTGAGTTGGAAAACGTGGAACCTTTGAAGCATAGTGAGAACAAATCAGGAAAATGCAAACGCCAAGTGAATTATTCTTGATGGAGATGTGATCACAAATTTGAGATTATAAGTTTTATGCTTTTCATGTTTCTTTTCTGATATCAATCATTTTTGTTATGTTTAATTTTTATTTTTCTATTTTAACTCAATTCAACTCAACTAAGATAAATCCTAACTATTTCGAGTCTGCTACATGGTTCTTTTTATGCTACTTGGCCTTATCTAGGACATGTCCCCATATATCTTTTCTTTTAACATAAATATTTGTTGTTGCAATTTGGCTAATGTGCAACTGTTAAAATATGGCATAGTGATCAAGTTGGTGTACAAAGCATGGAAATGTTAAAAGTAAGAGCTGCCATCGAAGAAAGATTGAAACAAGAGGGTATCCTTAGTTTCAGAGCTTCAAAGTAAGATAAAGCACAGAAATGTCTGAAGCCAGTTAATGGGTATTGTTTCTGCCTATGCTCTCTACTGTTGGTTTCTCTCTGAAATTTTGATTACTAATTCATTGAAGCTGGAATGGAACAGACGACTTGTGACGAATGATGATTTCGATGATAATGCTATAGATGTGGGGGCCAGCTACTAGATTCAGTAATGGTCATTTAAGTTCATTGAGCATAAGTAAACTTTCCCAAATTGTTTCTGCTAAAACAAATAAGCCCAATGTATAAAACTTGATTGGACCTCCTCTTTGTATGTGTGAGTTTATATGGACATTAATTTCATCAATCAATAGTAGCCTGCACATGAAAGAAAACCATTACATATATGTTTCTTGTTAAAATGGTGTGAATAGGTTCATCAGGTGAATGTAATCTTTGTCTAGATAATGGATGGTTTTGGGGCTTTACTGTCTTGACTGTATCACTAAAGCATTATGTTTCTTGTTTGCATCCTTGAATCAAGAATGTTTGGTTTGTTTTTATTTTAAGAAGCAATGTACCACGAGTATGTGCTTTTATGATTCTTGTCCCTCTTAGGTTTCCAAATGCACTTGGGGCTTTTATGTATCCAATTTATGATCACGAGGAACTACCACAGGCTTTTTGCTGTCGTGCTGCTGTCAAAGGTTGCATTCGTGTAAGTTCTAGTCAAGGGATTCATAGTTTAGTTTTCTGATAGCATTATCATTTGATAATTCCTTACCAATTTTACATCCTGCTGAATACTTGTTAATGTCTTGTGCATTTTGTTTATGAGGAAATTGGTATATGCATGTTCATACTTTTCTAATCTTATTTCAAATGTACTTAACTATTTGTATTATGCATTTTATAAGAGAGAACTTGACCTATTTGCATGATGCCTTTAAGAATTGGGATTGAGTCAATTATTTGCTTTGATTTGGATTGAAATTGTGTGGCTAATAATTGAAAAACCTGGAAACAGATTTCATAGATAATGTTGGCAGTACATTTTAGGTCAGGATATTTACCTGGTTGCAGAGATTTGATTATTTAACTTACATCTTCTTGTTCTTATCACTATGGACTTCATTGTATGAAAATTTTTCAATCAAACACCTTAACAATTTAACAAGGGCATGGTTAATTGGTTTGTTTATTTCCTTGCAGTTCTTAATGCAAGGGAAAGTTGGTGGCTATGTATCAGTCTTTGAGAAGTACTAGGAGAAGGTAGAATCCTTTATGTGAGACCCTTTAAACATTAGTACATCAGGCTGTTTTGCATTGAAGTAGAATAATATTAAGATTAGGATTTTGATCATGCATGGTTCTTGTACTGATTCATTTTTCTTCATCTGCTTCCTTTTTTTCTCCTTTATCTAGTTAAAATACTAAGTTCCTTTATGTTAATATGAAAATGTCTACATAAACTTTAAGAATGAAGAATTTAGTAACTTGGAAAGCTAATTGAATTTTGTTTTGATATTTTTGTTTTGGTATAATATAGATTTTTTAATATGTGGTTCTTTAAAGTCTATGTGCATGGTTGTGAGTTTTTATTTTTATTTTTTTTAAAAGAGAAAAACCTTATTTTGAGGGTTGGGAGACCCTAAAAAAAAAGGCTATTTTCTCTTACCCCTTTTAAAATTTTCAAAGGTTGCCCATCTTTGATAAAGATAAAACATTTGTTTCGAGGGTTATGTAGGCTGTTGAAATTTCAGTTTCAAGGGCCATGAAGGCCGTAGAAATTTCCAGTTCAAGGGAGCTTGTTTCAAATGTCATCAAGGGTCAGTTAAACCCTCTAAATTATATCTTTTGAGGGCTTTTAATACTTTTTTCAAGGGTTTTGACCCTCGAAAAAAATTAACTTTGTTGCAGGCGTATAACCTAACATAGACAAAAAAACCTCTTTGTGAAACCAACACTGAAACCATAAACTAGATTAATAGTTGTTGTACAAGATACACAGTAAACTCTTCAAGCCTAATACTATCCTCGTACTTGAACTCTCCAAGTTCTAGCTAACAACCTATTATGCCGGGTCATTTCTACATCTAGTTGTGAGATTTGCAAATTGAGCCACTAATTGCAAGCAGCCGAGACTCCTTGGATTTGTGGTATTGCTAAAATGATTCCCAGTTTCAAATAACTCTCAACACCCAAGTATGGTGAAGACAATGATGAAAATAGTCTCCTCTCATTGATATGGAAACAGAGAAAGGGAAAGAGAAGAGAGAAAGGTTGTGTATGGCTCTCTCTCTCTCAAATGGGAAATTTGCAAGGCTGTGTAATATTGAACCCTAGTACTAAATGAATAATGTAAAAATAAGGACTTGAGCACCAAATTCTTATTAAATTTAATCTCTTCTTCTATCTCAATTTTTCGATTCAATTTCTTGGAAAATTCTTTATTGTTGTGAAAGGGTCATGAGCATTGGCATTTATATAGGACTAATACATCACCTCGACTTATAAAAATTACAATGAAACACAAAACTAAATAAGGAAATACATATGTAGCTGAAGTTAGTTTGAAGGGAAAATTATTGTATATTCCAGGAGTACTATAAATGCGTACTTCCCCCTTTCACATGAATGGTGGGTCTTACTAATTAAATTCATGGTGAGACCCGAAAGTTCCTAATAATTTTCCTGTTTGAAGGGACATGAGTGATTATTTCCCTAAATGCAACTTTAGCTAGAACTAAATTTTTTTGTCAAACATATCTCTTGCTGATCCTCACCTTCATACCATGTTTCATATGAAGAACAATGGAAATACTTGGTGGAACAAGATGATTTTCAACCATATGAACATGGTAATTCCAAAATGGCACTTGCAATTATTTTCATTTGAATGAAAGCTAGATCCTTACCTAAACAAGTCCTCTCTCCCGCATTAAATGCTATGAACTTGAGAGATGGTACATGCACTATTCCTCCAAACTCTGTAATCCATCTCTCTGGCTTGAAGTCCAAGCAATCTTCACCCCATATGCTTTACATCCTTCCCATTGAGTATAAAGAGTAAAAAATTGTTGTATTTGGCCTCAAAGAGTGACCACTAGGAAGAATATCAATTTGAGCTGAACATTGTGCTCGAAAGGTGTTAGGTTCTAAGCACTTAGGAACTAATGTATTAGAACTCTAATATGTATTGTTGGCAAACTGTGATTAAAACAGGTGTCTTGTTGTGTTTTAGACTTGCTCAAAGTATGTGATTTATGTAAAGTTGGAATCGAGTTAACTGCAGAAGTTACTGTGCATTTTTGCCTGACTCGATCGATCGAGAATTAGACTCGACCGATTGAAAGTTATGCAGATTGTTTTTTCTACAGATTTTCCAACTCAGCCCTAAGCCCATATGACGTGTAGGGTTTTATGTTTTGCCCTAGGTATAAAAAGCAAACCCTAGTCACGTTTTTGTTGTTGCTTATATTGCTGTTTGTGTGAATCTCTTGTGAGACCTGAGAGGTGCTTACCTTCACACAAGCTTAGGATTATCAAGAAGGAGATTTCTTCGAGAACTTGATGATCGTTCAATTGTTGCCATAAGGCTTAAAGATACACAAGCGGGAGTGCTTGTACTTGCTGGAGAATCCAAGATAGAAGGAGTCCGTGATCTCGGAGCTTGCACGTGGTCGTGTCAGTAAGTTCTACTAGTAGGTAGCAATATGATGTTAATGGTCTAAGTTGCTATTGTACACTTCGATTCTTCCATAGTGGATTCAGGTTTACCTTGAGGATAGTTAGGTTAAATCCTCCCCAGGTTTTTTATCGGTTTGGTTTTCCTGGGTCATCATATTTTTGTATTTTTTATATTTCGCACTTTACATTGATATGATTATATAATTATGTTAACCTAGATCTAGAATTTGGACTAAGTAATAACTTGGCTTGTTAACTAGGTTAATCCAATTGTGTGTTTAAGGGGTCTAAACAAACTCTACAAGTGGTATTAGAGCGGGTAGCTCTTGTATGTAGATCTTTTGATCTCTGAGCTGATCCTTGACCCCTGTTGTCATGGAACACGGACACTCTCTTGTTATTCCTCCTCACTTTGATGGGAATAATTATGCTTACTGGAAAGTAAGGATGAAAACTTTCCTGAAATCCATTGATGAGAGAGTCTGGAACTCTGTTGAATACGGATGGGAGAAGCCCACTACTCCTGTAAGTGAGTGGCAAACTTCTACAAAAGAAGTAGCAGCCTTCAATAGCAAAGCTATGAATGCTATCTTTAATGCTGTTTCTATGGAGGAATTTAAGAGAATCTCTAATGTTAAGGTTGCTCACACTGCTTGGAATATCCTCCAGACTATGCATGTAGGCACAAAGGCAGTTAAGATTAATAAGTTACAACAATTAACAACTAGATTTGAAAATATTAGGATGTCTGATGATGAATCTTTTGATGAATTCTATGCTAAGCTAAATGACATTGTTAATTCTGCTTACAACTTGGGTGAAATCTATGGTGAACCTAAAATTGTTAGGAAGATTCTTAGATCTTCGACTGAAGATTTTAGACCCAAAGTGACTGCCATCATTGAAAGCAAGGATGTGGACTCCATTCCTGTTGATGAACTTGTAGGATCTCTTCAGTCCTATAAGTTGGACCTACCAAAACTAGCAAATCCAAATCAATGGCTCTTAAGTCTGTTGATGACATTGAGGTTGGTGGATTTGATGATGATCTCTTTGCTATAGAGATTGCTTATCTTGCCAAGAACTTTAGAAATTTCCTTAGAAATAGCAACAGAAGGGCAAGAGGTAAAAACACTGATGAACCTAGAAATTTTAGGAAGAATGATCCCACTAAGGTTAACAAAATAGAAAAACCTAGAGAAAAAGTAGGTCAATCTTCAAATAATTCTATGGGTCCTCAATGTTTTGGATGCCAAGGGTATGGTCATGTGAAATCAGAATGTCCAACTTTCTTGAGGTCTAAGGCTAAGGCTATGGCTGTAACTTTTAGTGATGATGAAGTTTCTGATGATGAGTCTGGTTGTGATGAGGATGAAAACTTCATTACTTTCACTGCTACTGCTGTAGTCAATGAAAGTGTGACTGTTGAAGAGAACCCTTGTAATGGGGAACTCTTTGAGGATGCAGATCTTCAAGAAGCCTACAATAAACTTTGCAAAGTTGCTGCAAAGGATGCTATGAATGTTGAATTAGGCTTAAAGAAAATTGCATCTCTTGAGCTTGAAAAGAAAATTTTGCTTGTGAATTTGTTTGATGCTATTGAACTTTTGAATAATGTGAAGACTGAGAACATGCTTTTGCTTGATAAATTTAAATATTTGGAACATGAATTATCTGTTGCTAAAGAACAAACGAATAGGTCTGCTAGTTCCAAACTTGATCAGATGAGTGTTCAAAAGTCTCCTTCCGACAAAACTGGGTTAGGTTTTGTAGAGAGCATCAATGTGTCTGCACCAAATTCCACAATCTTTGTTCCTTTATCTTCTTTTGAACCCCCTGTGCGTGAGGTTGTCAAACCCATAGAAGTTTCTCCTCCCAAGAAGATTAGGGTTGATATGAAAGAGTCTAAACCTAAAGAGTCTACCTTTTCTAGGAATAGGACACATGAGAAGTCTACTTGGGTGTGTCATTTTTGTGGAAAGTCTGGGCACATTCGTCCAAATTGTTACAAGCTTCAAGTTGCTAAGAGAGAAAATAAACCAAAAGTATCTGTGCCTCAAGCACATGATCCTATGGTACTTATTGGTGAGTTGGTAAAGGCTCTAAACCTTTATTCCAATTCTGGAGTTGGAAATCATTCTAATATGAATAAGAACTCCAATGCTAAAGGTGCATCTAAAAGACTTTGGATGCAAAAGGCTCAATCTAAGTGAGTATTTCTGACATGGTTCTTGTGCTTCATTACTATACTCTTTGTGACCATTTTTTTTTTGTTCTCTTTGTTTTCTAGGATTTGCATTGCATAACATTCATGCATTTCATTCTAAGATGTTTTTGTTAATTTTCATTTAAAAAAGAAAAAGAAAAGAGGGAAAGCAAATATGTTTTTGCATTTATTTTCTTGGTTTTTAAAAACAAGGCTGGTAATATACCATGTACATGTACTTTGTTTAGCTTGGATGAGCTTATTTCTTGCACTTTACTAGTTAAAGCTTTATAGTGCATGTTGTGTGAGAAAATGTTTGTAGTTTTTGATTACTTTGTCGTGATCTTGAAGTCATAAGTGTTTGACTGACGGAAATGATCATTTTAAGAAAGGCATAAATAGCCATCTCACCACTGTTCACTGGCCAATCATGAACACCTTAGTGCATATCGTAAGATTTTGTGCTGGAGAAAGTGTAGCACATGCAAAAAAAAAAAGAATATAAGGTGTAGCCTTGGGTTAATTGCTTAAAATTGGTGTGTACATTATTGGACTTAATGCAAAAATCAAATACATAAAATTGGTGTGTACATTATTCCGACTTTTATTTAATAAGTTTCTAAAAATCTTAAAATCTGTGTGTACATTATGAGGCAAACTTAAGAAACTTACATGATTGCAAGTTTATGATCTAGGAGATGTGAGAGTTATATGATATATCTCTTTAGGTGATAGTCTCTTTTACATTCTTTGTAATGAATTTTGAAGACTTTGTGGTTGATTTTTACTTACATATCACCTTACATGTTTCTCAAGCTTTTGCTAGTTGCACACACTACACAAGTTACTCCTTGTTAAACTTTGTACATGTTATTGTGTGTGTTTTTGGTCTGACCAACCAAGTTTGAAAATGCCATGAGAATTTTGCAAAATCATTTTGATGCTTGAGAATTCAAGGAAAATGTTTGGAAAATCTATATATTTGGGAAACTAGGTTCAAAACTTATGTTTTTGAAAAGCATTTCATCTCATACTCATGCATTTTATTCATAAAATTCAATGCTTTGAGGAGTTTCTGCATAAATTTGCTTTATTTTTTCAAAAAATGAGTTTTCTAGAATTTCGACCAGTGGAACATGTTTTTCGATCGATCGAAATTGCGATTAAATTTTTGGTCAGCTACTGTTTGTTTCGATCGGTGCTTGATTGGTTTTTCGATCAATCGAAGCATTTTCGATCGATCGAATCTGTTTTTTGATCGATCAAAAATCATATGGAGACTTTTTAAAAAGAGTTTTCTTCTCACATGTTCATCCACTTTTCAAAAAGTTTTTCAACTTTTCTCTCTCCATACGAACCGGTCAAGGCTACCATCCAATTTTTTGTCATTTTCCTCCATTCTTTTTGCAAGGTTTTTCTCTCCAAAGGCCGGTAAGACCTTTATACCCTTCATTTTGCATTTTATTTCATGTTTCATGCATAAATTCATGCGTTTTAAGGGATATTTTCAGACTAAGCAATTTTTGGAATTTTTGATGATTCAAGCCTTATTTTCTGAAATTGATTGATGGGCTTTTGTCCTATAATGTTATAATCATGATCCATAATGTTATTTTTTCAAAAAATGAGTTTTCTAGAATTTCGACCAGTTGAACATGTTTTTCGATCGATCGAAATTGCGATTAAATTTTTGGTCAGCTACTGTCTGTTTTGATCGATGCTCGATTGGTTTTTCGATCAATCGAAGCATTTTCGATCGATCGAATTTGTTTTTCGATCGATCAAAAATCATATGGAGACTTTTTAAAAAGAGTTTTCTTCTCACATGTTCATCCACTTTTCAAAAAGTTTTTCAACTTTTCTCCCTCCATACGAACCGGTCAAGGCTACCATCCAATTTTTTGTCATTTTCCTCCATTCTTTTTGCAAGGTTTTTCTCTCCAAAGGCCGGTAAGACCTTTATACCCTTCATTTTGCATTTTATTTCATGTTTCATGCATAAATTCATGCATTTTAAGGGATATTTTCAGACTAAGCAATTTTTGGAATTTTTGATGATTCAAGCCTTATTTTCTGAAATTGATTGATGGGCTTTTGTCCTATAATGTTATAATCATGATCCATAATGTTTAATTTGATCAATTTGGTGTTTTATGAAGAATTGAAAATTCTAGGGCTTGTTTTGTTCCGAATTGGGGATTTTGTTCAATTTAGGTTGAATTGATGAAATTGGCTTGTTGATTTGATGTAATTGATCATTATAAACTGTTTTATACCTTGTGTGATGATCAATTGGTCAATTGAGTAAAATTCTACAAGTGGTTAGAGTTTTTTTTTTTTTTGTTTTAAACTCTATGCTCAAGCCAATTTTGTGATTCTAAACTTAAATTAGAACTTGTTGTCATTGCATTAGAGCATGTATCATGACATTTTTTTTTCATGCATTATATAGATTTATTTTGTTGTGCTAACTTGCAGTCTGCCCTTGTGTTGTTTTTTGTTCTTTCTCTTGTGTCTCTGTTTATTACTCTAGCACCATACTTAGGAAGACTAGAGCCAATAGGTCATCCACCTCTTCTTCCGACCATTCCTTTGAGAGTGATAGGTTCTTGAGTGCAAAGCACCAAGAGACTTTTGAGAATCTTAACACTAAGAGAAAGATTTGGGCTGAGCTTAGGGTTCTGTTAGATGAGATTGATCCTGCCATTAGAGCAAACTTTGAGCGTCGAGGTTGGTTGCCTCTTTTGGATTTTGATGCTCCTCCTCCAGCCATCTTGATTAGAGAGTTCTATTCGAACCTCTCTATTCACCCCTATGATTTCGACACTCTTGTGAGGAGTTGCATTCGTGGTGATGAGTATACCATTACTCCTTCAGTAGTGGCTAATGCTTTAGGGGTGCCTCTTGTTTAGCATCCTGTTTACCCCTATGTTGTGTCTCCTCCCCTAGACGACATCATGTCATACATCACAGGTACTTCTATTCGGTGGGGTTTTGATCCTCGGATCACTTTTGCTGAGCTTACCGAGCTGAGTCTTCTAGTACCATTCCCCCTTCTTCTTCTACAGGTGTTCCTTCGGGTGAGGAGCCTGCTGCTCCTGTCGGAGATACTGCTGCTAATGTTCCTCCGCCATCGACTTCAGATGACTTTGACATTCGTTGTATGTTGGAGTCTGTCGTGACCATTCAAGCGGCTCATGCTCAGATTTTGGTGGACATTCTGGACGAGATCCGTGCTTTGCGAGCAGATTTGGTGCTTCTTAGACGCTCGTCTTCACCGCCTCCTTTTGATGATGGATTTTGATTTGTTCTTTGACATTCCGTCACAAAAAGGGGGAGTAGATTGAGTTTGTATATCTTAGGGGGAGTTTTTTGTTTTTGGATAGCTTGAGAGCCTATGGAGATTAGATTGTATCTAAGTGCTTCACTGTGTATTTTTTGTTTTTGGCTCTTGATGTATTCATGATAGGGGGAGTTATATTGTTTCTTGTTTCACTACTTATAGACTTATGATTATCAGTTATTCATTGATATCATTGCTTTTTTCTAAATTTTGTGTTCTGTGAAATCAAGAATGTTATGTTTATTTACTTATATTTTCCACACATACGTTTTTGTGTTTTGTTTAGTGTTTCAGGAAATATACAGGTTGATTCAATTAAGCTGTTGTCTACACTTGCAACTAATAGATAGTAGTTAGGATTGGATTTGTTCTAATGGACATTTTTTTTTGTAAAGGGTTTTTCTTTGTAAACTTTGTGCTTTTAGTTGTGTTTTGTCACAGATTTGCAAAGGGGGAGTTTGTTAGGATCTAAGTACTTAGAAACTAATTTATTAGAACTCTAATATGTATTGTTGGAAAACCATGATCAAAACAGGTGTCTTGGTGTGTTTTAGACTTGCTCAAAGTATGTGATTTATGTAAAGTTGGAATTGAGTTAACTGTAGAAGTTACTGTGCATTTCTGCCTGACTCGATCGATCGAGAATTAGACTCGACCGATCGAAAGTCGTGCAAATTGTTTTTTCTGTAGATTTTCTAACTCAACCCTAAGCCCATATGACGTGTAGGGTTTTATGTTTTGCCCTAGGTATAAAAGGCAAACCATAGTCACGTTTTTGTTGTTGCTCATATTGCTGTTTGTGTGAATCTCTTGTGAGCTCTGAGAGGTGCTTACCTTCACACAAGTTTAGGATTATCAAGAAAGAGATTTCTTCGAGAACTTGATGATCGTTCAGTTGCTGCCATAAGAGCTTAAATATACACAAGCAGGAGTGCTTGTACTTGTTGGAGAATCTAAGAAAGAAGGAGTCCGCGGTCTCGAAGCTTGCACATGGTCGTGTCAGTAAGTTCTACTAGTAGGTAGCAATATGATGTTAGTGGTCTAAGTCGCTATTGTACACTTCGATTCTTTCATAGTGGATTCAGGTTTACCTTGTGGATAGCTAGGTTAAATTCTCCCCAGGTTTTTTACTGGTTTGGTTTTCCTGGGTCATCATATCTTTGTGTTTTTTATATTCCACACTTTACATTGATATGATTATCTGATTGTGTTAACCTAGATCTGGAATTTGGACTAAGTAATAGCTTGGCTTGTTAACTAGGCTAATCCAATTGTGTGTTTAAGGGGTCTAAACAAACTCTACAAAAGGTACAAGTAGAAAAAGGTGTAAGGATTCGCATACCGCTCCATGAAGATAAATTAGCTTACTTATCTTGTCTATGCTCAAATCCTTTAACTTTCCGTTGTCCAACAAATGCTCCTTGATTTCTTCTAAAATTTTGGCTTCCACTGATGAGTGTGTTGCAAGAAGCCAAAAAAGCCACGTGAGTCTGGCACTTATGGTGTCTCTCCCTGCTGCCAAGAGATTAATTGTAGTGTCCCTCAGAAACTTGTCGGATTTTGTAATATTACTATTCATTTCTCCTTCTCGTTCCTCTATAACTCACTACAACAAAATGTATTTTCAGTGAGGAAAAAATTCGTCACTAAAAGTCCAGTTTTTTGTCACTAAGAACCTTTAGCGACAAAATCAGTCTTTTAGCGACGAAACTCATTTCGTCGCTGAAACCCCGTCGCTAAAAGTCCTAGCGATGAAAAATTTCGTCACTAAAAGTCCGATTTGTTTTAAAAAGAAAAAACTTTTAGTGACGAAGTGTTTCGTCGCTAAATGTTTTCCTCGCTAAAAACACTGTTCAGTGACGAAAATATTTTGTCACTAAAAACACTTCAGTTTATCAAATCATATTTAGTGACAAACAATTTCGTCACTAAAACTATATTCGGGTACATATAGTGATGAAAAACTTCGTCCCTAAAATTATTTTTAAGAAAATCCAAGCACATATAAGGACGAAAATTTTCGTCACTAAAACCATTTCTTACAAAATTTTGCTACATTTAGCAACGAAATATTTCGTCACTAAATTTTTTTTTTGTTGTTATATTTATGATGAAAAAATTCGTCGCTAAAACTTATTTTCTATTTTTATTTTTTTCATAACTTTGATATTAACATGTAACCTGTCATTACATTATTAAAACCTCAAATTTAAATAACACATTTATTTCAACAACACATTTATAAAAAAAGATCTATACATTCCACAAGTAAAAAATAAAAGAAGTATCCAATTCAAACTCCTTCCATACAATAATTGTTTGCAACATATACAATAACTCAAGATATTTTATAACAATATAAAAAGTGTAGCATAATATAATTAGTACTAACGAAAGATGTCCTCATATGTCTTCAAGTAATGCCGAAAGTAAATCCCCTAAAAGCCATCAATAAGAAATCTGCACAAATATAAAAACAATACTACATTAAAATCGTAAAGTAAAAACATTAACTATGTTATAAGAAACATTTCTAACAATGCATTAAGAGTAGCCACACCAATGAATTAAAATCACAACTCCTAATGTATAATTTGAAGAAAGCAAATATAGATTTTCAAGTGTAATATAATACAATTAGTTTCAAATAATGCGTAAAAAAAAGTAGTCACACCATGTAGTGCGGGTCAATTGCTAAAATAAAGTACTAACCAATAAGTGTTTTAACTTGAAAATGCACCACCCCCATAGGTAAGGGTGTCATCATAACCCTTGCAACAAATTTCAGATTTAAAATAGAATCAATTGCCACAAAAAAAAAAAAAAAAGTGATCCAAAGGACCATAACACAACCATAGCATTTTAATACACTCCTACAAGTGATTAAATCAAATCATTATTAAAATTAGCTAAGTAAAACATATGTTGAGGAAAACGTTGGAATTTACAAGCCAACCCACTCAACAAAGGTTTCAAGTAAATTCCACAAAATTCTAACATACTCGTCATACTTTTATATTCATTACATAACAAGGCAACCCTTTTGTAAAAATTGTTTGGTCCATTAAAAGTTATCTAATTGACTTGAAATTAAATAGGGATAAGATATTATATGTGTAGTATGTACCATAAAAACTTCAGCACAAAAAAATATAAGTCACTTATACAATAAAACAATATATATGCCAAGAATCCAAGACATGCAGTTTTTTTAATAAATTAAGAAATAGAAATAAATTTTTTTTAATATAACAAATAATAGTCATACCTCCATCAAGCTTTTCAAACTCCTCAACATCATCCATGGCAGCACGAAGGCAGATTGGAGCCGATGAAGGATGGAGCCAATTTTGACCACAAATGAGGGCTTCCACCATAAGTGGAGACAATGAACTCCGGAAGGGATCAAGGACACGACCAGCCGTACTAAAGGCAGATTCTGAGGCCACAGTGGATACCGGAATTGCAAGAACATGTTGTGCAACTCTTGAAAGGACACAGTATCGTGGAGAATTAACCTTCCACCAAGCCAAAATATCAAAATTATCATCAGAGACATCTTCACAACTCTCTAACAAGTATTTATCAACCTCTGATTTGGTATTTGAAGAATCAATACCCTTCAAGTGCTCCTCAAATCCCATCATCCTTATTGCCTTCGCATCAGCCACACTAGAATCATCTCCCTCCATTGATCCACTTGGTTTTTGGCCTTGGCCTTGTGCAGCAACACTTGCACTACTACTCCCCACTTGATTTTGAGCATAAACATTATATAAATCCACCAAAACAGCCTTTATTCTTTTTGCCATATCAACAGCCTTTTGGCTCTCATACAAAGTACCAAAACAGTACTCAAGATACCTCATCTTGTATCGAGGATCAAGAACTAGCCCTACATACAACAAGTGATTCATATTATCAAAGTTCCCCTAATACTTTTCAAATTTGGTCTTCATGTAATCAGCCATTTTTTTCAACAAATAACTATCTTTTTCATACTCCAAATCAATTGTGCCATGAATTGACATGAGCTCAAAAAAGAAAGAATTACTAGTGACATAATTAGCACCCGAAAACCGCAAGGTTGCATCATAAAATTTTTTAAGAAATTTAGAAAAGATCCTAATCTTTTCCCAATCCACATCACCTATTCCCCAAGCAACCTCATCTATATCACTTCCATCTTCCTTTTCCTCCTCTCTAATTGTCATAAGATAATTTGGATCTTCTTCCTCCAATCTCTCAAAAGCTTTTTGATACTTCTCAGCCTTCTCCAACATAATATAGGTGTAGTTCCACCTAGTGGGCACATCTAAGCATAACTGACCTTTAAACTCAACTTTCTCCTTCTCCGCACATAACTTAAATGTGTTTTGTCTTTGTGGAGACGGTCTCACATATCACACAGATTTTCTCACCTTCACTATTGTCTCATCCATTTCAACTAACCCTTCACGAACAATTAAGTTCAAGATATGAGCACTACACCTCACATGCAAGTATTTATGCCCTAAAATTGTTGCCTTCTTATGCTTAGTCTTTTTTTGAATAAAAGAAATCAGCCCACTATTAGGAGCAGCATTATCAACTGTAATAGTTAAAATCTTGTCTATCCCCCAATCAAGTAAACACATCTCAACTGTCTTCCCAAGTGTTTCACCCTTGTGATTTTCCACTAAACAAAAACTAAGAATTCTCTTGTGTATTTTCCAATCACTATCTATAAAATGGGCAGTGAGACACATATAGTTCAAATTTTGAACAGATGTCCATGTATCTGTGGTAAGGCAGACCCATTGCTCTTTTAGGACTTCTTTCAACTTTTTTTTCTCATCTAAAAAAACCTTAAAGCAAGTTTTGGCAATTGTTGTGCGGCTAGGGATTAGATTGAACCTAGGTTGGGTTTTAGACATAAACCTCTTAAAACCATAACCCTCTACAAACCTAAAAGACAGCTCATCTAGAATAATCATCTTTACCAATGCTATCTTACATTCCTCAAAATTAAACACCCATGGCACTAGTTTACCACTACTTTCTCCTTCTTCTTGAGGTTTGAATGCTAGGGTTGATTGGTTTTTTTTTTCTTCCCTATAAGGATATTTCAAACATAGTGATTGTATGTGAGTTCTCATGGTTGTAGTGCCATTTTGCTTAGTGTCACAAGCATAGGTTGTGCCACAGTAGTTACAAGCTGCCCTATGTTTATCCCCCCCTTCAATAACAGTAAAATGACCCCAAACAAAAGATCTTTTTTTACCAGTATTACCTGCATTTGGTGGGAGTGGGGGTTTGCCTTTGTCTTTATGCACATTGGTTGTGCCTTGACCCGCTTCAAGGTCTTGACCCTCTAGGATTTGCGCTGTCTCATTCATCTACAATCAAAAATAAAACACAATAAGTCAGCAACTATAAAAAGTAAAAAATAAAAATTAAAAATTAAACCCCAATAACTATAAAACAATAACACAATAAAAGTCAGCAACCAAAAAAAAAAAAAAAAAGAAGGAAAAGGAATCTAGTATATAGCAACAAGCCAACCACTGGTACACAAATATTGGGCGTATCTTTCCTGAGGTCATGGTTCTTGAATAGTGAGTATGCGTAAATTACTTTAAAAATGATAATGAGCAACAAAAATTTTCAGTTCTAGATTTCAATACTCAACATCAAGCATTGCATTCTTTTGATACAATATGAAAGCCGCTCTTTTGTAAACCTTTTAATCTACAGACCCAGAGGTGAGCTTGAAATCATAGCACCCTTCTCCTGGGTTTAGATTTAGTGGACAATTTCATGTCATTCAGTAGAAACAATAGGAATTTTGGCTAAAGATACCCCTCCTCTTCTACTACCCAACCATTGGTAGCACTTGTTTAATTTTCAACGATTTCAAACTCTATAATGATCCAAAACTCTTTTCTAAAAAAACGGAGGAAGAAGTGATTTCCAAGATTTCATTTTCTACAGAATCAAACTGGTCTTTCATTACTCATCAAAATAAGCAATATAAATCAAAGAGGATGGCCATAAACCCAAATATCAAATAGTATCATTCCTATTTTCAAACACTTCATCAAACTACCTTTTTGCATCAACAAGTCAACTTAACTTGATCCCAACTCAGACACATTGCTAATGAAGGAATGCACACTGATTCAACACTAGAAAAATAGCAAGAAACTAACGCAATATTTTCAATCATATAATTCAACATAGTTGAAATTTATTTTAGCAAAATCATAGAGTAAAATTCTAAACAAGCAGTTGGATGATCCAGACCAGAAAAAAACAATAAAGCAAAGCAATATTAAACAAAATAAAAAAGAAAAGACAGAACTTTATGTTTGGGCATCCAAAATTTAGACCCAAGAATTTATATACACATACAGAATCAATGCATTTAACAATTTACACTAGGAAGCTTCAGATACCCATCAGAGAAAAAAAAAATGGAAACAAAGAAAAAGGTAGTTCTGAGGGGTTTCGTATATAAGCTTACATGTTGAAATTTGCCTGGACTGTTGTATACATGTTTATAATCTATACTCATAAGTACACAAATATTTTCTAAAAACAGTTTTTAGAGATTGTAAAATCTAAAAAAAAAAAAAAAATTAAAAAAATACATCGAAAAAATACTTTTAAATAATAAATTAGGGTTAAATTTTGGGAATGTTTGAATTGTACACCATAAAATTTCAAAATATAGATTTTACCATTTGCAATTTTGAAATTATATTCTGTTTGCATTAATAATTATTATCGTTCATGTTTGTCATAAATTATCACATAATCTTACCATATAATTTTGTTAGTTGACATGCATGTTTAGTTTGTCAAATAAAATAATCACATGCAATATGCGGTTTCATTTTTCTAGAATTAATTTTAAATAATTAAAATAAATAATTTTAATTAAATTAAAATAATTAATTTTAAATAATTAAATAATTTTTTTTATAAAAATATTACAACAACCGATTTTTGATGACAACCAATTTTAGAACACTTTGATAAAAATAAAAATAAAAAACCAATTTTTGGACACCAAATATTCCTTTATTTTTTTCCAAAGCCCCAACAAAAATTGCATTAAGATTGGGAAATCCCAAAACACAAGTTAGATCCATTAAATCGAACCAAATAGGCAAATATGGAGAACCTATGGCTCACCGTGAGATGGACTGATGGAGGCTGAATGGAGGCCGTTTGTTTCGAAGGCTGATGGAGGCGGTCTGTCGGCGTGGAGGTGGTCTAATGGGAACGACGGTGTTTAAGCAAGGAGCGGTGGAACTGGTCCGTGAACATCGCCGCGAGTCAACCCGAGTCGAGTCGAGTCATGGCTGGATCGAGAGTGAGAGTCATGGCTGGATCGAGAGTGAGAGACTGAGAGTCATGGCTGGATCGAGAGTGAAAGTCAGTCACTGCGTCGGTGCTTGAGTGAGTGTTAGTCAGTGTGTGTGTGTGTGTGAGAGAGAGAGAGAGAGAGAGAGAGTGGAAACCGGAAAGTGTGAAGAGAATCAAGAGATGGAGATGGAGAGGTAGAGCGGCGGCTAAGTCTAAAGAGGAGAGAGTGGAAAGTGTTTGACTGTTTGGTGAAAATGTGGGCTGTGGGGTATGTAGGGTTTCCATCTTTACATTATATAGGGTAATTAGTTTTAGTTTAATTAGAATCTTAAATATTTATTTAGTTTAATTATAGGTAATTATCGGTAATTAATTTAAAATTTCATTTTAATTATAGGCCAATTCCCATTAGGCCGGATCACTTATCTATAGGGGTGTTTCAAAGTCAAACAAACAACAACAAAAAAAAAGGGTCGGATCATTCCAGACTCAAGGCCCACAGTGATAATATTTAAACTTTGAATCACCATTGGCCCAATTGTGAAAAAAATTGGGCCAAACTTTGCCACTTATTTAAATATATATTATATTATATATTTAATATAATAATATATAATAATGTTTCGGTTCGGTTCGGTCAGTTCGGTGTACAAAAATTTGACACCGACAACCAAACCGAATATTTCGGTTTTTTATAATACAAAACCGACACCGAAACCGAACCGAACCGAACCGAAATTTTTGCCTCGGTTCGGTTGGTTTCAATTGGTTTTTTCGGTTCTACTGTTTTTTGCACACCCCTACCCAAAACAGTGAGGTCCGACCGCGGTTCGCCCAAGTCCCTGCTTTTTTCCCATAGAGCGGTTCTTGAGGTTAAAAGAATCGCAAAAATGAGCAGTTCGAGGCTTTCCCGGTCGGATCGTATGGTCCGGTCCAGGTTTCAAAACCTTGATTACACTATTAAAAAAAATGATAAGCTGCAATGGAAAAAGAACCTTTTATTGAATAATGTTAGAGTCAGTATGATTAGTGTATTCCCGAACTTTTTTTATTTATTTATTTTTTTTTTATGGGGGTGTATTCCTGAACCTCTCTTCCTACCATCTTTATTGAATAATATTGATGACTTTTTGCTATGGAACTCCAACTCTCTATCTCCTTGTCTCTGCTCTAGATTCATGGTTTCAACTGCACAACTTAGATTTTCTTTTCACCCTCCAAACAATCAAACCCACTAATCATATCCGACCAAACTATATATATATAAGATTTAAATTAAAAATGAACCAAACATTTTTAGAGGATAAAACTTGTAAGCCGTGTCACACCTTAGCTGAGTCGTCATCTAAGTGGGTGGAGGTCGGCGTAATGGTGGGTGGTGGCCCTTATGGTGGTGGTGGCAGTCAAATTTGTCTCTCTATAGATTTGAGTTTTTTATTTTTGTTTTTCTGTAACATGTGAGATATGAAATGGTGTTTCACTTTTTAAAAAGCTTTTTAATTGGACTCGGTTTTTGAATTGTTGTGAATACAATGAATATTTGGATGGATATTTATATTGTTATCCCACTTTTCACACAAATTTTTTAAAAAAAAATGAGACATATGGGACAAAATTAGATTTCAATTGTAAAATCTTATTAGATTTTCTCTGATCTTTAGTTATATATATATAATTTTCCTAAAAACTACTAAAATTTTATCCACAAGCTACTAAAAATTTCCCTAAAAACCTAGGTGATAATTTATATCCAAAATTTCAATTTTACAGTTTACCCATATTTAATTAAGCTATCAACTTTACTTTAAAGAAAAGCCATCAATTAATTACAAATATAAGTTATTAATCAACTAAATAGTGCATGGACAAAAATATAAACATTTGAAGCATATAAATCAATATAATAGATTAGCAAACGGAAGCAAACCATAAGATAATACTAGATATGTTATTGAAGAGAAAAACCTGAGAACCAAGCGGAAAAACCTCTCAGGGGCACTAACACCAAAACGATCCACTAGATGAATAGTTGTAGTACATAATATAGAATAAACCCTAATGCTATCCTAGTACTTGAGCCATCCAAGTTCGATAATTGACTATGTTAAGTCATTGGTTTTTTACTGTGAAACTAGTTTGTTTCATTAGTTTTCATAGGTCATCATATCTTGTCTTGTTTACTTTTCCTCTGTGCATGATATTGATGCTTGTTTGTTTTAACAAGGTTTATTAATAATAAATCTAATTAACAACTTAGATTTAACAACTTAGATATAAATATCTAAAGCATAAAGCAATAAAATAGAACAGCAAATCACAAGATAACATTGGATATATTATCAAAGAAGAAAATCTAAGAACCAGACTCTTAGGATCATATTTTCTATGTACTGGCATATTCTTTGACAAAATGCACTTTACTTGTAGTTGGATAGATCTAAGTTGTGTTTAATGAATCAAGAAGTATGTAAAGTTTACATTACAAGTGGTAGCATTATAGACATGAAAATTGAACCAAGAAACAAGTAAAGAAAAGCTGATTTAGTGAAGCTTGACACTAGCATCTATTGAGACTTAATGAAGAATTCTCGACACAAGCTCGATCTATAGAGAACTATTATTTTAGAATTCTCAAATTTGAATTTTGGCCCATGATGACTCGGAATGCAAGGGTTTTGTTCTTTAAACCTCTAGACCATATAAAAGGCTTATTTTAAAGTCATCAATGATGTAGAGACTCAATTAGAGAACACAAAGAGACTTATTTAGAGAATTCATATCCTCTGTGAGAAGCTACTGTGTTTGGTGAGCCTTAGGGTTTTGTAACCAAGTGCTTCCAGATCTTCAACATACTTTAGAGTGAAGAAATTTGCAACCCACAACAATTATTCAATTGTTGGGAGTTAGTCAAATACTAGGATCCGTGCAAAGGAAGAAATCTTCCACAAGATTGAGTTCAAATGGAGATTGGAGTAGGTCAACTATAGGTTGGTATTTGGGAATTGGCCTGGTAGTTTTAAGATTCTTTATACTTGTAACCGCTTGTTCTTACTTAGTGGATTCTTGGGAGTGGTAACCTGAAATTTACCCGTTGGGATTTTTGTCTTACGAGAGATTTTCTTTAGTCGTCAACAAATCATCGTGTCTATTTTATTTTCGCTGCACTTAGTTTTTTGGTGATTTTTTGGTGCTTCCACGATTTGCAAGTAATTTGATCTAATTAATCAATTCGGGTAATTGAATTAATTAACCGGGTCAATCTACGATAACCTAACATAGACGAAAAAACCTCTTTGCAACACTGATATTGAAACCATAAACTAGATTAATTGTTGTAGTACAAGAAACACAATTAACCTTCTAAGCCTAATGCTATGCTCGTACTTGAACTCTCCAAGTTCTAGCTAACAACTTATTACGTCGGGTCATTTCTTCATCTAGTTGCGAGATGTGAGTTGAGCCACCAATCACAAGCAACCAAGTCTCCTTGGATTTGTGGTATTGCTAGAATGATTCAAGTCTCCTTGGATTTGTGGTATTGCTAGAATGATTCCCAGCTTCAAAAAACTCTCACACTCAAGGTTTTTATATGACTGTCTCAATGGGCATGATTCTCTCTCTCTCTCTCTCTCTCCTCTCTCAAATGGGCAATTTGAAAGGCTGTGTAAAACTCTAATATTGAACACTAGTACCGAATGAATAATGTAAAAAGAAGGACTTAAGCACCATATTTCTTATTAATTTTAATCCCTTTTTTCATCTCAATTTTTGGATAATTTCTTGGAAAAATCTTTACTGTTGTGAAAGGGTCATGACTCATGAGCATTGGCATTTATAAAGGACTAATACATCACCTTGACTTATAAAAATTACAATGAATCACAAAACTAACTAAGGAAATACATATATAGTCGAAGTTGGTTTGAAGGGTCATGAGTGATTATTTCCCTAAATGCAACTTTAGCTAGAACTAAAATTTCTTTGTCAAACATATCTCTTGTTGATCCTCACCTTCAAACCATGTTTCATATGAAGAACAACGGAAATACTTGGTGAACAGGATGATCTTCAACCACATGACATGGTATTTCCAAATGTGGCACTTGCATTATTTTCATTTGAATGAAAGCCATATCTTTACCTAAACAAGTCCTCGCTCCCGCATTAAATGCTATGAACTGAAAGATGGTACATGCACTATTCCTCCAAACTCTGTAATCCATCTCTCTGGCTTGAAGTCCAAGCAATCTTCACCCATATGCTTTCCATCCTTCCCATTGAATATAAAGAGTATACCATTGTTGTATTTGGCCTCAAGAGTGACCACTAGGAGAATATCAGATTGAATGAACATTTGTGCTCGAAAGGTACTGGTGGAAAAAGGCGTAAGGATTCGCATACCGCTCCATGAATAAACTAGCTTACTTAGCTTATCTATGTTCAATCCTTTGACTTTCCGCTGTCCAACAAATGCTCCTTGATTTCTTCTAAAATCTGGCTTCCACTGATGGGTGTTGCAAGAAGCCAAAAAAGCCACGTGAGTCCGGCACTTATAGTGTCTCTCCCTGCTGCCAAGAGATTAGTTGCAGTGTCCCTCAGAAACTTGTCGGATTTGTAAATTACTACTCATTTCTCTCATTTCTCCTTCTCGTTCCTCCATAACTATAGCTGTCAACAAGTTGAATTTTAGTTCCTCCTTCTTCAGGGTCACTTCCTCTCGCTTGGTTGAGATGCATTCGTACACAAATTCATCAAAACCTTCCAACATGGATAGCTTCTTCTCCGAACCAATTTGAAGCCTTCTTTGTAACTTCCACCATCTTTCTGGCACAATGTGTCGGTATAACAAACATTCTTCTAATTGATCAAATGCTTTTGCATGGGAAACATCTGGATTCAATGGAGAGATTTTGGATCAAAACCAAAACCACGAAGCAAGCACTATCGAATGTGAACCGTTGAAAAATGTCTTGTAAATCCACCTCAATTCCAAAACTTGAGACATGATCAAGAACTGGAATGAGGCTCTTTTCCACTTTTCCCTTGACAAATTGCTCAAAGAACAACTTAAACTTGTTGTCCTTTAACACTTTGTGAAGTAGCTTCCTCTGATATGTCCACGAGTCAGAATCAGAATTGAAAATCCCATCTCCCAGAACATCAAAAATTTCCTGGAACTTCTGCCCTTTCGTGTAGTTACAAAAGTTTTTGCTCAACATGTGGTCGATGTTCATGGGATCACTCGTGACCATGAAGGTCATGTTAGTGAGCCAAGGACCCTTAAACTTGAAAGTGCCCCCATTTTGTTTAAGGAGCCAGGTAACATACTCGTGCACATTGCGGAATAACGAAAACTTCATCCCGACATTTATATGTAGATCCTTAAGGGAGCGGCTCCTCTCCCGTTTTCAAGTCTCCAGTTATCTCCATTTTTATTTTAGATGAACGACACGTGGCTACTAAACAATCAAAGGGTCAGAACATAACAACTTTAAATACAATTTTTATAGCATTATTTTTCCTTTTTTTTCTCTCTTCTTTTCCCCTGTCTCTTTCACCTGAGTTTACCAAGCTACTGTGCAAACAAAGAAGAAGAAGAAAGAAGAAGAGAGTTACGACAAGTGTGGAGAGAATCTGCAGAACATCAACAAAGGAACCAAAGCAAAACCAGTGGAGAGAATCTACAAAACATCAAGAAAGGAAATTAAGCAAAGTCAATAACTACAATTAGTAAATCCCTTAGCCAAATTTAGTCAGTGGCTCAGTGCCAAAAGATTTATTCAATCAAATTGGTAGATTCTGCAAATTTTGCACTAAATCTCCCTCTAACCCTAGAATTAGATTTTTTTTTTCTTCTAAAAGTGAACAATAATCAGAAAGCCTAAATCCTAAAATCTTCAACATAGCAATAGCAAATTTGATCACGGAGTACAAGTCCCGGTCATGGCAGGAAACAAGAACCTGGATTGGTAGGAGTGGGCAAGTTATTTCACTCACAAAACCACTAGATCGATCTCAGCAGCTTGGTGATTCAGGTGAGAGAGGCAGAAAGGGGAAAGGAAGAGAGAGAGAACGAAAAAGAATGCAGTCTAAATTGTATTTAAAGCGGTTATGTTTTGTTTTAGGATGAAAATAAGCTGAACCAAACAGGGTCTAAGTGATTTTGGGATGGAGACAAAGATTGACTGCCAGTTTAATGTTGATCAGGAGATAACTGGAGACTTAAAACGGGAGAGCAGCCGCTCCCGATCCTTAATTGGTTCACGTTTATTTGTAAATTAACTTTCGAAATTATATCTACAAGAAGTTTGTGTCAACTTTCAAGGGATAGTTATTAATTTTTGAACGTGAAAATTAATTGAAAGTGAACCAAGGACCCTAGCTTTCAAGGGATAATTATTCTCAACTTTTGATCTTGTCTCAGTTAATCCTTATGCTTGAGGAGTTACCCAATAAGCCTTGTGAAAACTTACCTAAAAACCTAGGTATGGATTTAGACCCAAATTTTCAATTTTACAACTTAACCACTTTTAAGTTAAGCTAGCAATTAGTTTAAAAATAAGTTATTAACCAATTGAATATTGCATGAACCTAAATATAAACATCTAAAGCATATAAAGCAATAAAATAGATAAGCAAAAGGATGCAAATCACAAGATTATATTGAATGTATTGTCAAAATGCATTTTACTTGTAATTTGGTAGATTTAAGTTGTGTTTAATTTATCAAGAAGTATGTAAAGTTTACAATACAAGTGATATCATTATATAAATGAAGATTGAACCAAGAAACAAGTAAAGAAAAGTTGATTTCGTGAAGCCTGACACTAGTCTTGACACTAGCATCTATTGAGACTTAATAAATAATTCACAATATAAGCTCGACACAAGCTCGATCTATCGAGAACTACGATTTCAGAATTCTTAGATTTGAATTTTGGCCTATGATGACTTTGATTGCAAGGGTTTCATTCTTTAAACCTCTAGACCATATAAAAGGCTTATTTTAAAGTCATCAATGATGTAGAGATTCAATTAGAGAACATATAGAGAATCAATTAGAGAACTCATACACTCTGTGAGAAGTTAATGCGTTTGGTGCGCCTTAGGGTTTTGTAACCAAGTGCTTCTAGATCTTCAACGTGCTTTGGAGTGAAAAACTTTGCAACTTACAATGATCATTCAGTTGCTGCGAGTTAGTTATATATTGGGATTTGTGCAAAGGAAGAAATCTTCTACAAGATCAAGTTCAAATGGAGATTGGAGTAGGTCAAACTGTAGGTTGATATTTTGGGATAGGCCTAGTAGTGTTAAGATTCCTTATACTTGTAACCACTTGTTTTTGCTTAGTGGATTCTTCGGAGTGGTGACCTGAAATTCACCCTATGGAGTTTTGCATTGCAAAAGATTTTCTCTATTCGTCAACAAATCATTGTGTTTAATTTATTTCCGATACACTTAGTTTATTTGGTGATTTGTTGGTACCTCCACGATTTGCATGTAATTTGATCTCCCAGAGCATCAAAAATTTCCCGGAACTTCTGCCCTTTTGTGTAGTTAGAAAAGTTTTTGCTCAACATGTGGTGGATGTTCATGGGATCACTCGTGACCATGAAGGTCATGTTAGTGAACCAAGGACCCTTAAACTTGAAAGTGCCCCCATTTTGTTTTAGGAGCTAGGTAACATACTCGTGCACATTGGATGCATTTTGAAGAAGGCCTGGGAGCATTCCGACAACAGGCCAATTTGTAATGGTTCGGTTTTTGTTCCATCTCAAATGACAAAGAAAAAGGAAGCATAGAATTATTGCTACAAGTATTTCTGGGTACAAAAGTATGGCCATCTGAATTGTTTGATGTTTTCTTGAGGCCCCAAAGCTGTATGAAGTTTTGTAGGCTTGCATAGAAGAGTCTTTGTCTACTCCTCTATTTGAAGTACAATATCAGTTAGGATATAAAGAAAGAGGTCCACTTGTCTGTTATCTAGTTTAGGATAAGGTTGCAGATGGGTGAAATGCCAAAGAGATTATGTTCTTTTGTCTTCCTGATTTGTTGTCGGTGATAAACCTTCTTTTCGGAGAATGGAGTATTGAAAACTTCATCCCCACATTTATCCATAGATGCTTAATTAGTACATGTTTATTTGTAAATTTCCTTTTAAAATTATACGTACAAGAAGTTTGTTTCAGGGGATGGTTATTATTTTGTACGTGAAATATTAATTGTATATTTGATTCTCAACTTTTGATATTGTCTTGTTTTAATCCTTATGCTGGAGGAGTTACTCCACAAGCCTTGAGAGAAACTTACCTAAAAATCTAGGTAAGTATTTCTGGATACAATAGTATGGCTATCGGAGTTCTATGAAGTTCTCTTAATTAGTTCCCTAATGTTATATGAATTTTTGATCTCAAGGCACGACCAGGAAGAATGGGTTACCATTACTTTGAAATCCATTTTCAGGTTTAAGATAAGGTTGGCGATAGGTTAGTGTCAGATAATAATTAGCTGCTAGAAGACATTACATTGTCAGATCGTAGATACCAGTGAGCATGGTGATCTCAGGAAAATCTGTCGGGGGCAATAAATCTGTGAGGAGAACGGAATAGTGAAAACTTCATTCCACGTTTTATCTGAAAATGCTAAATTGGTACATGTTTATTTGTGAACAGGAAATTATTGTTGCACACACAAGAAGTTTGTTTGAGGGGATTGTTATTACTTTAAACTAGTGCATGATAGTAATTAATATTATCTAGTCGTTAACCCGTGCAATAAACAGGATATTAAATAAAAATTAAAAATAGTTATTATTTTTTTGGAGCAAAAATTAAAAATATTTATTTTGCTTAAATATCTATGACTTGGCTTAAAAAATGTATGACTTGAAAACGATTGAAATTGGATGAAAATATGTAATTTTATTCAAAATAAAAGTTTAGAAAATTCTTTTTCTTTTGTATCATTGGTTCCACATAACACATATTAGAGTGGCTCACAACATTTTCGCTATTCTATGGTGATGACTTCAAATATACAAAAAAAAAAAAAAAAAAAAAACTAATACAATCACTTTTCTAATTTTTATTTATTTATCTATTTATTTATTTTTTCAGATTGTGAGTTCTTTAATTCTGTTAACATTTAAACCTGATGAAAAAGTAACATACCTTTTTGACAAAATAAATCCAAACCCAAGTTTTGAAGGCACTCCAAAAACCAAATCAATGCAATGCGTTACCAATGTGAGCAAAGAGGAAGAGGACATGCGGCGTATGAAGAGACTAAGAAAAGAAGTAGTGGACGGTGGAAGTTTGTTATTGTATTTGGCTAGAAGTTGAACATACAACCATGTTGATCATTACCACATAACAATACGAACCACAAAACACAAATATAGAAAACTCATCAAATATTAAAACGTGAAAACATACTAAATAAAGAATAAATGCATCCACAATGTACAAGACTATAAATAAATTTATAGAGTTTATCTAAAAAACCAAACAATCATCATTAGAACAACCAAACATCCTTAAAAAAAAAACAATTTCATTCAAACTATGAAAATAAACTACCTTTAGAAATTGTAGTAGATGAAGAAGGAGAAGTAACATCGAGAGCCATTTGGATTTTGAGAAATTATCTCTAACAAAATTTGTTTAAGGATTTGGGTTTGTGGGTTTTAGATTTTCCTGTTTTGATTCAAGTTTTAAAAATTTCAGTGTGTGGTGGTGAATAATGAATTTGGATTAAATAAGGAACCAAGGGGGGAAAGGTGTGTTTCAATTTGTTTATGTGATCTAAATTACTCTTGCAGAAGCTGTGTACATGGTTTTGAAAAATTGTGAACGAGAGTCCTAAATGTGAGACTCACGTCTAGGAAGAGAAGAGTCCTTAACGTGAGTGTCTCTTGACTCCGATCATGTAGTTAAAAAAAATGGTTTTAAAAAATAATAATGATGTTAAAAAAAATAATAATGATGTGACAAGATCTGGAGAGGTCAAAAAAAAAAAAAAAAAAAAATCAAAGGTCTTTGTCATCATCTCTTTCAATTCTTTGTTTCTTTTGAACCTTCATACTTCCTACCATGACTTCAATTTGCTGTATGTGTTTTCTTTGTGAAAATTTGAGTATGAAGGGTTTTGATCTTGGCAGGAATTTATATTTGTTAAAATTTTTGTTATAGAATTTTAGTTGAAGTATAGTTTTTAAACTCTTGAAACATGTCTAATAGAGTTTTACTTAAACTAAACTATTGTAATACTTGATAAGATAATTACATATTGAAGAGAAATAATAAATATATAAGATATAAAACCTAAAATAAAAAGAACCTAAAATAAAATATTGGTAAAGTGAAAAATTGTGGAAATTTCAAAAATTTTGGTTATATATATAGATGATGACAAAGTGGTCTTACCCATATAATTGTTGTCATCATTTCAGAAATTGTGTCAAGTATCATATGTATGGGTCATGATGAATAAATGCAAAAACTTTCATTTCATCGAATGGGCATAGTGTATTCAAGGGCTTTTTTTATTTTTTTTATTTTAGTGAAAACATCGTTTTGTTCCTACATTTTGATAGCGGTCAATTTGTTCTTTGTAATTTTCAATTTGTAATCAGATTGGTCTTTACCGTTAACTTACTAACGGAAAATACTTACGTGACAAATGGTGTGCATTGTTGGCACACACATGGTTAATAAATATTAAAATAATATTCAATTGCTACTTAAAGAGCCACATCAGCAAATTTTAAGAATAAAAAAATCCACATAAAAAAAATGAAAGGATAATCTTTTAAAAACAAATTATCAAGCTTTTCTTGGACTTTCTTGTTAGCCAAATAGAGGAACTAAAAACACAAAAATCAAGCTATACCCAAAAAATGCATTCATTATCTTGCAATAAGACTTATCATCACCACTTAGAGCATTCTTATCAAACATGTCAAAAAATATAGCATTTAGCCTCTCAAAACTCAATTTTATAACATATAACACACCACTTTACAATACCATATATATCAAAACTTCTTTTTTTTTTTTTTTACCATTTCATTTAAATAATGTTTCTTTATTATTTTTCAATAATTTTTTTATTTTTCCTCTCTCTCCTCTGTCTCTTTCTCTTTCTCACAGCACCGTCGGCACCAAACTACCAGCCACCCACCACCCAAACCACAACCACCACTAACAAAAAAAGAAAAAAAAAATCACAGCAGACTCCACATCCACTCACCACCACCACCAACCACAACAGAAAAAGAAAGAAAGAAAGAAAAGAAACCTCCACCATCGCTGCCACCAGCAGACCCATCACGCCAAACCAAAACCCATAGGACATGGACACCACTTCCCTCCCCGTCGTCATCTTCTTCCACGACGCGGCTTAACGTCCTCCTTCGCACCTGTAAATCAAATCAAGACCCACCCCAACCAAATCAAGACCCAAAATCAAATAAAAAATTTGATAGCATGTCGTTTTGTGTCGGCCTTGCACGATCAAACCCAAGAAGAACCACACAAAACAAAAAGAAAAAGAAAAAAAAGAAACCTCCATCGCGGCCACCGAACCATAGCCATTGAACCCACGATCCATGACCACAATCACCGGATCACATCCATCGGCATCCCACAATTGCCGGAGCAAAATCATCAGCGGAGCCCACTCATCGGCGAACCACAGAGAGAAGAGAGAAGAAAGAAGTGAGAGAGGAAAGAGAAAGATAGAGCAAAGAGAGAGCGTTGAGTGAATTAAAAAAAAAAAAAATCGGCTTGGCTTGATGCTCTGGCCTGGGTTTTGTCAGAGAGGAAGGTAAAGATGTCGAGCAGAGGGAGAGAGTGAGCAGAGAAATGGTGAAAGAGGAAGACACAGAAATGAGAAGACAAAGAATAAAAAGAAGTGGTCCCCACTGAATAAAAAAATAATATCAGTTTTACAATTGGTGAACAGTGCGGTCTCAAATATGAGATTGCATTGTTCACCAATTGCAAAAATTATACCATTTACAAGGTTTGATAGAGCAAGATTTTGGGTTAAAAATGCTTTAAAAAAAAAAAAAGAATTTTAGCATTTGAAAGGTTTGATAAGAATGCTCTTACTGACCCTTCGAATATGTATTCACCAACACAAAAGTAGCAAATCCCATGCCACATGAACACGAACAATCATACAGTACTCAACAACTGCTCCTCATTTTACACTAACAAAATCAATTGATTAATTCACAATTCATAAACAAAAGGTTATTATTAACAAATTTGCCTTACTTATACCAATAATAACTATCTCAAATTAAGTTAAAAAAAAAAAAAAAAAGACCGAAACCCTAAAAATTTTGAAATTCTAAATTTCTATTTGACAACCATCGATGACCCCAACAATCAACCTCGCCACCTCTGCAATTTGTGTGTTGCCATGAGCTACCATGGCCCAAGGTCCCATCAAAGCCCTCTCACAGTCACAGACCTCCCAATCACCGCTACCACTGGGTGATCTCGTCAGCGTAAAGCCTTCAACCTCACGCGCCTCCAAATCTAACTTTAAGGAATCAGCTATGTGGGATTCCCATAAGGTAGTGAAAGAGAGATCGAAGTTAGTGCGGAAAAGGAAAGTGATTTTGGGTTTTGGGTTTTGGCTTGGTGTAAGTGCCTAAGCCAGACAATGAATTTCTTTTACGTTGGGGGTTTTACTTTTAGGTACTAGTAATGATTTTGAGGTATTTGAGTCGGACTTGGTTTACAAAATTGGGTTATGGTGAATTTTCTTGGTGGAGATTGATTTTTGTATTTATGGGTTGTTGTGTTTGGCTAACAAGAAAGTGCAAGAAAAGCTCGTTGGCTTAAAAAAAAAAAAAAAATTCTCATCTAACAAATTTTTCCTTTCTGACGTGGATTTTTATTATTATTAAAGTTGCTAATATGGCTTTTTTTAAGTAGCAATTAAATAATTTTTTAATATTTTATTAGCCATATGTGCGCCAATGATATACACCATTTGTTATGTAGGTATTTTCCGTTAGTGAGTAGTAGGAGACTAATTTAATTACAAGTTGAAAATAACAAGGATCAAATTGACTGCTATCAAAATGTAGGGACCAAAACAGTGTTTTTCCTTTTATTTTTTAAATGTCAATACTTTTCATTTTTTCCAATTTGGGGTTTTATACATTTGTCAATGAGATTTATGCATTTTCCAATCATAGTACTTAGGTCTGTGATGAGACTTACAACAGAAAATTCAACCAAGAATTGCAAATCTATATCGATAGAGATTGGTGAATATGCAATCATTAGGTGATCAAGAAACCAATTCACAACAAAATTGATCACCGTTTTTTCTTAAATAAGAGTCCTCTTTTTTATTTTATTTTTTTATGTAACTATTTGTGCTGTTAAATTGCTTGCATTTTTATTTACTTATATGTCTTCCACATCATTTTACTATCCTTCAAAGAAAGCTTTAAGAAGACAGTTCGAGGGCAGGTTCGCTAAATCTCAATTTTAGGTTTGCAAGTGCTCAAAATGGACCACTGAAGTCAGCAATAATTGCTTTGATCCACATCCAAATAATAAAGCTCCAACCTTTAATTAATTTCTTATTTCTTTTTTTCTTTGAAGTGCGATAAATAAAAGAATGAAAAAGCTTTTGGTTACATCCCAGTTTCCACCCTTCCCTTTCTTTACAACACAACATTACATTTTATATCTCCAAACATGACTATATACAAAACCATTGAGCAGGCCGCTATAGGTAAGAGGACCAAAAGGCTGCTCTAATACAAAATTAATTACCATTTTTGAGTTAACCAATGAATTTTCTATTGACAACTAAAAGTTATCTACAATTGCAACAAATGCAAACTTCTTAGTCAACGCATCATATGGCACAACCTATAAAACCTGGAAAGGATGAAGTGTTCACATCTAAAGAAGCATAGCCTTTTGCAAACATCACACAACCGACATAATATTACACTCAAGGTTTTGAAACCCAGACCGTTTATTGAACCGTAAAAAGGAGAGGTTTAAGGTTTTTGAGGTCGAACCGGGGTCGAACCTTGATGACGTCATAATTAATTTAATAATTATTTTAAATATATATAAAAATATTAAATTAGTAAAAAATAGAAAAAATAACTAAAATAGTCCAATTAAAACTATAAATCCATATTTTAACTATGTCTAATATATTTATCCCAAGCCCAAATATGAAATATCTATCCAATAATAATAATAACCATTTTTTTTTTATAAAAAGAAAATTAAAAGCATCAATTTGTACTGGCAAGTGGACAAAAGAATATGATATGATGTATCATCATATCATGTGGGGCTCAAGGCTTTGTAAGAAACAAAATCTCAGATTGTATGTCCACTTTCCAATTCTCACGTGATCAGCTGTCTAGCTCACATTCACAAACCTAAAAAAGCACTAGAAACAAAAGTGAATGAAATTAAAGGAATAGATAAAAAAGCAAAACAAACAAAAGTAGATGAAAGAAAGAATTGTTATGTTATATCTACAACATTTTTTGCAATATTTTCATAAGAATCACATCAAAATCTTATGTGAAAAGTTGTTACTAGTTTTAATTTAAACCCACTATTGAAATTATTTTTTTACTCACCAATATTAGCTAATCACAATCTATTACTTAAAATTTATTGTGAAAATATTGTGGTATCAGTTTTTAATTGCCATTTCTTAATATTAAATACCACACGTTTGAATCCAAAAATTAAAAACCCACACGATTACATTAAAAAAAAAAACTAAGGGATAAAGATTAAAGACCACCACACATTTTCATATGGACCCAATTTATTACTCATTGACTCAACTCTCAACCTCACATTTACTTCACAATTATCACATTCACATCAGAGGGGGAGAGAGAGAGAGAGAGAGAGAGAGAGAGAGAGAGAGAGAGAGAGAGAGAGAGAGAGAGAGAGAGAGAGAGAGAGAGAGAGAGAGAGAGAGAGAGAGATTGCTCAGCAGTCAGCACAGATAGAAGGCCGGTCGGTGGAGATTAAGGTTGCCGAAAGGACAAGCCGGTGGAGATCGGCTTGTTCTTTTTCTTTTTTTTTTCTTGTTCTGATTCAACTTTATTGTAAGAATTGGATTTTGTTTTGTGTTTCGTGTTTGGATTATGTGAGACATTTTTTGAGAGTGAAGCAAAGAGACTAAAACAAAGATCAGACGTTTTCTGGGTCAGATCAGACGTTTTCTGATTTCTTTTTACGTTTTTTGTGTGGATATTTTTTTTCTGACAAAAAATAGTAAATATTTCGGTATGGTGCCGTTTAAGGCTTAAATTTTTTTTTTTTAAAAGGGACCTATGAGAATTGTTCACGGTTCCCAAAACTAGGGGTGTTTCGGTTCGGTTTCGGTCGGTTTTTTTTAACTGACTAACCGAAACCGATATTCTCGGTTTTCAATATTGTCAACCAAAACCGACCGAAATAGCTAAAACACCGTCGGTTTTGGTTCGTTTCGGTTTCGGTCAGTTTTTCGATGAGTGCTCGATTTTGGGCCTGGGCCTAGAGTTTGGGCCTCTTGGTTTTTTTTTTTTAAATTCTATTTGGGCTTCTTAAAAAAAATCAGTATTCAAGCCATTTGTTTTATGGCCCTTTTATGCTCTAATTAAGCCTATTTTAGAAACATGTTTTGGGCTTATTTTAAGAACCAATTGTGGCCCAAATTCGGGCCTTGTCTATTTTGGCCCATGGCCATCTGTAGGAATTTTTAAGTTTTCTGTTTTGGCACTTTCAGCCCAAATTTGGGTCTTTCCTATTTTGGCCATTTTTGGGCCTTTTTACAACCTGCTGCTTTGTAGTTTACACAGATTCATCAAAAAAACAAAAAAATCACAACCTCAACCTGCTTTATATTTTACACAGATTCATCAAAAAACAAAAAAAAAATCACAACCTCAACCTGAACCTGCTTTGTATTTTACACAGATTCATCAAAAAATAAAAAAAAAATCACAAGCTCAACCTGAACCTGCTTTGTATTTTACACAGATTCATCAAAAAACAAAAAAAAAATCACAACCTTAACTTGCTTTGTATTTTACACAGATTCATCAAAAAAAAAAAAAAAATCACAACCTCAACCTGAACCTGCTTTGTATTTTACACAGATTCATCAAAAAACAAAAAAATCACAACCTCAACCTGTCACAGATTCATAAATCCAAAAATACAAACACATATAGCAGATTCATAAATCACAACCTGTAATACAAACAAGATTAAAAAATAAACTGTACAAGTCACAATAAAATAACTAGTGCAGATTTCAATACTTACATAATAACATTATAACAAAATAACACCAAAAATACTTACATAACACCAAAATTACTGGTGTTGATTTCAATACTTACAAAATAAACTAACTAGTCCATGTGTCAATACTTACATAATAGCATTATAGCCAAAGACTCAAAATAAATTGGCCATATGTCAATGTCAATGTCAACATATACTATTCATATTTAATATTTGGCCAAAGATTCAAAATAAATTGGTCATATGTCATTGCCTATTGACTAATATCCTATATTTTCTATGTATAGGGCACTGTCAAAGCACAAAATAAAAGCCTATACCTATATATCTATACGTAGGCCACTATCTACTAGTGCCTAATAGCAAAAAATGTAAATATCATCATATACCATTATATCACCCTTCCAAAGGGCAAAAAGCAATCTTCAACCATCAATGTCAATAGGTGTTGGTGTGGACATGCCTAGTTCCGATATAGCAGCACCATTCACAAGTTCTACAAACAAAAAATTAAAATAATATAAGTCACTTATACAATAAAACAATACATATGCCAAGAATCCAAGACATGCAGTTTTTTTTAATAATAACAGACATGCAGAATTTTTTTTAATAAATAAAGAAATAGAAATAATTTTTTTTTTAATATAACAAATAATAGTCATACCTCCATCAAGCTTTTCAAACTCCTCAACATCATCCATGGCAGCACGAAGGCAGATTGGAGCCGATGAAGGACGGAGCCAATTTTGACCACAAATGAGGGCTTCCACCATAAGTGGAGACAATGAACTCCGGAAGGGATCAAGGACACGACCAGCCGTACTAAAGGCAGATTCTGAGGCCACAGTGGATACCGGAATTGCAAGAACATGTTGTGCAACTCTTGAAAGGACACGGTATCATGGAGAATTAACCTTCCACCAAGCCAAAATATCAAAATTATCATCAGAGACATCTTCACAACTCTCTAACAAGTATTTATCAACCTCTGATTTGGTATTTGAAGAATCAATACCCTTCAAGTGCTCCTCAAATCCCATCATCCTTATTGCCTTCGCATCAACCACACTAGAATCATCTCCCTCCATTGATCCACTTGGTTTTTGGCCTTGGCCTTGTGCAGCAACACTTGCACTACTACTCCCCACTTGATTTTTAGCATAAACATTATATAAATCCACCAAAACAGCCTTTATTCTTTTTGCCATATCAATAGCCTTTTGGCTCTCATACAAAGTACCAAAACAGTACTCAAGATACCTCATCTTGTATCGAGGATCAAGAACTAGCCCTACATACAACAAGTGATTCATATTATCAAAGTTCCCCCAATACTTTTCAAATTTGGTCTTCATGTAATCAACCATTTTTTTCAACAAATAACTATCTTTTTCATACTCCAAATCAATTGTGCCATGAATTGACATGAGCTCCAAAAAGAAAGAATTACTAGTGACATAATTAGCACCTGAAAACCGCAAGGTTGCATCATAAAAAATTTTAAGAAATTTAGAAAAGATCCTAATCTTTTCCCAATCCACATCACCCATTCCCCAAGCAACCTCATCTATATCACTTCCATCTTCCTTTTCCTCCTCTCTAATTGTCATAAGATAATTTGGATTTTCTTCCTCCAATCTCTCAAAAGCTTTTTGATACTTCTCAGCCTTCTCCAACATAATATAGGTGTAGTTCCACCTAGTGGGCACATCTAAGCATAACTGACCTTTAACACCACCTAACATTTCTGACCTTCTTTCCGCACATAACTTAAATGTGTTTTGTCTTTGTGGAGACGATCTCACATATCGCACAGATTTTCTCACCTTCACTATTGTCTCATCCATTTCAACTAATCCTTCACAAACAATTAAGTTCAAGATATGAGCACTACACCTCACATGCAAGTATTTATGCCCTAAAATTGTTGCCTTCCTATGCTTAGTCTTTTTTTGAATAAAAGAAATCAGCCCACTATTAGGAGCAGCATTATCAACTATAATAGTCAAAATCTTGTCTATCCCCCAATCAAGTAAACACATCTCAACTGCCTTCCCAAGTGTTTTACCCTTGTGATTTTCCACTAAACAAAAACTAAGAATTCTCTTGTGTATTTTCCAATCACTATCTATAAAATGGGCAGTGAGACACATATAGTTCAAATTTTGAACGGATGTCCATGTATCTGTGGTAAGGCAGACCCGCTGCTCTTTTAGGGCTTCTTTGAACTTTTTTTTCTCATCTAAAAAAACCTTAAAGCAAGTTTTGGCAATTGTTGTGCGGCTAGGGATTGGATAGAACCTAGGTTGGGTTTTAGACATAAACCTCTTAAAGCCATAACCCTCTACAAACCTAAAAGACAGCTCATCTAGAATAATCATCTCTGCCAATGCTATCTTACATTCCTCAAAATTAAACACCCATGGCACTAGTTTACCACTACTTTCTCCTTCTTCTTTAGGTTTGAATGCTAGGGTTGATTGGTTTTTTTTCTTCCCTATAAGGATATTTCAAACATAGTGATTATATGTGAGTTCTCATGGTTGTAGTGCCATTTTGCTTAGTGTCACAAGCATAGGTTGTGCCACAGTAGTTACAAGCTACCCTAGGTTTATCCCCCCCTTCAATAACAGTAAAATGACCCCAAACAAAAGATCTTTTTTTACCAGTATTACTGCATTTGGTGGGAGTGGGGGTTTGCCTTTGTCTTTATGCACATTGGTTGTGCCTTGACCCGCTTCAAGGTCTTGACCCTCTAGGATTTCCGTTGTCTCATTCATCTATAATAAAAAATAAAACACAATAAGTCAGCAACTATAAAAAGTAAAAAATAAAAAATAAAAATTAAACCCCAATAACAATAAAACAATAACACAATAAAAGTCAGCAACCAAAAAAAAAAAAAAAGAAGGAAAAGGAATCTAGTATACAGCAACAAGCCAACCACTGGTACACAAATATTGGGCGTATTGAGGTCATGGTTCTTGAATAGTGAGTATGCGTAAATTACTTTAAAAATGATAATGAGCAACAAAAATTTTCAGTTCTAGATTTCAATACTCAACATCAAGCATTGCATTCTTTTGATACAATATGAAAGCCGCTCTTTTGTAAACCTTTTAATCTACAGACCCAGAGGTGAGCTTGAAATCATAGCACCCTTCTCCTGGGTTTAGATTTAGTGGACAATTTCATGTCATTCAGTAGAAACAATAGGAATTTTGGCTAAAGATACCCCTCCTCTTCTACTACCCAACCACTGGTAGCACTTGTTTAATTTTCAACGATTTCAAACTCTATAATGATCCAAAACTCTTTTCTAAAAAAAAGGAGGAAGAAGTGATTTCCAAGATTTTATTTTCTACAGAATCAAACTAGTCTTTCATTACTCATCAAAATAAGCAATATAAATCAAAGAGGATGGCCATAAACCCAAAGATCAAATAGTATCATTCCTATTTTCAAACACTTCATCAAACTACCTTTTTGCATCAACAAGTCAACTTAACTTGATCCCAACTCAGACACATTGCTAACTAAGGAATGCACACTGATTCAACACTAGAAAAATAGCAAGAAACTAACGCAATATTTTCAATCATATAATTCAACATAGTTGAAATTTATTTCAGCAAAATCATAGAGTAGAATTCTAAACAAGCAGTTGGATGATCCAGACCATAAAAAAACAATAAAGCAAAGCAAAATTAAACAAAATAAAAAAGAAAAGACAGAACTTTATGTCTGGGCATCCAAAATTTAGACCCAAGAATTTATATACACATACAGAATCAATGCATTTAACAATTTACACTAGGAAGCTTCAGATACCCACCAGAGAAAAAAAAAATGGAAACAAAGAAAAAGGTAGTTCTGAGGGGTTTCGTATATAAGCTTACATGTTGAAATTTGCCTGGACTGTTGTATACATGTTTATAATCTATACTCATAAGTACACAAATATTTTCTAAAAACAGTTTTTAGAGATTGTAAAATCTAAAAAAAAAAATTAAAAAAATACATTGAAAAAATACTTTTAAATAATAAATTAGGGTTAAATTTTGAGAATGTTTGAATTGTACACCATAAAATTTCAAAATATAGATTTTACCATTTGCAATTTTGAAATTATATTTGTTTGCATTAATAATTATTATCGTTCATGTTTTTCATAAATTATCACATAATCTTACCATATAATTTTGTTAGTTGACATGCATGTTTAGTTTGTCAAATAAAATAATCACATGCAATATGCGGTTTCATTTTTCTAGAATAAATTTTAAATAATTAAAATAAATAATTTTAATTTTAAATAAATAATTTTAATTAAATTAAATTAATTAATTTTAAATAATTAAATAAATTTTTTTATAAAAATATTACAACAACCGGTTTTTGATGACAACCAATTTTAGAACACTTTGATAAAAATAAAAATAAAAAACCAATTTTTGGACACCAAATATTCCTTTATTTTTTTCCAAAGCCCCAACAAAAATTGCATTAAGATTGGGAAATCCCAAAACACAAGTTAGATCCATTAAATCGAACCAAATAGGCAAATATGGAGAACCTATGGCTCACCGTGAGATGGACTGATGGAGGCTGAATGGAGGCCGTCTGTTTCGAAGGCTGATGCAGGCGGTCTGTCGGCGTGGAGGCAGTCTAATGGGAACGACGGCATTTAAGCAAGGAGCGGTGGAACTGGTCCGTGAACATCGCCGCGAGTCGACCCGAGTCGAGTCGAGTCTTGGTTGTATCGAGAGTGAGAGTCATGGCTGGATCGAGAGTGGGAGATTGAGAGTCATGGCCGAGTCATGGCTGGATCGAGAGTGAAAGTCAGTCACTGCGTTGGTGCTTGAGTGAGTGTTAGTCAGTGAGAGAGAGAGAGAGAGAGAGAGAGAGAGAGAGAGTGGAAACCGGAAAGTGTGAAGAGAATCAAGAGATGGAGATGGAGAGGCAGAGCGGCGGCTAAGTTTGAAGAGGAGAGAGTGGAAAGTGTTTGACTATTTGGTGAAAATGTGGGCTGTGGGGTATGTAGGGTTTCCATCTTTACATTATATAGGGTAATTAGTTTTAGTTTAATTAGAATCTTAAATATTTATTTAGTTTAATTATCGGTAATTAATTTAATAAATTTCATTTTAATTATAGGCCAATTCCCATTAGGCCGGATCACTTATGTAGGGGTGTTTCAAAGTCAAACAAACAACAACAAAAAAAAAGGGCCGAATCATTCCAGACTCAAGGCCCACAGTGATAATATTTAAACTTTGAATCACCATTGGCCCAATTGTGAAAAAAATTGGGCCAAACTTTGCCACTTATTTAAATATATATTATATTATATATTTAATATAATAATATATAATAATGTTTTGGTTCGGTTCGGTCAGTTCGGTGTACAAAAATTTGACACCGACAATAGAACCAAATATTTCTTTTTTTTATAATACAAAACCGACACTGAAACCGAACCGAACCAAAATTTTTGCCTCGGTTCGGTCGGTTTCAATTGGTTTTTTCGGTTCTACGGTTTTTTGCACACCCCTACCCAAAACCGTGAGGTCCGACCGCGGTTCGCACAAGTCCCTGCTTTTTTCCCATAGAGCAGTTCTTGAGGTTAAAAGAATCGCAAAAATGAGCAGTTCGAGGCTTTCCCGGTCGGACCGTATGGTCCGGTCCAGGTTTCAAAACCTTGATTACACTATTAAAAAAAATGATAAGCTGCAATGGAAAAAGAACCTTTTATTGAATAATGTTAGAGTCAGTATGATTGGTGTATTCCCGAACTTTTTTTATTTTTTTATTATTTTTTGTATGGGGGTGTATTCCTAAACCTCTCTTCCTACCATCTTTATTGAATAATATTGATGACTTTTTGCTATGGAACTCCAACTCTCTATCTCCTCGTCTCTGCTCTAGATTCATGGTTTCAACTGCACAACTTAGATTTTCTTTTCACCTACCAAACAATCAAACCCACTAATCATATCTGACCAAACTATATATATATATATATATATATATATATATATATATATATAGATTTAAATTAAAAATGAACCAAACATTTTGAGAGGGTAAAACTTGTAAGCCGTGTCACACCTTAGCCGAGTCGTCATTTGAGTGGGTGGAGGTTGGCGTAATGGTGGGTGGTGGCCCTTATGGTGGTGGTGGCAGTCAAATTTGTCTCTCTATAGATTTGAGTTTTTTGATTTTGTTTTTCTGTAACATGTGAGATATGAAATGGTGTTTCACTTTTTGAAAAGCTTTTTAATTGGACTCGGTTTTTGAATTGTTGTGAATACAATGAATATTTGGATGGATATTTATATTGTTATCCCACTTTTCACACAAAAAATTAAAAAAAAAAATTGATACATATGGGACAAAATTAGATTTCAATTGTAAAATCTTATTAGATTTTCTCTGATCTTTAGTTATATATATATATATATATATATATATATATATATATATATATATCATTCAATAAATATAGAACTTCCTTTAAAAAAAATTAATATGTTTATCATAATTAAGGGAAATCCAAATGGGTACTTCACTTGAGCATATGTGAATAAGGCATATAGATACCACAAATGGTAAAGGAGAAAGAAAAAGTTGCTAATCCTTTTTAATATGGTTAATTTTTTTGCCTTAATTAGTCTCCCAAACAACATACTGCTTATTCATACCACAACCACAAATGACAATGCAGCATTGGCCATCAGTAATTGCTAATCTAAAAGTACAGATTTCTTTAATAGCTCTACCTTCGTTTCTTTTGGCCAATATGTCTTTACTATATCAAAATCAAACAACAAAAATCATATAAAAATCATCAAATTAGTGTTTAAAATTATAATTAAAATTTTAAAGAAATCTCGCACAATTGCACCAAAATTTCATGCAATTAAGTCACACTCAGGAATATTGGACCATTTTTTCTTTGTATAAATAGGGGGTTCCAATGGGATGAGGGGCTAACAATATTCTCTCCAAAACATTTATTATAGGACCATAAAAGTTTTCCATTGTAGACTTTTCACGCTTAAAGAACATGACTTGCCAACTAATCAAACTAGAGTTTTTAGTGCCTATAGCAATTTCACAACATCAAGTACAAACCCTAGTGTATATAGTGTCAAATTTTATAGTCTCCTATTACTTCAAATAAGTGTTTAATTTTTCTCTCACAGTATTAAATAGTAAAGCTTCTAGGCCATAGTCTCAACTACAAGTCTCAATCATGTTAGCCTTGGATGACACCTTTCCACAACGTATCATTATGAGATGCAGAAAAAATTTGGAGTGTACACAACGTTTTGTGTGGATGGAAAGAAATTTTATCTTATTCCAATTGGTTAGGTCAGTAAGGGACCTATTCCAATTTAATGATCCTTTAATTTTGTATACAAGTAATAATCAAGGAAACTTTCGCCTAAAATAAGTTGGACTTCTAGCAAGAGAGAAAATTGATGTCTAAACAAATCAAGCTAAGGCCAACCAAAATGGACTATATATATATATATATATATATATATATATATATATATATATATATATATATATATATATATATATATGTATGTATATCATACAATAAATATAGATCTTCCTTAAAAAAAAAAATGTTTATCATAATTAAGGGAAATCCTAATGGGTACTTCCCTTGAGCATATGTAAAAAAGGCATATACATACCACAAATGGTAAAGGAGAAAGAAAAAGTTGCTAATTCCTTTTAATATGGTTAATTTCTTTACCTCAATTAGGCTTAGTTTGGATAGTGCTAAACGCATCTGTGTTCAGCGTTTTCCATCTTTTTTTTCTTTTTTTTTTTTCGTTTCTGCTGCAGGGGATAGCGCGTACTGTGCACGCACTGTTCACCTACTTTTCAGCAATTTTTTTTTATTAAAAATGGGTCCCGCAATACTATTCACACATTTAAAAATTATTTTGCTACAGTATTTTCAGTTTTCAGCTATATCCAAATGGACCCTTAGTCTCCCAAACAACATACCACTTATTCATACCACAACCACAAATGACAATGCAGCATTGGCCATTGGTAATTGCTAATCTGAAAGTATAGATTTCTTTAATAGCTCTACCTTCCTTTTTTTTAGCCAATATGTCTTTACTAAATCAAAATCAAACCACAAGAATCATATAAAAATCACCAAATTAGAGTTTAAAATTATAATTAAATTTTTTAAAAAAAATCTAGGCATAATTGCACAAAAATTCCATGCAACTAAGTAACACTCAAGAATATTGGACCATTTTTCCTTTGTATAAATAGGGGGTCCCAATGGAATGAGGGGGCTAACAATTTTCTCTTCAAAACATTTATTGTAGGAACATAAAAGTTTTCCATTGTAGACTTTTCACACTTAAAGAACATGATTTTCCAATTAATCAAAGTAGAGTTTTTAGTACCTACAACAATTTCACAACATCAAGAACAAACCCTAGTACAGTGTTAAATTCTATAGTCTCCTGTTACATCAAATGTGTGTTTAATTTTTCTCGCAAAATATTAAATAGTAAAGCTTTTGGGCCATAGTCTCTACTGCAATTCTCAGTCATGTTGGACTTGGATGACACCTTTCCACAACGTATCATTATGAGATGTAGAAAAAATTTGGAGTGTACACAATGTTTTGTGTGGATGGAAAGAAATTTCATCTTATTCCAATTGATTAGGTCAGTAAGGGGCCTATTCCAATTTAATGATCTTGGAATTTTGTATGCAAGCAATAATCTAGGAAACTTTCGCCTAAAATAAGTCGGACTTTTGGCAAGAGAGAAAATTGATGTTTAGACAAATCAAGCTAAGACCAACCAAAATGGACCATATTCGTTTCTTATCTCGATTTGTTCCATGCACAAGACTTATAGTCAATGCTTGGCATATAAAAGTTGAACATCTTATCTAAAGTCCATCCTTTGAAAGCTTGAGAAAAAAATTCATTTAAACCAACACAATATATAAATTACAATAAAATCAAAGAAAAATTGTCAAAAATAATGAAAATTGAATCTGTGCTTAAATTCTTATAAGGATGAACACAATAGCAATATCTTTTTTTTCTTTTTTCTTTTTTATAAATAGAGATAAAAAAAAAAAAACGATGCTTATTTTGTTCGTATGATAAAGTCTTATTACAAAGTTAATTGAGACTCATGCTGATTAGTGATTAGCAATTATATATATATATATATATAAAAGCAAAAATCTTACTGTTACTCAAAAGTTTACGTTAACTTATTTTACTGTTATCTCATTTATCTCTCATTAATTACCTAAGCTTACATCACACATTTCTCTCCTTTTCATATCTTTTAGCATACCCACCATTTTAATATTTAAGAAAAAAACAAAATAATAATAATTAAGAACTAATAGTAATAACTAACCAGATAAGGCCTTGGAGAGAGATAGAGAGACGCAAAAATATTGTGAATTTTTAAATAAAACGCATTGTTTCACTACATATTACCAAAATAAAAGACTTGAGATTGACAAAACATTTGAAAGAGAGAGAAAGAGAAATCTAAGGGGCCGCCGCCTCCGTCATATTGGCATCCCACCACCATTAAGACACCAACCCCTATGGGTATTTTTTTCTTTTTAAATTAGGGGATTAAATATGATCTAGGTTTGGGTCATTTGGTTAGATAGTTTTTGTTTTAAGTATATAAGTAGATAGAATACTTGGTACGCAATGTAAAGCCATATTCTACTATGGTTTTAAATCATCTATAAGACACATACATACACACTTGCTCATACCATATTTTAATGTTGCATTATCGATGAGTAGAAGACAGTGAGAGAGTTGGACATACTTTTATTTCATAGTATTAAATATGTGAACACAACACAAATTAATTGATTTTCAAGGTCCTGTTACTATTTTGCATTTATTTTTGGTTTCATGATTTAAAAAAAAAAAAAAAAATCTTACCTTGAAAAGGCTATAAATATGCAGTCCAACTACTAAATTAATTTTTAAAATCTTAAAATGTATATATTTCTTTACTCTAATTTAGTTTACTTTTTTTATAATATATGTACAACACTATCCAAAACTGTCTTATATAAAACTAGGTTTTTTGTTGTTGTTGTTGTTGTTGTTGTTGTTGTTGTTAGTGTTCCTATTCTGTAGGAAATAAAATTGTTTTTTTTTTATCTAATTTATAAGTGAATAAATCAATTTGAAAATTAATAGGAGGGTGGTCCTATTTTTTAGGTAATGTTTTAGTGAGAGTTAGAGTTGTGTAGAGTTATTTAGCCCGCTTAAAGCACAATTGGATAAACCTAGTTAACAAGCCAAGTTATTACTTAGTCCAAATTCCAGATCTAGGTTAACACAATCATATAATCATATCAATGTAAAGTGCGGAATATAAAAATACAAAGATATGATGACCCAGGAAAACCAAACCAGTAAAAAACCTGGGGAGGATTTAACCTAGTTATCTTCAAGGTAAACCCAAATCCACTATGAAAGAGTCGAAGTTGTACAATAGCGACTTAGACCACTAACATCCTATTGCTACTTGCCGGTAGAAACTTACTGACACGACCACGTGCAAGCTCCGAGAGCACGACTCCTTCTTTCTTGGATTCTCCAACAAGTAGAAGCACTCCCGCTTGTGTATCTTTAAGCTTTTATGGCAGCAACTGAATGATCATTAAGCTTTCAAAGAAATCTCCTTCTTGATAATCCTAAGCTTGTGTGAAGGCAAGCACCTCTTAGATCTCACAAGAGATTCACACAAACAGCAATATGAGCAACTTTAAAAACGTGGCTAGTGTTTGCCTTTTATATCTAGGGCAAAACATAAAACCCTACACGTCATATGGGCTTAGGGTTGAGTTGAAAATTCTGTAGAAAAAACAATCTACACGACTTTCGATCGGTCGAGTCTAATTCTCGATCGATCGAGTCAAGCAGAAATGCACAGTAACTTCTGCAGTTAACTCGATTCCAACTTTACATAAATAACACACTTTGAGCAAGTCTGAAACATAACTAGACACCTATTTTGATCATAGTTTGCCAACAATACATATTAGAGTTCTAATACATTAGTTCCTAAGTGCTTAGAACCTAACAAACTCCCCCTTTGGCAATCTGTGAAAAAACACAACTAAAAGCTCAAAGTTTACAAAGAAAAGCCCTTTACAAAAATATGCCCATTATAACAAATCCAATCCTAACTACTATCCATCAGTTGCAAGTGTAGACAGCAGCTCAATTGAATCAATCTGTATATTTCCTGAAACACTAAACAAAACGCATAAACGTATGTGTGGAAAATACAAGTAAGCCAATATGAATCACAATATAAAAACAAAAGTAAACTAACTCTCCCCCTAAGTTAGATACATCAAAAAGTTTTTATATTCTCCCCCTTTCAAAAACAAATTCAACTTCCCCTAAACAAAACACATAGGATTCCCAAAGACATTTTATCTATTTCTCCACCTTTTTGTCACGTATTGACAAAGACAACTCAATCAAAGAGTAAACAGAAAACATACGCAACAAAGGATAAGAGAAAATAGAGAATAAAGGGAACACAAAACAATTCAACTCTATAGAAAATAGAGACAACTCCCCCAATGAAGAGCAACAACTCCCCCTATGAACAACAAAGGTTAAAAAAAAAAAAAAAAAACTTTTCTCCCCCTATAAAAATAGGAAAAACAAAACAAGGTTTGGGAAAAACGGTTTTGGGGAAAATATAGGAGGTGGGGAAAAATAAAAAGACACAAACCAAACTAAAAATATAAGTTGAGGATACACATGAAGAAAAATGTTCTCTCTTTCAATAAATGCAAACTTGACATTATGTGACCCATAAATAGTTGCATGAGTAGAGAAAATATTTGCTCATTGATTATCCATCATATCTCTTAAGAAAAATATTTTTATAGTTCACACATAAAAATAGCATATACTAGAAAGTATAAAGGACTCAAAAATTAATTAATCAATTTTTAAATCAAGTTGAATACCCAATTTAGCAAAGTGCATGCATGTTATGTGTGAAACAATGAGAGATATGATTGCAAAAATGCAAGATTGATACAGAAAACAATGCAATGCATGTGAATCCTAAATACAAATGATGCATGAAAAAAAATTTGGTTAAAAACTTAGAAACTGAAATTTTTTTAGTTTCGATTGATTGAGAATCGATCGAATACCAATCGAATTAGGTAGAAGCTACCAAAAATTTTAACGCATTTTCGATTGATCGATCGAGGAACAGATTCGATCGATCGAAAATCTTGAAAAATCAAATTTTTGAAAAACACAGCAATTTAATGCAAGAACTCCTCAAAGCATAGAGTTTCATGAACGAAATGCATGAGTATGAGCTTAAAAGATTTTCAAAAACACTTAAATCCAATCCAGATCTTTAAAAACAAAGATTTTCAAACTCTTCACCATATTTTGCATCAAACACCATAGAACACATAATCTTGGATGGCCAAACGAAATTTACACACAATATCATGTACCAAGTTTAACAAAGAGTAACTTGTGTAGTGTGTGCAACTAACAAAAGCTTGAGATACATGTGAGGTGATATGTGGATAGAAATCAATCATAATTTCTACAAAATCTATCACATACATTCAAAAGAGACTAACCCTCAAAGAGTTACATCATATAACTCTCACATCTCCTAGAAAACAAGCTTGCAATCATGTAAGTTTCTTGATTTGCCTCATAATATACACACAAATTTTAATTGTTCAGAAACATATTAAAAATAGCCGGGATAATGTACACACCAATTTATTTATTTGATTTAGCATTAAGTCCAATAATGTACACACCAATTTTAAGCACTTAAAACGAGGGTACACCTTATGTTCTTTTTGTGCATGTGCTACATTTTCTCGAGCACAAAATCTTACGATATGCACTAAGGTGTTCATGATTGGCTAGTGAACAGTGATGAGATAGTTATTTATGAATTTCTCAAAAGGATCAAGTCCAACAGTCAAAGACACGAGACTTCAAGATCAAGACAATGTAATCCAAAACTATAAACATCTTTCCACACAACATGCACTACAAAGCTCAAACTAGTAAAGTGCAATAGAATAAGCTCATCCAAGCTAAACAAAGTTCATAAACAAGTTATGTAAAAATACCATGGCCAACCTTGATTACAAATTCATGATGTGTAATACAAAACACAAAAATCTTTATGGTTAAAAAAAATTTATGACCAAAACTAAAAGCACACATTTTGCTAAATGATTAAAATGCAAAAACAATGCATGACAATGCAAAACTAAGCTATAGAAGGTACACAAACAAGAAACATCAATTTCTTAATTAACCCATGAGCACATGTACAAACTAGTATACTCTCACACAAAATCAGAAATAGCTTAGCACTTATATAACACATACTATTTAAGTTTCTCCACAATGTCAAGCATGTTCTGAATCAAGAGAGAGATATCATAATTCATGTAATCCTCAAGAAAAATAAAACAAGATTGAAAATAAAATATTTTTGTCTTTTTTAAAATTTTCAATGTTTTTGGAATTTTGTTTTAATAAAAAACAACCTAAGAAAATATATCAACCAAAATCAAAAAGAAAACATGTCCATAATTTATTGAAAGAATTAAATCAAGGACAAGTAAACAACACTCACCTTAGAGAATCTTTTCTCACCCATATAGCGCGAGTCTTCGACCTTGTAGGTGAAAAACCATGAGAATTAGAGTGTATTTAAGGGATTACACCAATCTTCTAAGAAAGACTAAAATCCTGCAAATTCCTTTCACAAGCCAACAAGCTTAAATCTTTCAAAAGCATATGAAACAATTTATTTAGACTTATGGCAGGAGAAATACCATCACATATCCTAGCTTGAAATACAGAATGTTTAAATTTCAATTTATGACAATTAGGACGAATGTGACTGAAGAAACCACAAAAGTGACAAACATGAATAAATTTAGGAACATCAGTATTCCTAACAGCAAATCTAATATCAGATTTTGGTTTTTGCCTCAACAAAGAACAATTTGGCCTAAAATGACCAACAACACCACAAAGATGACAGGTAGGCACAAAAACAAATTTCTTATGCTTTCTAACAGTAGGTTTAGACATAGGTTTAGAAACTTCAGCGTTTACATTAGAACTTTTACCTTTGTCTAACCTAGCACAATAAGCCTTTTCTTTATTATTCCTCTTGAAAGGAGGGATATAAACTTTTTCAGTTTTAGGCTTAAGAGAAACAACAACACTTATGTTATCAATAATAGGCTTGGTACTAGTCAAATTTTCAATTTTAGCTTTAGATTCAACTAACTCTTGTTCTAAGCTTTTCATCTTCTCATCTTGAGAGGAAATTTGATTTCTCAAAAATTCATTCTTTTTATCAGATTCATCTAATCTAACAACCAATTCCTATTTTTCAAGATTAGCCAATTTTAACTCTTCTTTGAATTTCTTAGCAATTTTCAAAGATTTCAATAATTCCTTACAGAGAGTTTCACAGGCATCAATAAAATCAACAGAAACAACAGTGTCTTTTTTATTCAAATAATCACAATAAAAAACAGTAAGACACTTAGAATTATCCATGATAACAGGGGTCAAGGATTAGCTCAGAGATCAAAAGATCTACAACAAAAGAGCTACCCGCTCTGATACCAATTGTAGAGTTATTTAAACCCCTTAAAGCACAATTGAATTAACCTAGTTAACAAGCCAAGTTATTACTTAGTCTAAATTCCAAATCTAGGTTAACACAATCATATAATCATATCAATGTAAAGTGCGAAATATAAAAACACAAAGATATGATGACCTAGGAAAACCAAACCGGTAAAAAACTTGGGGAGGATTTAACATAGTTATCCTCAAGGTAAACCTGAATCCACAGTGAAAGAATCGAAGTTGTATAATAGCGACTTAGACCACTAACATCTTATTGCTACCCACCAGTAGAAACTTACTAACACGACCACGTGCAAGCTCCGAGACCACATACTCCTTTTTTCTTGGATTCTCCAGCAAGTACAAGCACTCCCGCTTGTGTATCTTTAAGCTCTTATGGCAGCAACTGAATGATCATCAAGCTCTCGAAGAAATCTCCTTCTTGATAATCCTAAACTTGTGTGAAGGCAAGCACCTCTTAGGTCTCACAAGAGATTCACACAAACAGCAATATGAGCAACCTAAAAAACGTGGCTAGAGTTTGTCTTTTATACCTAGGGCAAAACATAAAACTCTGCACGTCATATGGGTTTAGGACTGAGTTGAAAATTCTGCAGAAAAAATAATCTGTTCGACTTTCGATTGGTCGAGTCTAATTCTCGATTAATCGAGTCAGGCAGAAATGCACAGTAACTTCTACAGTTAACTTGATTCCAACTTTACATAAATAACATACTTTGAGCAAGTCTAAAACATAACTAGATGCCTGTTTTGATCATGATTTGTCAAAAATACATATTAGAATTCTAAAACATTAGTTTCTAAGTACTTAGAACCTAACAAGTTGTATTTTTACCGAATTATCCTTTATTTTTGTCTCTACTTAAATATAGGGGTGTAAGGGCATTTTAGAACTAAAAAAATGAGGAAAGCCCTTAAATAATAATAGTATTGATATTACAAAATTAACCGTGCAATTTACTAGTTAAAATACAAAAGGGAAAACTTATTTTTGTTCATGCTCTACACAATCAGAAAATTCTCACAAAATTGGAGCTCATCTCATCTCTGACGGGTTGATTTGCGGTGGTCAGCTATCTCATCTCCGACGACAAGCGAGCCGTTGATAGATTGAGCACTCTTTGCCACCCCATTTTCCGATTATAGGTCTATCTCTCTCTGTTTGTTTCCAGATAAATTAAGGAAATTACACTTATATCCGATTCTACTAGGTACAATCTTCTACAGCTTTTCATTTCATTGCATTTCTATAGATTTACTCGGATTCTGTATTTGGAGAAATTGTTTGAAATGAATAGGCTTTGTTTGAGTTTTTATTTATTTTAAAAGTTATATTTATTTCAATTGATTTGAAATTCTAGCTCAATTCGTTAGCTTTGTGGTGGAATTTGAGCTTGATTAAATTTCTTTGGACTCATTTAGAATCTGTTTGGTTGTTGAGAAATTGTAGGAAAATAAATGAGTTTGTATTGTATTGGTTTTGTTGAGATTTTTTTTTTGTTGAAGATTTTTATTTCTATTTTATTTATTTTTATAATTTTATTGTTGGTGTTTTCAATAGGTAAATTTTCTAGCTCGAATCCCTAACCGTTAACTTGTGCTGCAATTTGAGTTCTATTAAATTTCTTTGATTCATTTGAGAATTTGTTTGGTTGCCTAAAAATTGTAGGAAAAGAATGATATATTGGAGAGGATTTTGGGATTGATTTGTACATTCTGGTTTGATTTGAGCTTAAATTATTGGTTGATTTTGCTATTTGGATTTTGGATGAAAAATAGTAAGTAAAGCTTGAATTTTTAGGTTCTATGTGGAAAGATTACTGAAATAAACTTGTATGACTGTTGTTTGATGAAAGAATGTTTAGATTGCATTCCCAGTTGATTTTCCCTTCCTTTTAACGACAAGCAGTAGCAGTCGTAAAAATTGAACTTTAGGTTTGTATTGGATGTTTGATCCTAACCTAGTTTATGACATCTTCAGAATCAATGATCTATAAATCCTTAAGATTGGATACCCAATGTTAATAAAGTTATTTAGAATGACTATTAAGTTGAGTACTCAATGTTACTAACTGGAGTAATTCAAAATGCCCATAAGGTTAGATACTCAAGCATGCTTTGTCACTTTCTTTTGCTCTCTGCTATGTGTTACTATATTTTTTCTGTGTTTCTGGCTGTTCCAGCTGTGCTTCTATAGTGTCTTTGTACTGATCAGATGTATTTCATTGAAATAAAAATATTCTTATTCATAAAAAGAAGGCGGTTAGATACTCAAGCATGGCTTAGAACCCTGAGCAAAATTGCAAGATTTGTTTCAGGGAAGAATTTAATCTCTTAAACACACACACATGCATCCAATGAACACTTTAATTATGTTAAGCGTCCTTCCCTTTGTCATTACCTGAATAGAAACTTGTGCACGTTGTTTACACCTTGGAAAATAGGCAGAGTGCTTCCAAGACCCTCCATATTGGGGGTTACAGACATATAAATGCAATGGCCATCCTGTCATTGGTTGGTAGATGCTCTGCCATACTCATAGAGGTAGATTGTTAGTAAAGGGTCTAATGCTTTTATCAAAGGGAAGAGTTGCAATTAGCAGCAGATCATGGACTCGTTATGAAATTAAGGGTCTTCCAGAATAATGGTTGATGAGATATATTGTTATAATGAATGCCTTAAGAACCCAACAACCCAATTAAAATGGTTCAGTAAAAGGAGGGGTAACATGCCTTTGTCTTGGGCTTCACTTCATTCATTATAATTAAAAAAGTGTAAGTTTCTGATGGACTGGCACTCCGATAGGTCAACTGCTATTAGTGCTGCTAGAAAGATCCAAATTATAATGCACTATCTAATACTAATTCATCTTTAAAAAAAATTGAAATAAGTGTCCAGGTATAATGGAATATTTGAAAATATTTTGCTAATCTGTCATTGTTAGGATTTATTGCAATTCTATATAGATGGGCGTTGCTTCTTAAAATAACATATAGATATGTATCTAAATATTTTATGCTTTAATTGCTACCTTATATATATATATATGTATGTATATGTATTTTTTTTATCTTCAGATAAGGACAATTGTTGAATGGTGGCCTTTGTCTCTAAGTATACCTATCTATTGCTTTTGATGAAAACTGCATATAATTAAAAAAAAAAAAAAAAAAAAAAAAAAAGCGAATGCCAACATAGCTGCAATAGATGGTTGTACAAGTTAAAACTAAGTACTTTCATATCTGGATATGGTATGCACCATATATTTTTGGTAAATTTTAAAAAGATGTGGATAGGATCTAAGCTTATCATTAAAAATTGGTCTGGTCTAGTTGGTTAACAACTGGGAAAAGATGAATTATTTTTCTATGTATTACATTTATCAAATTGCTTTATATGTGACAATATTTAACCTCTGTGATCATATGAGTACCTGTGTTCTACCCATAATTTTCTTCTCATTTTGTGCACAAAGATGATTATAGCAATTCTGTCATTGAGGTATACTGGTTTGTTATTTCAGATATGGATTGGTTTCCCTAACAACTTGCTTCTTTTCAATGTTTGCTCCACTAATAGACAAAACAACTTGATGGGAATCTTCCATCCGAACTTGAGGAGTTCCTGAATAACAATCAAAGGGTTGAAATGGTAGTAAAGTTGGGTAGAGAGAATACTAATTGCCAAGTTATTCTGTTACAAAAGATCAGGGGCCCTATCCTTCATTTGAAACCCAAGAAACAACAGTGGTAGGTGTTTTCGCTACAAAACATGCTTGTTTTTACTTCTTTAACTTAGAAATACATGCTTTGTTTTCGAGTGATTCTCTTTTTAGTTCATGTCTTAGTTTTCTTTTGATACTGCAGCCTCATAACACAGCTGAATTGGAAAACGTGGAAGCTTTGAAGGATAGTGAGAACAAAGCAGGAAAACGCAAACGCCAAGTGAATTATTCTTGATGGAGATGTGATCACAAATTTGTGATTATAAGTTTTATGCTTTTCATGTTTCTTTTCTGATATCAATCATTTTTGTTATGTTTAATTTTTATTTTTCTATTTTAACTCAATTCAACTCAACTAAGATAAATCCTAACTATTTTGAGTTTGCTACATGGTTCTTTTTTTGCTACTTGGCCTTATCTAGGACATGTCCCCATATATCTTTTCTTTTAACATAATATTTGTTGCTACAATTTGGCTAATGTGCAACTGTTAAAATATGGCAGAGTGATCAAGTTGGTGTACAAAGCATGGAAATGTTAAAAGTAAGAGCTGCCCTCGAAGAAAGATTGAAACAAGAGGGTGTCCTTAGTTTCAGAGCTTCAAAGTAAGATAAAGCCCAGAAACGTCTGAAGCCAGTTAATGGGTATTGTTTCTGCCTATGCTCTCTACTATTGGCTTCTTTCTGAAATTTTGATTACTAATTCATTGAAGATGGAATGGAACAGACGACTTGTGACGTATGATGATTTCGATGATGATGCTATAGATGTGGGGGCCGGCTACTAGATTCAGTAATGGTCATGCAAGTTCATTGAGCATAAGTAAACTTCCCAAATTGTTTCTGCTAAAACAAATAAGCCCAAGGTATAAAACTTGATTGGACCTCCTATTTGTATATGTGAGTTTATATGGACATTAATTTCATCAATCAATAGTAGCCTGCACATGAAAGAAAACCATTACATATATGTTTCTTGTTAAAATGGTGTGAATAGGTTCATCAGGTGAATGTAATCTTTGTCTAGATAATGTATGGTTTTGGGGCTTTACTGTCTTGACTGTATCACTAGAGCATTATGTTTCTTGTTTGCATCCTTGAATCAAGAATGTTTGGTTGGTTTTTATTTTAAGAAGCAAGGTACCACGAGTATGTGCTTTTATGATTCTTGTCCCTCTTAGGTTTCCAAATGCACTTGGGGCTTTTATGTATCCAATTTATGATCACGAGGAACTACCACTAGCTTTTTGCTGTCGTGCTACTGTCAAAGGTTGCATTCATGTAAGTTCTAGTCAAGGGATTCACAGTTTAGTTTTCTGAGAGCATTATCATTTGATAATTCCTTACCATTTTTACATCCTGCTGAATACTTGTTAATGTCTTGTGCATTTTGTTTATGAGGAAATTGGTATATGCATGTTCATTCTTGTCTAATCTTATTTCAAATGTACTTAACTGTTTGTATTATGCATTTTATAAGAGAGAACTTGACCTATTTGCATGATGCCTTTAAGAATTGGGAGTGAGTCAATTATTTGCTTTGATTTGGATTGAAATTGTGTGGCTAATAATTGAAAAACCTGGAAACAAATTTCATAGTTAATGTTGGCAGTACATTTTGGGTTAGGATATTTACTTGGTTGCAGAGATTTGATTATTGAACTTACATCTTCTTGTTCTTGTCACTAAGGACTTCATTGTATGACAATTTTTCAATCAAACACCTCAACAATTTAACAAGGGCATGATTAATTGGTTTGTTTATTTCCTTGCAGTTCTTAATGCAAGGGAAAGTTGGTGGCTATGTGTCAGTCTTTGAGAAGTACCAGGAGAAGGTAGAATCCTTTATGTGAGACCCTTTAAACATTAGTACATCAGGCTGTTTTGCATTGAAGTAGAATAATATTAAGATTAGGATTTGATCATACATGGTTCTTGTACTGATTCATTTTTCTTCATTTGCTTCCTTTTTTTCTCCTTTATCTAGTTAAAATACCAAGTTCCTTTATGTTAATATGAAAATGTTTACATAAACTTCAAGAATGAAGAATTTAGTAACTTGGAAAGCTAATTGAATTTTGTTTTGATATTTTTGTTTTGGTATAATATAGATTTTTTAATATGTGGTTCTTTAAAGTCTATGTGCATGGTTGTGAGTTTTTATTTTTAGTTTTTTTAAAAGAGAAAAACCTTATTTTGAGGGTTGGGAGACCCTAAAAAAAAGGCTATTGTTCTCTTACCCCTTTTAAAATTTTCAAAGGTTGCCCATCTTTGATAAAGATAAACCATTTGTTTCAAGGGTTATGTAGGCTATTGAAATTTCAGTTTCAAGGGCCATGAAGGCTGTAGAAATTTCCAGTTCAAGGGAGCTTGTTTCAAAGGTGATCAAAGATTAGTTAAACCCTCTAAATAATATCTTTTGAGGGCTTTTAATAATTTTTTCATGGGTTTCGACCCTCGAAAAAAATCAACTTTGTTGCAGGCGTATAACCTAACATAGACAAAAAAAAACCTCTTTGTGAAACCAACACTGAAACCATAAACTAGATTAATAGTTGTTGTACAAGATACACAATAAACCCTTCAAGCCTAATGCTATCCTCGTACTTGAACTCTCCAAGTCGAAGCTAACAACCTATTATGCCGGGTCATTTCTACATCTAGTTGCGAGATTTGCAAATTGAGCCACCAATTGCAAGCAGCTGAGACTCCTTGGATTTGTGGTATTGCTAAAATGATTCCCAGTTTCAAATAACTCTCAACACCCAAGTATGGTGAAGACAGTGATGAAAATAGTCTCCTCTCATTGATATGGAAATGGAGAGAGGGAAAGAGAAGAGAGAAAGGTTATGTATGGCTCTCTCTCTCTCTCTCAAATAGGAAATTTGCAAGGCTGTGTAAAACTCTAATATTGAACACTAGTACTGAATGAATAATGTAAAAATAAGGACTTGAGCACCAGATTCTTATTAAATTTAATCCCTTCTTCTATCTCAATTTTTCGATTCAATTTCTTGGAAAATTCTTTATTGTTGTGAAAGGGTCATGAGCATTGGCATTTATAGAGGACTAATACATCACCTCGACTTATAAAAATTACAATGAAACACAAAACTAAATAAGGAAATACATATATAGCCGAAGTTGGTTTGAAGGGGAAATTATTGTGTACTCCAGGAATATCATAAATGCGTACTCCCCCCTCTCACATGAATGGTGGGTCTCACTAATTAAATTCATGGTGAGACCTGAAAGTACCTAATAATTTTTCTGTTTGAAGGGTCATGAGTGATTATTTCCCTAAAATGCAACTTTAGCTAGAACTAAAATTTCTTTGTCAAACATATCTCTTGCTGATCCTCACCTTCAAACCATGTTTCATATGAAGAACAACGGAAATACTTGGTGAAAAAGGATGATAATCAACCACATGAACATGGTAATTCCAAAATGGCACTTGCAATTATTTTCATTTGAATGAAAGCTATATCCTTACCTAAACAAGTCCTCGCTCCTGCATTAAATGCTATGAACTTGAGAGATGGTACATGCACTATTCCTCCAAACTCTGTAATCCATCTCTCTGGCTTGAAGTCCAAGCAATCTTCACCCCATATGCTTTACATCCTTCCCATTAAGTATAAAGAGTATAACATTGTTGTATTTAGCCTTAAAGAGTGACCATTAGGAAGAATATCAGTTTGAGCTGAACATTTGTGCTCGAAAGGTGTTAGGTTCTAAGTACTTAGGAACTAATGTATTAGAACTCTAATATGTATTGTTGGCAAACCATGATCAAAACAGGTGTCTTGGTGTGTTTTAGACTTACTCAAAGTATGTGATTTATGTAAAGTTGGAATCGAGTTAATTGCAGAAATTACTGTGCATTTCTGCCTGACTCGATCGATCGAGAATTAGACTCGACCGATCGAAAGTTTGTGCAGATTATTTTTTTTGCAGATTTTCCAACTCAGCCCTAAGCCCATATGACGTGTAGGGTTTTATGTTTTGCCCTAGGTATAAAAGGCAAACCCGTGTCACGTTTCTGTTGTTGCTCATATTGCTGTTTGTGTGAATCTCTTGTGAGATCTGAGAGGTGCTTACCTTCACACAAGCTTAGGATTATCAAGAAGGAGATTTCTTCGAGAACTTGATGATCGTTTAGTTGCTGCCATAAGAGCTTAAAGATATACAAGCGGGAGTGCTTGTACTTGCTAGAGAATCCAAGAAAGAAGGAGTCCGTGGTCTCGGAGCTTGCATGTGGTCGTGTCAGTAAGTTCTACTGGTGGGTAGCAATAGGATGTTAATGGTCTAAGTCGCTATTGTACACTTTGATTATTTCATAGTGGATTCAGGTTTACCTTGAGGATAGTTAAGTTAAATCCTCCCCAGGTCTTTTACTGGTTTTGGTTTCTTGGGTCATTATATCTTTGTGTTTTTTATATTCTGCACTTTACATTGATATGATTATATGATTGTGTGAACCTAGATTTGGAATTTGGACTAAGTAATAGCTTGTTAACTAGGTTAATCCAATTGTATGTTTAAGGGGTCTAAACAAACTCTACAAGTGGTATCAGAGCGGGTAGCTCTTGTGTGTAGATCTTTTGATCTCTGAGCTGATCCTTGACTCCTGTTGTCATAGAACACGGACACTCTCTTGTTATTCCTTATCACTTTGATGGGAATAATTCTGCTTACTGGAAAGTAAGGATGAAAGCTTTCCTGAAATCCATTGATGAGAGAGTGGAACTCCATTGAATACGGATGGGAGAAGCCCACTACTCCTATGAGTGAGTGGCAAACTTCTCAAAAAGAAGCAGCAGCCTTCAATAGCAAAGCTATGAATACTATCTTTAATGCTGTTTCTATGGAGGAATTTAAGAGAATCTCTAATGTTGAGGTTGCTCACAGTGCTTGGAATATCCTCCAGACTATGCATGAAGGCGCAAAAGCAGTTAAGATCAATAAGTTGCAACAATTAACAACTAGATTTGAAAGCATTAAGATGTCTGATGATGAATCTTTTGATGAATTCTATGCTAAGCTAAATGACATTGTTAATTCTACTTACAACTTGGGTGAAATCTATGATCAACCTAAAATTGTTAGGAAGATTCTTAGATCTTTGACTGAAGATTTTAGACCCAAAGTGACTGTCATCACTGAAAGCAAGGATGTGGACTACATTCCTGTTGATGAACTTGTAGGATCTCTTCAGTCCTATGAGTTGGACCTACCCAAAACTAGCAAATCCAAATCAATGGCTCTTAAGTCTGTTGAGGTTGGTGGATTTGATGATGATCTCTCTGCTACAGAGATTGCTTATCATGCCAAGAACTTTAGAAATTTCCTTAGAAATAGTAACAGAAGGGCAAGAGGTAAAAACACTGATGAACCTAGAAATTTTAGGAAAATGATCCCATTAAGGTTAACAAAATAGAAAAACCTAGAGAAAAAGTAGGTCAATCTTCAAATAATTCTGTGGGTCCTCAATGTTTTGGATGTCAAAGGTATGGTCATGTGAAATCAGAATGTCCAACTTTCTTGAGGTCTAAGGGTAAGGCTATGGCTATAACCCTTAGTGATGCTGAAGTTTCTGATGATGAGTCTGGTTGTGACGAGGATGGAAACTTCATTGCTTTCACTGCTACTATTGTAGTCAATGAAAGTGTGACTATTGAAAAGAACCCTTCTGATGGGGAACTCTCTAAGGATGCAGATCTTCAAGAAGCCTACAATAAACTTTGAAATTTGCTGCAAAGGATGCTATGAATGTTGAATTAGGCTTAAAGAAAATTGCATCTCTTGAGCTTGAAAAGAAAAATTTGCTTGTGAATTTGTTTGATGCTATTGAACTTTTGAATAATGTGAAGACTGAGAACATGCTTTTGCTTGATAAAGTTAAATCTTTGGAACATGAATTATCTATTGCTAGAGAACAAACGAATAGGTCTGCTAGTTCCAAACTTGATCAGATGTTGAGTGTTCAAAAGTCTCCTTCTGACAAAACTGGGTTAGGTTTTGTAGAGAGCATCAATGTGTCTGCACCAAATTCCACAATCTTTGTTCCTTCATCTTCTTCTGAACTCCCTATGCGTGAGGTTGTCAAACCCATAGAAGTTTCTCCTCTCAAGAAGATTAGGGTTGATCTGAAAGAGTCTAAACCTAAGGAGTCTACCCTTTCTAGGAACAGGACACATGAGAAGTCTACTTAAGTGTGTCATTTTTGTGGAAAGTCTAGGCACATTCATTCAAACTGTTACAAGCTTCAAGCTGCTAAGAGAGCAAATAAACCAAAAAAATTTGTGCCTCAAGCACATGATCTTATGGTACTTATTAGTGAGTTGGTAAAGGCTCTAAACCTTTATTCCAATTTTGGAGTTGGAAATCATTCTAATATGAATAAGAACTCCAATGCTCAAGGTGCTTCTAAAAGACTTTGGATGCAAAAAGCTCAATCTAAGTGAGTCTTTCTGACATGGTCCTCGTGCTTCATTGCTATACTCTTTGTGACCATTTTTTTTTTTTTTTGTTCTCTTTGTTTTCTAGGATTTGCATTGCATAACATTCATACATTTCATTCTAGGATGTTTTTGTTAATTTTCATTTAAAAAAGAAAAAAGAAAAAGAGGGAAAGCAAATATGTTTTTGCATTTATTTTCTTGGTTTTTGAAAACTAGGTTGGTCAATTTATTTTCATATACCATGTACATGTACTCTGTTTAGCTTGGATGAGCTTATTTTTTGCACTTTACTAGTTAAAGCTTTGTAATGCATGTTGTGTGGGAAGATGTTTGTAGTTTTTGACTACTTTGTCGTGATCTTGAAGTCACAAGTCTTTGACTGACGGACTTGATCCTTTTGAGAAAGGCATAAATAACCATCTCACCACTGTTCACTAGCCAATCATGAACACCTTAGTGCATATTGTAAGATTTTGTGCTCGAGAAAGTGTAGCACATGCAAAAAAAAAAAAAAGAACATAAGGTGTTGCCTCGGGTTAATTGCTTAAAATTGGTGTGTACATTATTGGACTTAATGCAAAAATCAAATACATAAAATTGGTGTGTACATTATCCCGGCTTTTATTTAATAATTTTCTGAAAATCTTAAAATCTGTATGTACATTATGAGGCAAACTTAAGAAACTTACATGATTGCAAACTTATGATCTAGGAGATGTGAGAGTTATATGATGTAACTCTTTAGGTGATAGTCTCTTTTACATTCTTTGTGATGAATTTTGAAGGCTTTGTGGTTGATTTTTACTTACATATCACCTCACATGTTTCTCAAGCTTTTACTAGTTGCACATACTACACAAGTTACTCTTTGTTAAACTTTGTACATGTTATTGTGTGTGTTTTTGGTTTGACCAACCAAGTTTGAAAATGCCTTGAGAATTTTGCAAAATCATTTTGATGCTTGAGAATTCAAGGAAAATGTTTGGAAAATCTATATATTTGGGAAACTGGGTTCAAAACTTTTGTTTTTGAAAAACATTTCATCTCATACTCATGCATTTTATTCATAAAATTCAATGCTTTGAGGAGTTTCTGCATGAAATTTGCTTTATTTTTTCAAAAACTGAGTTTTCCAGAATTTCAACCGGTCGAACATGTTTTTTGATAGATCAAAATTGCGATTAAATTTTTGGTCAGCCACTGTCTGTTTCAATCGGTGCTCGATCGGTTTTTCGATCAATCGAAACATTTTCGACCAATTGAATTTGTTTTTCGATAGATCGAAAATTGTATGGAGACTTTTTAAAAAGAGTTTTCTTCTCACGTGTCCATCCACTTTTCAAAACGTTTTTCAACTTTTCTCTCTCCACACGAACCGGTCAAGGCTACCATCCAATTTTTTGTCGTTTTCCTCCGTTTTTTTTTTTGCAAGGTTTTTCTCTCCAAAGGCTGGTAAGACCTTTATACCCTTCATTTTGCATTTTATTTCATGTTTCATGCATAAATTCATGCATTTTAAGGGATATTTTCGGACTAAGCAATTTTTGGAATTTTTGATGATTCAAGCCTTATTTTCTAAAATTGATTGATGGGTTTTTGTCCTATAATGCTATAATCATGATCCATAATGTTTAATTTGATCAATTTGGTGTTTTATGAAGAATTGAAAATTCTAGGGCTTGTTTTGTTCCGAATTGGGGATCTTGTTCAATTTAGGTTGAATTGATGAAATTGGCTTGTTGATTTGATGTACTTGATCATTATAAACTGTTTTCTACCTTGTATGATGATTAATTGGTCAATTGAGTAAAATTCTACAAGTGGTTTTTGAAAATTTTAGAGTTTTTTTTTTTTTTTTTTTTTTTTTTTTTTTTTAACTCTATGCTCAAGCCAATTTTGTGATTCTTAACTTAAATTAGAACTTGTTGTCATTGCATTAGAGCATGCATCATGATATTTTTTTTTTCATGCATCATATAGATTTATTTTGTTGTGCTAACTTGCAGTCTGCCCTTGTGTTATTTTTTGTTCTTTCTCTTATGTCTCTATTTATTACTCTAGCACCATGCCTAGGAAGACTAGAGCCAATAGGTCATCCACCTCTTCTTCTGACCCTTCCTTTGAGAGTGATAGGTTCTTGAGTGCAAAGCACCAAGAGACTTTTGAGAATCTTAACACTAAGAGAAAGATTTGGGCTAAGCGTAGGGTTTTGTTTGATGAGATTGATCCTGCCATTAGGGCAAACTTTAAGCGTCGAGGTTGGTTGTCTCTTTTGGATTTTGATGCTCCTCCTCCAGCCATCTTGATTAGAGAGTTCTATTCGAACCTCTTTTTTCACCCCTATGATTCCGGCACTCTTGTGAGGAGTTGGATTTGTGGTGATAAGTATACCATTACTCCTTTGGTAATGGCTAATGCTCTTAAGGTGCCTCTTGTTAAGCATCCTATTTACCCCTATGCTGTGTCTTCTCCCCTAGATGACATCATGTCATACATCATTGGTACTTCTATCCGGTGGGGTTCTGATTCTCGGATCACTTCTGCTGAGCTTACCGAGTCTACCTATCTTATCTTTAGGATAGCGTGTCATTCCCTGCGGCCTATTTCGCATCTACACACCATTCCTTTGGAGCGATGTGCATTCTTGTATGCTCTGGTTATGGATGCTCCTATTAGTTTTCCTCATTTGTTTCTTCGTTCTTTGAACGAAGTGTATAGGAGTTCCTCTACTACTTATGCTCTTTTTCATCCTATTTTCATTCATCGGATTTTGTTGTTTTTAGGTTTGTCCGACTTCCCCGTGTTTGAGCCCATTCATGTTATTGCTCCCATTGGTGCCCCTTTCCTTAGGCAGAGGGCTGCTCAGATGAGAGAGCACTCTAAACACCCTCGAGCTGAGTCTTCTGGTATTGTTCTCCCTTCTTCTTCTACAGGTGTTCCTTCGGGTGAGGAGCCTATGCTCTTGTCGGAGATACTGCTACTGATGTTCCTCCGCCATCGACTTCGGATGACTTTGACATTCATTGTACGTTGGAGTCCATCGTGACCGTTCAAGCGGCTCATGGTCAGACTTTGGTGGACAATCTGGACGAGATCCGTGCTTTGCGAGCAGATTTGGCGCTTCTTAGACTCTCGTCTTTGCCGCCTCCTTTTGATGATGGATTTTGATTTGTTCTTTGGCATTCCATCATGAAAAGGGGGAGTAGATTGAGTTTGTATATCTTAGGGGGAGTTTTTTGTTTTTGGAGAGCTTGAGAGCCTATGGAGATTAGATTGTATCTAGGTGCTTTATTGTGTATTTCTTGTTTTTGGCTCTTGATTTATTCATGATAGGGGGAGTTATATTGTTTCTTGTTTCACTGCTTATAGACTTATGATAATGAGTTACTTATGATTATGAGTTATTCATTGATATTATTGCTTTTTGTCTATATTTTGTGTTCTGTGAAATCAAGAATGTTATGTTTATTTACTTGTATTTTCCACACATACGTTTATGCATTTTGTTTAGTGTTTCAGGAAATATACATGTTGATTCAATTAAGTTGCTGTCTACACTTGCAACTGATGGATAGTAGTTAGGATTGGATTTGTTCTAATGGACATTTTTTTTTGGTAAAGGGCTTTTCTTTGTAAACTTTGAACTTTTAGTTGTGTTTTGTCACAAATTGCCAAAGGGGGAGTTTGTTAGGTTTTAAGTACTTAGGAACTAATGTATTAGAACTCTAATATGTATTGTTGGCAAACCATGATCAAAACAGGTGTCTTGGTGTGTTTTAGACTTGCTTAAAGTATGTGATTTATGTAAAGTTGGAATCGAGTTAACTGCAGAAGTTACTGTGCATTTCTGTCTGACTCGATCGATCGAGAATTAGACTCAATCGATCGAAAGTTGTGCAGATTTTTTTTTCTGCAGATTTTCCAACTCAGCCCTAAACCCATATGAAGTGTAGGATTTTATGTTTTGCCCTAGATATAAAAGGCAAACCCTAGTCACGTTTTTGTTGTTACTCATATTGCTGTTTGTGTGAATCTCTTGTGAGATCTGAGAGGTGTTTATCTTCACACAAGCTTAGGATTATCAAGAAGGAGATTTCTTCGAGAACTTGATGATCGTTCAGTTGTTGCCATAAGAGCTTAAAGATACACAAGCGGGAGTACTTGTACTTACTGGAGAATCCAAGAAAGAAGGAGTCCGTGGTCTCGGAGCTTGCACGTGGTCGTGTTAGTAAGTTCTACTAGTGGGTAGCAATAGGATGTTAGTGGCCTAAGTCGCTATTGTACACTTCGATCCTTTCATAGTGGATTCAGGTTTACCTTGAGGACAGCTAGGTTAAATCCTCCCCAGGTTTTTTACCGGTTTGGTTTTCCTGAGTCACCATATCTTTGTGTTTTTTATATTCCACACTTTACATTGATATGATTATATGATTGTGTTAACCTAGATCTAGAATTTGGACTAAGTAATAACTTGGCTTGTTAACCAGGTTAATCCAATTGTGTGTTTAAGGGGTCTAAATAAACTCTACAAAAGGTACAGGTGGAAAAAGGTGTAAGGATTCGCATACCGCTCCATGAAGATAAATTAGCTTACTTATCTTGTCTATGCTCAAATCCTTTAACTTTCCGTTGTCCAACAAATGCTCCTTGATTTCTTCTAAAATCTTGGCTTCTACTGATGAGTGTGTAGCAAGAAGCCAAAAAAGCCACGTGAATCCGGCACTTATGGTGTCTCTCCCTGCTGCGAAGAGATTAATTGCAATGTCCCTCAAAAACTTGTTGGATTTTGTAATATTACTATTCATTTCTCCTTCTCATTCCTCCATAACTATAGCTGTCAACAAGTTGAATTTTAGTTCCTCCTTCTTCAGGGTCACTTCCTCTCGCTTGGTTGAGATGCATTCGTACAAAAATTCATCAAAAGCTTTCCAAGCATGTGATAGCTTTTTCTCCGAACCAATTTGAAGCCTTCTTTGTAACTTCCACCATCTTTCTAGCACAATGTGTCGGTATAACAAACATTCCTCTAATTAATCAAACGCTTTTGCATGGGAAAAATCTGGGAATTCAATGGAGAGACAGTTTGAATGTGAACTGTTGAAAAATGTCTTGTAAATCCACCTCAATTCCAAAACTTGAGACATGATCAAGAACTGGAATGAGGCTCTTTTCCACTTTTCCCCTGACAAATTGCTCAAAGAACAACTTAAACTTGTTGTCCTTTAACACTGTGTGAAGTAGCTTCCTCTGATATGTCCACGAGTCAGAATCAGAATTTAAAATCCCATCTCCCAGAACATCAAAAATTTCCCGGAACTTCTGCCCTTTTGTGTAGTTAGAAAAGTTTTTGTTCAACATGTGGTGGATGTTCATGGGATCACTCGTGACCATGAAGGTCATGTTAGTGAACCAAGGACCCTTAAACTTCAAAGTGTCCCCATTTTGTTTTAGGAGCCAGGTAACATACTCGTGCACATTGGATGCATTTTGAAGAAGGCCTGGGAGCATTCTGACAACAGGCCAATTTGTAATGGTTCGGCTTTTGTTCCATCTCAAATGACAATGAAAAAAGAAGCATAGAATTATTGCTACAAGTATTTCTGGGTACAAAAGTATGGCCATCTGAATTGTTTGAAGTTTTCTTCAGCCCTAAAGCTATATGAAGTTTTGTAGGCTTGCATAGAAGAGTCTTTGTCTACTCTTCTATTTGAAGTACAATACATTGTCAGATCGTAGATACCGGTGAGCATGGTGATCTCAAGAAAATCTGTCGGGGGCAATAAATCTGTGAGGAGAACGGAATAGTGAAAACTTCATTCCACATTTTATCTGTAAATGCTAAATTGGTACATGTTTATTTGTGAACAAGAAAGTATTGTTGCACACACAAGAAGTTTGTTTGAGGGGATAGTTATTACTTTAAACTAGTGCATGATAGTAATTAACAGTATCTAGTGGTTAACCGGTGCAATAAACGGGATATTAAATAAAAATTAAAAATAGTTATTATTTTTTTGGAGCAAAAATTAAAAATATTTATTTTGCTTAAATATCTATGACTTGGCTTTAAAAATGTATGACTTGAAAACGATTGAAATTGGATGAAAATAAGTAATTTTATTCAAAATAAAAGTTTAGAAGTTGGTGAAGTGAAAAATTGTGGGAATTTCAAAAGTTTCGGTTATATATATATATAGATGATGACAAAGTGGTCTTACCCATATAATTGTTGTCATCATTTCGGAATTCATGTCAAGTATCATATGTATGGGTCATGTTGAATAAATGCAAAAACTTTCATTTCATCGAATGGGCATAGTGTATTCAAGGGCTTTTTTATTTTTTTATTTTAGTGAAAACATCGTTTTGTTCCTACATTTTGATAGCAGTCAATTTGTTCTTTGTAATTTTCAATTTGTAGTCAAATTGGTCCTTACCGTTAACTTACTAATGAAAAATACTTACGTGACAAATGGTGTGCATTGTTGGCACACACATGGTTAATAAATATTAAAATAATATTCAATTGCTACTCAAAGAGCCACATCAGCAATTTTTAAGAACAAAAAAATCCACATAAAAAAAATGAAAGGATAATCTTTTAAAAACAAATTATCAAGCTTTTCTTGGACTTTCTTGTTAGCCAAACAGAGGAACTAAAAACACAAAAATCAAGCTATACCCAAAAATGCATTCATTATCTTGCAATAAGACTTATCATCATCACTTAGAGCATTCTTATCAAACATGTAAAAAAATATAGCATTTAGCCTCTCAAAACTCAATTTTATAACATATAACACACCACTTTACAATACCATATATATCAAAACTTCTATTTTTTTACCATTTCATTTAAATAATGTTTCTTTATTATTCTTCAATAAATTTTTTATTTTTCCTCTCTCTCTCTCTTTCTCACAGCACCGCCGGCACCAAACTACCAACCACCAACCACCCACCACCCAAAACACAACCACCACTAACAAAAAAAGAAAAAAAAATCACAGCAAACGCCACATCCACTCACCACCACCAACCGCAGTAGAAAAAAAGAAAGAAAGAAAAGAAACCTCCACCATCGCTACCACCAGCAGTCCCATCACGTCGAACCAAAACCCACAGGACACGGACACCACTTCCTTCCCCATTGTCATCTTCTTCCACGATGTGGCTTAACGTCCTCCTTCGTACTTGTAAATCAAATCAAGACCCACCCCAACCAAATCAAGACCCAAAATCAAATCAAAGATTTGATAGCATGTCATTTTTTGTCAGCCTCGCACGATCGGACCCAAGAAGAACCACGCAGAACAAAAAAAAGAAGAAACCTCCATCGCCGCCACTGGACCACAGCCATCGGACCCACGATCCATGACCACAATCACTGGACCACAGCCATCGGCATCCCACAATCGCTGGAGCAAAATCATCGGTGGAGCCCATTCATCGGCGAACCACGGAGAGAAGAGAGAAGAAAGAAGTGAGAGAGCAAAGAGAAAGATAGAGCAGAGAGAGAGCGTTGAGTGAATTAAAAAAAAAATCAGCTTGGCTTGATGCTCCGGCCTGGGTTTCGTCGGAGAGGAAGGCAGAGACGTCGAGCAGAGGGAGAGAGTGAGCAGAGAAATGGTGAAATGGTGAAAGAGGAAGACACGGAAATGAGAAGACAAAGAATAAAAGGAAGTGGGCCCCACTGAATAAAAAAATAATATCAATTTTACAATTGGTGAACAGTGTGGTCTCAAATATGAGATTGCATTGTTCACCAATTGCAAAAATTATACCATTTACAAGGTTTGATGGAGCAAGATTTTGGGTTAAAAATGCTAAAAAAATAAGAATTTTAGCATTTGAAAGGTTTGATAAGAATGCTCTTACTGACCCTTCAAATATGTATTCACCAACACAAAAGTAGCAAATCCCATGCCACATGAACACGAACAATCATACAATACTCAACAACTACTCCTCATTTTACACTAACAAAATCAATTGATTAATTCACAATTCATAAACAAAAGGTTATTATTAAACAAATTTTCCTTATACCAACAATAACTATCTCAAATTAATTTTTTTTTTTTAAAAGACTGAAACCCTAAAAATTTTGAAATTCTAATTTCTATTTGACAACCATCGACGACCCCAACAATCAACCTCACCACCTCTGTAATTTGTGTGCCGCCATGAGCTACCATGGCCCAGGGTCCCATCAAAGCCCTCTCACAGTCACAGACCTCCCAATCACCGCTACCACTGGGTGATCTCGTCACCGTAAAGCCTTCAACTTCACGCGCCTCCGAATCTAACTTGAAGGAATCAACTATGTGGGATTCCCATAAGGTAGCGAAAGAGAGATCAAAGTTAGTGCGGAAAACGAAAGTGATTTTGGGTTTTGGGTTTTGGCTTGGTGTAAGTGCCTAAGCCAAATAATGAATTTCTTTTACGTTGGGGGTTTTACTTTTAGGTACTAGTAATGATTTTGAGGTATTTGAGTCGGACTTGGTTTACAAAATTGGGTTATGGTGAATTTTCTTGGTGGAGACTGATTTTTGTATTTACGGGTTGTTGTGTTTGGCTAACAAGAAAGTGAAAGAAAAGCTCGATGGCTTAAAAAAAAAATCTCATCTTACAATTTTTTCCTTTCTGACGTGGATTTTTATTATTATTAAAGTTGCTGATGTGGCTTTTTTTAAGTAGCAATTAAATAATTTTTAAATATTTTATTAGCCATATGTGCGCCAATGATATACACCATTTGTTATGTAGGTATTTTCGTTAATGAGCAGTAGGAGACTAATTTAACTGCAAGTTGAAAATAACAAGGATCAAATTGACTGCTATCAAAATGTAGGGACCAAAACAGTGTTTTTCCTTTTATTTTTTAAATGTCAATACTTTTCATTTTTTTTCCAATTCGGGGTTTTTTACATTTGTCAATGAGATTTATGCATTTTCCAATCATAGTACTTAGGTCTGTGATTAGACTTACAACAAAAAATTCAACCAAGAATTGCAAATCTATATCGATAGAGATTGGTGAATATGCAATCATTAGGTGATCAAGAAACTAGTTCACAACAAAATTGATCACCGTTTTCCTTAAATAAGAGTCCTCTCTTTTATTTTATTTTTATGTAACTATTTGTGCAGTTAAATTGCTTGCATTTTTATTTACTTATATGTCTTCCACATCATTTTACTATCCTTCAAAGAAAGTTTTAAGAAGACAGTTTGAGGGCAGGTTCGCTAAATCTAAATTTCAGGTTTGCAAGTGCTCAAAATGGACCACTGAAGTCAGCAATAATTGCTTTGATCCACATCAAAATAATAGAGCTCCAACCTTTAATTAATTTCTTTTTTTCTTTTTTCTTTGAAGTGCGATAAATAAAAGAATGAAAAAGCTTTTGGTTACATCCCAGTTTCCACCCTTCCCTTTCTTTACAACACAGCATTACGTTTTATATCTCCAAACATGACTATATACAAAACTAGGCCAAAATGGCCAAATACCACAATTTTTAGAAATTTGTAGCAAAAAAAACTGTTTTAGAATTAAATAGGGAAATACCACTTTTCTAGAACTCGAGTTTCAGAAACTCGAGTTCTAGATGGTACTCGAGTTTATGAAACTCGAGTTCCTCATTAGTTCTGCCACCGTGGCACTGCTGAGCTGGAATTTATGTGGTTAAAAAAAATAATGTGGTACTCGAGCTTGGTAAACTCGAGTTCCATGCAACACAGTACTCGAGTCTACCAGGCTTGAGTACCCATTATAAAAACTTTTATGTTTATGTTTATTTCTATGGTACTCGAGCTCACCAAGCTCGAGTACCTTGTAAGGAAGTCGAGTTTATTAGACTCAAGTTCCTTATAACTTTTTTTTGTTTTTTTTTTTGGGTAATCGACAAATAAACATAAACATAACAATAAGTAGCTTTTATGTTTTTATTTATTTAAATAGAAGTATTGTAAAATATAGAGATTTTAATTTCAAAATATGAATTAATTTCCCTATTTAATTAAAATTGTTCGTTGTTTTCTCATAAAAATTGTTCACTGTTTTTTGCATAAACTATTTCTAGCATTCTGCATAAAATTATTTTATGTTCAACAATATTTAAAAAATTGTTCACTCTCTTTTCTGCGTAAATTATTCTCTGTACACTAATTAAAAAATTGTTCACTGTTTTCTCATAAAACACCTAGTGAAATCGTGTTTTTTAAATTTAAACACCTATCTAAATGCTTTTTCATGTTTGAATTTCACAATAATCGAATCTATTTTTCTACATTGATAAAATCTATTTCTACATTAATAAAATTTGCTTTCTGCACATCATGTTTACTGTATATTCGAATCTGCTTACTATATTCATAAAATTTGTTTTCTGCATTAATTAAAACTATTCATTGTTTTCTCATAAAAATTGTTCACTGTTTTCTGCATAAACTATTTCTAGCATTCTGCATAAAATTATTTATGTTTAGCATTATTTAAAAAAATTGTTCTCTCTCTTTTCTGCATAAATTATTCTTTGTTCACTGCATAAATTTTTCACTATCACATAGATAGAATCATGGTAGAATTTGTAAAGTTTTTGAATTCCAGTTACCTTAATCATCATGGCTACTCATATACCACTACTTAGCAAGAGCATAAAGGTGTATATAAAAAAGTTTGTTTTATTATATATGCTTTAAATTTTAAAGATGATTTTCTTATAAAACATTTTAAAAGGACTTTACAAAAGGACATTGACAGAAAGGCTTTGGAATTACATCTTGTTAACACCAGTGCATTTATTGAAGCATCTGGTTGTCAACTCCCTGGAAAGGAGGTTGGAGATTCAAGCTCCACAAAGACAGAATCATAGTCTCCTAAAAGCTATCTTATGGGAACAAGCTTTTCAAAGCTCCGCCCTAAGATTTAGCAAAAAACAAGACTTGCCATTAGAACCTTACCCCCTGAAATCTCACAAAATATACTAACACATAAAGCCATAACAAGTTCTTATGATAGATGGATGTACCTATTCAAAGTATTAGTCTCTACAACATTTATCATAACAAAAGACATGACAGACGACATATGGCTATCTCATAAAGCTATATGGTATGAAAGTTTTGGAGAAGCAGACAGAGTTTATGAAGGAATAGGAGACAGATACAATCCTTATCTAGGATTACTTAACAATATGAAGACAGAAGATCCAGTAATTCATGATACTTTATGGTTATCAGAAATGCTAGAAGCAGGGTTTATCAGCAAATTAATCATAACTTCGGGAATTCAGATTAGTTTATTTCCCAAAGTCATCCAAGAAGTAGCCGCACAGATTGGAGAACTTAATTATATGAAGATCACTATCTGGAGTACTCTTCCAGCTTGGGATAGTAGTTATTATATGGAAGCTCGGCTAGCACACATTTTGGTTCTTATTCATGATTGAGGTTGTATCCTTGAATATACAACTAGTATATAGGAGACACTTATTTACCACTTAATGATCCAGATGCTCTGGCTCAAGAATGGTCTAATTTCATGAGTAATAAGATTTATGAGATACAAAAGAATTAGATAGAGGCTTCTACTTATATAGTTACACAAATAGGATAGCTGTATATGGTCCAATACCTTCAGCAAGGAGGCTATTTGGGAAAAGAAAGATTGTTAAGGATCCTAGAATGATACAGATTGAAAGACAGACAAATTTTTAGATGTACAATACCTTCGGACTTGTTGAGAAATTTGATTTCATTGAAAGTACAAAATCGTGAAAATTCAAGAGAAAATTGTGTACATTAGATGTACAGATCGTTCGAATTTGTAAAAAGCAAACTTTTTAGGAGGTGTTTTTCAGGAGGTGTTTTATGAGAAAACAGTGAACAATTTTTTAAATAGTGAACAGAAAATAATTTATGCAAAAAATAGAATGAACAATTTTTTAAATAATGCTGAACATAAAATAATTTTATGCAAAATGCTAGAAATAGTTTATGCAGAAAACAGTGAACAATTTTTATGAGAAAACAATGAATATTTTTAATCAATGCAGAAAACAAATTTGATGAGAAAATAGTGAACAATTTATGCAGTGAACAGAGAATAATTTATGCAGAAAAGAGAATTAACAATTTTTTAAATAATACTGAACATAAAATAATTTTATGCATAATGCTAGAAATAGTTTATGCAGAAAACAGTGAACAATTTTTATGAGAAAACACTGAACAATTTTAATTAATGCATAAAACAGATATTATGAATGCAGTAAGCAGATTCGAATATACAATAAACATGATATGTAGAGAGCAAATTTTATTAATGTAGAGATAGATTTTATGAACCATTAGGGAGCTTTAACTTTGTTATCCGATCAAACAAAGCCTTAGGGAGCTCTGACCATGGCCTCCAATCGCTGTTGTCAACCATTTTTTTCTTCTTACTTCTAGACCCCTTGAGATTCGTGTCACTGCGCAACCCTCGCAGTGCCATGCCTACCTTCCCACAAAGAGAAAATATAGTTTAGATTGTGCATTTGGTTATACACCCATAATAGTGGCTTATTGTTTTATCCCAATTTTCCACATTACACGCTTCTAAGTTGGCCAAGAGGCAAAGTATATAACAAATCTGATATTGAAAGACTTTAAAGAAACAAAATATTTGGTCAAGAACCTGCTTCAAAGTTGTATGTGAAAACTTAAAACCCAAGCTACCACCTTTATTTGATCAGGTGGATGTAGTTTCTGTTTTTTTTTTTTTTTTTTTGGTTGGTTGGTAATTTATGTTGCTTGTGACAACTTATTTAAGTACAGCAATAATGCCGCTCAATTTTTTATTTTGGTGGTTCTTTGTTCCAGATTTCTTGCCATGTATTTCGTGGCATAGATTTTTGGATAAACCCAAAAATGTTTAACTTTTTAGATAAACTAAATAAGGAGTAATAATAATAATAAAATATAATAAAGGGAGATTTTCAATACATTAGGATTCATTGTATTCAAATCATCTCTAAGATCTACTCATTTTGTCACACTTGTTCTATACTTCTACATGGTAAACTGTAGGTGAAGTAGAAAAAATAATGAGTTTATTAGAAAGTGATAAACAACCAATCACAGTCTATCATTATTGGATAATTTTGGCAAAGTGTGTATCAAAATAGATTTTATAAATGCAGAAAAATAGATTCCATTATTGTGAAATTTAAACATGAAAAAGCATTCAGATTAGGCTTTTGAATTTAGAAAACATGATTTCACTAGGTGTTTTATGAGAAAATAGTGAACAATTTATGCAGTGAGCAGAGAATAATTTATGCAAAAAAGAGAGAACAATTTTTTTAAAATAATGTTGAACAAAAATAATCTTATGCAGAATGCTAGAAACAGTTTATGCAAAAAACAGTGAACATTTTTTATGAGAAAATAATGAATAGTTTTAATTAATGCAGAAAATCAATTTTATGAATGTAGTAAGCAGATTCGAATATACAGTAAACATGTGTGCAGAGAGCAAATTTTTTTAATGTAGAAATAGATTTTATCAATGCAAAAAAATAGATTCGATTATTGTGAAATTCAAACATGAAAAAGCATTCAGATTGGCGTTTATATTTAGAAAACACGATTTCACTAGGTGTTTTATGAGAAAACAGTGAACAATTTTTTAAATAGTGAACAGTGAATAATTTACACAGAAAAGAGAGTGAACAATTTTTTAAATAATGCTGAACATAAAATAATTTTATGCAGAATGCTAGAAATAGTTTATGCAAAAAACAGTGAACAATTTTTATGAGAAAACAATGAACAATTTTAATTAATGTAGAAATTAATTCATATTTTGAAATTAAAATCTCTATATTTTACATTGCTTATATTTAAATAAATAAAAACATAAAAAGCTACTTATTGTTATGTTTCTGTTTCTGTTTCTGTTTATGTTTATTTTTCGATTACTATTGGTAAGCTCAAGTAATAAACATAAACATAAATGTTTTTATAATAGGTACTCAAGCCTGGTATACTCAAGTACTGTGTTGCATGGAACTCTAGTTTACCAAGCTCGAGTACCATATTATTTTTTTTAATCGCATAAATTCCAATTCAGCAGTGCCACGGTGGCGGAACTGATGAGGAACTCGAGTTTTTGAAACTCGAGTTCTAGAAAAGTGGTATTTCCCTATTTAGTTCCGAAACAGTGTTTTTTTGTTACAAATTTCTAAAAATTGTGGTATTTGGCCATTTTGGCCTACAAAACCATTGAGTAGGCTGCGACAGGTAACAGGACCAAAAGGCTGCTCTAATACAAAATTAATTACCATTTCTGAGTTAACCAATGAATTTTCTAGTGACAACTAAAAGTTATCTACAATTGCAACAAATGCAAAATTCTTAGTCAACACATCATATGGCACAACCTATAAAACTTGGAAAGGATGAAGTGTTCACATGTAAAGAAGCATAGCCTTTTGTAAACATCACACAACCGACATAATATTACACTCAAGGTTTTGAAACCCGGACTGTTTATTGAATCGTAAAAGGGAGAGGTTCAAGGTTTTTGAGGTCGAAACGGAGTCGAACCTAGATGACATCATAATTAATTTATAATTATTTTAAATATATATAAAAATATTAAATTAGTAAGAAATAGAAAAAATAACTAAAATAGCCCAATTAAAACTATAAATCCATATTTTAACTATGTCTAATATATCCATCCCAAGCCCAAATATCAAATTACTATCCAATAATAATATTAACCATTTTTTTTATAAAAAGAAAATTAAAATCATCAATTTGTACTGGCAAGTGGACAAAAGAATATGATATGATGTATCATCATATCATGTAGGGCTCAAGGCTTTGTAAGAAACAAAGTCTCAGATTGTATTTCCACTTTCCAATTCCCACGTGACCAGCTATTTAGCTCACATTCACAAACCTAAAAAAGCACTAGAAACAAAAGTGAATGAAATTAAAGGAAGAGATAAAAAAAAAAGCAGTACAAACAAAAGCAGATGAAAGAAAGAATTGTTATGTTATATCTACAACATTTTTTGCAATATTTTCATAAGAATCACATCAAAATCTTATGTGAAAAGTTGTTACTAGTTTTAATTTGAACCCACCACTAAAATTATTTTTTTACTCACCAATATTAGCTAATAACAATCTATTACTTAGAATTTATTGTGAAAATATTGTGGTATCCTTTTTTAATTGCCATTTCTTATTATTAAATACCACACGTTTGAATCCAAAAAAAAAAAAAAAAAACCCACACGATTACATTAAAAAAACAAAAAACTAAGGGATAAAGATTAAAGACCACCACACATTTTCATACGGACCCAATTTGTTACTCATTGACTCAACTCTCAACCTCACATTTACTTCACAGTTATCACATTCACATCAGAGAGAGAGAGAGAGAGAGAGAGAGAGAGAGAGAGAGAGAGAGACTACTCAGCTGTCAGCAGAGATAAAAGGCCGGTCAATGGAGATCGAGGTCACTGAAAGGACAAGTCGGTGGAGATTGGCTTGTTCTTCTTTTTTGCTTGTTCTGATTCAACTTTATTGTAAGAATTGGATTTTTTTTTTGTATTTCATGTTTGGATTATGTGAAACGTTTTTTGAGAGTGAAGCAAAGAGACTAAAACAAAGATCAGACGTTTTCTAGGTCAGATCAGATGTTTTCTGATTTCTTTTTACGTTTTCTGTGTGGATATTTTTTTCTGACCAAAAATAGTAAATATTCTGGTATGGTGCCGTTTAAGGCTTAAATTTTTTTTTTAAAAGGGACCTATGAGAACCATTCACGGTTCCCAAAACCGTGAGGTCTGACCGTGGTTCGCACAGGTCCCTGCTTTTTTCCCATAGAGCTGTTCTTGAGACTAAAAGAACCGCAAAAATGAGCAATTCGAGGTTTTTTCGGTGGGACCGTACGGTTCAGTCAAAGTTTCAAAACCTTGATTACACTATTAAAAAAAATGATAAGCTGCAATGGAAAAAGAACCTTTTATTGAATAATGTTAGAGTCAGTATGATTGGTGTATTCCCGAACCCTTTTATTTTTTTATTTTTTTATGGGGGTGTATTCCCGAACCTCTCTTCCTACCATCTTTATTGAATAATATTGATGACTTTTTGCTATGGAACTCCAACTCTCTATCTCCTGTCTTTGCTCTGGATTCATGGTTTCAACTCCACAGCTTAGATTTTTTTTTCACCCACCAAACAATCAAACCCACTAATCATATCTGACCAAACTATATACATATAAGACTTAAATTAAAAATAAACCAAACATTTTTAGAGGGTAAAACTTGTAAGCTGTGTCACACCTTAGCCGAGTCGTCATCTGAGTGGGCAGAGATTGGCATAATGGTGGGTGGTGGCGGTCAAATTTCTCTCTCTATAGATTTGAGTTTTTTGTTTTTGTTTTTCTGTAACCTGTGAGATATGAAATGGTGTTTCACTTTTGAAAAAGCTTTTTAATTGGACTCGGTTTTTGCATTGTTGTGAATACAATGAATATTTGGATGGATATTTATATTGTTATCCCACTTTTTACACAAAAATTTAAAAAAAAAATTGAGACATATGGGACAAAATTAGATTTCAATTGTAAAATCTTATTAGATTTTCTCTGATCTTTAGTATATATATATATATATATATATATATATATATATATATATATATATATAATTTTCCTAAAAACTACTAAAATTTTATCCACAAGCTACTAAAAAATTCCCTAAAAACCTAGGTGATAATTTATGCCCAAAATTTCAATTTTACAGTTTACCCATATTTAATTAAGTTATCAACTTTACTTTAAAGAAAAGCCATCAATTAATTACAAATATAAGTTATTAATCAACTAAATAGTGCATGGTCAAAAATATAAACATCTGAAGCATATAAATCAATATAATAGATTAGCAAACAGAAGCAAACCATAAGATAATACTAGATATGTTATTGAAGAGAAAAACCCGAGAACCAGGCAGAAAAACCTCTCAGGGGCACTAACACCAAAACGATCCACTAGATGAATAGTTGTAGTACAAAATATAGAATAAACCCTAATGCTATCCTAGTACTTGAGCCATCCAAGTTCGATAATTGACTATGTTAAGTCATTGGTTTTTTACAATGAAACTAGTTTGTTTCATTGGTTTTCATAGGTCATCATATCTTGTCTTATTTACTTTTCCTCTGTGCATGATATTGATGTTTGTTTTTTTTAACAAGGTTCATTGATAATAAATCTAATTAACAAATTGGGTTTAAAACTTGTTAATTCTATCAATCGGGGTCTATATTTCCCAACAATCTAGTTTAGGATAAGGTTGCAGATGGGTGATATGTAGAAGAGATTACATTCTTTTGTCTTTTATGATTTGTTGTCAGTGACAAACCTTCTGTTTGGAGAATGGAATAATGAAAACTTCATCTCGACATTTATTTGTAGATCCTTAATTGGTTCACGTTTATTTGTAAATTACCTTTCGAAATTATATCTACAAGAAGTTTGTTTCAACTTTCAAGGGATGGTTATTATTTTAATCGTGAAAATTAATTGAAAGTGAACCAAGGACCCTAGCTTTGAAGGGATAATATTCTCAACTTGTGATCTCGTCTTAGTTATTCCTTATGCTTGAGAAGTTACCCCATAAGCCTTGTGAAAACTTGCCTAAAAACCTAGGTATGGATTTAGACCCAAAAGTTCAAATTTACAACTTAACCACTTTTAAGTTAAGCTAGCAATTAATTTGAAAAACAAGTTATTAACCAATTGAATATTGCATGGACCTAAATATAAATATCTAAAGCATAAAGCAATAAAATAGAGCAGCAAATCACAAGATAACATTGGATATATTATCAAAGAAGAAAATCTAAGAACCATACTATTAGGATCATATTTTCTATGTACTGGCATATTCTTTGACAAAATGCACTTTACTTATAGTTGGATAGATCTAAGTTGTGTTTAATGAATCAAGAAGTATGTAAAGTTTACATTACAAGTGGTACCATTATAGACATGAAAATTGAACCAAGAAACAAGTAAAGAAAAACTGATTTAGTGAAGCTCGACACTAGCATCTATTGAGACTTAATGAAGAATTCTCGACACAAGCTCGATCTATAGAGAACTATGATTTTAGAATTCTCAGATTTGAATTTTGGCCCATGACGACTCGGAATGCAAGGGTTTCGTTCTTCAAACCTCTAGACCATATAAAAGGCTTATTTTAAAGTCATCAATGATGTAGAGACTCAATTAGAGAACACACAGAGACTTATTTAGAGAATTCATACCCTCTGTGAGAAGCTACTGTGTTTGGTGAGCCTTAGGGTTTTGTAACCAAGTGCTTCTAGATCTTCAACATACTTTGGAGTGAAGAAATTTGCAACCCACAACAATTATTCAATTGCTGGGAGTTAGTCAAATACTAGGATCCGTGCAAAGGAAGAAATCTTCCACAAGATCAAGTTCAAATGGAGATTGGAGTAGGTCAACTATAGGTTGGTATTTGGGAATTGGCTTGGTAGTGTTAAGATTCTTTATACTTGTAGCCGCTTGTTTTTGCTTAGTGGATTCTTGGGAATGGTGACCTGAAATTTACCCGGTGGTATTTTTGTCTTGAGAGATTTTCTTTAGTCGTCAACAAATCACCGTGTCTATTTTATTTTTGCTACACTTAGTTTATTTGGTGATTTTTTGGTGCCTCCACGATTTGCAAGTAATTTGATCTAATTAATCAATTTGGGTAATTGAATTAATTAACTGGGTCAATCTACTATAACTTAACATAGACAAAAAAACCTCTTTGCAACACTGATATTGAAACCATAAACTAGATTAATTGTTGTAGTACAAGATACACAATTAACCTTCCAAGCCTAATGCTATGCTCGTACTTGAACTCTCCAAGTTCTAGCAAACAACCTATTACATCAGGTCATTTCTTCATCTAGCTGCGAGATGTGAGTTGAACCACCAATCACAAGTAACCAAGTCTCCTTGGATTTGTGGTATTGCTAGAATGATTCCCAGCTTCAAAAACTCTCAACACTCAAGGTTTTATATGACTGTCTCAATGGGTATGATTCTCTCTCTCTCTCTCTCTCTCTCTCTCTCTCAAATGGGCAATTTGAAAGGCTGTGTAAAACTCTAATATTGAACACTAGTACTGAATGAATAATGTAAAAAGAAGGACATAAGCACCATATTTCTTATTAAATTTAATCCCTTTTTTCATCTCAATTTTTCGATTCAATTTCTTGGAAAAATCTTTAATGTTGTGAAAGGGTCATGACTCATGAGCATTGGCATTTATAAAGGACTAATACATCACCTTGACTTATAAAAATTACAATGAAACACAAAACTAAATAAGGAAATACGTATATAGCCGAAGTTGGTTTGAAGGGTCATGAGTGATTATTTCCCTAAATGCAACTTTAGCTAGAACTAAAATTTCTTTGTCAAACATATCTCTTGCTGATCCTCACCTTCAAACCATGTTTCATATGAAGAACAACGAAAATACTTGGTGAAACAGGATGATCTTCAACCACATGAACATGGTATTTCCAAATGATGGCACTTGCAATTATTTTCATTTGAATGAAAGCCATATCTTTACCTAAACAAGTCCTCGCTCCCTCATTAAATGCTATGAACTTGAAAGATGGTACATGCACTATTCCTTCAAACTCTGTAATCCATCTCTCTGGCTTGAAGTCCAAGCAATCTTCACCCCATACGCTTTCCATCCTTCCCATTGAGTATAAAGAGTATAACATTGTTGTATTTGGCCTCAAAGAGTGACCACTAGGAAGAATATCAGATTGAGCTGAACATTTGTGCCCGAAAGGTACTGGTGGAAAAAGGCGTAAGGATTCGCATACCGCTCCATGAAGATAAACTAGCTTACTTAGCTTATCTATATTCAAATCCTTTGACTTTCCGTTGTCCAACAAATGCTCCTTGATTTCTTCTAAAATCTTGGCTTCCACTAATGGGTGTGTTGCAAGAAGCCAAAAAAGCCACTTGAATCCGGTACTTATGGTGTCTCTCCCTGCTACCAAGAGATTAGTTGCAGTGTCCCTCAGAAACTTGTCGGATTTTGTAATATTACTACTCATATCTCCTTCTTGTTCCTCCATAACTATAGCTGCCAAAAAGTTGAATTTAAGTTCCTCTTTCTTCAGGGTCACTTCCTCTCACTTGGTTGAGATGCATTCGTATACAAATTCATCAAAAACTTTCCAAGCATGTGATAGCTTCTTCTCCGATCCAATTTGAAGCCTTCTTTGTAACTTCCACCATCTTTCTGGCACAATGTGTCGGTATAACAAACATTCCTCTAATTGATCAAACGATTTTGCATAGGAAACATCTGGGAATTCAATGGAGAGACAGTGTGGATCAAAACCCAAAACCACTAAGCAAGCACTATCGAATGTGAACCGTTGAAAAATTTCTTGTAAATCCACCTCAATTCCAAAACTTGAGACATGATCAAGGACTGGAATGAGGCTCTTTTCCACTTTTCCCTTGGCAAATTGCTCAAAGAACAACTTAAACTTGTTGTCCTTTAACACTGTCTGAAGTAGCTTGCTCTGATATGTCCACGAGTCAGAATAGAAATTGAAAATCCCATCTCCCAGAACATCAAAAATTTCCTGGAACTTCTGCCCTTTTGTGTAGTTACAAAAGTTTTTGCTCAACATGTGGTGGATGTTCATGGGATCACTCGTGACCATGAAGGTCATGTTAGTGAGCCAAGGACCCTTAAACTTGAAAGTGCCCCCATTTTGTTTTAGGAGCCAGGTAACATACTCGTGCACATTGGATGCATTTTTAAGAAGGCCAGGGAGCATTCCAACAACAGGCCAATTTGTAATGGTTCGGCTTTTGTTCCATCTCAAATGACAAAGAAAAAGGAGGCATAGAATTATTGCTACAAGTATCTCTGGGTACAAAAGTATGGCCATCGGAGTTGTATGAAGTTTTCTTTAGGCCCCAAAGTTGTATGAAGTTTTTAGGCTTGCACAGAAGAGTCTCTGCCTACTCTTCTAATGAAGTAAAATATCAGTTAGGATATAAAGAAATATGTCCACTTGTTTGTTACCTAGTTTAGATAAGGTTGCAGATGGGTGATATATATGCCGAAGAGATTACGTTCTTTTGTCTTTTATGATTTGTTATCGGTGACAAACCTTCTTTTCGGAGAATGGAGTAATGAAAACTTCATCCCCACATTTATCCATAGATGCCTAATTAGTACACGTTTATTTGTAAATTTCCTTTTAAAATTATACGTACAAGAAGTTTGTTTCAGGGGATGGTTATTATTTTATACGTGAATATTAATTGTATATTTGATTCTCAACTTTTGATATTGTCTTGTTTTATTTCTTATGCTTGAGGAGTTACTCCACAAGCCTTGTGAGAAACTTACCTAAAAATCTAGGTAAGTATTTCTGGATACAATAGTATGGCCATCGGAGTTCTATGAAGTTCTCTTAATTAGTTCCCTAATGTTATATGAATTTTTTATCTCAAGGCACGACCAGGAAGAATGGTGTACCATTACTTTGAAATCCATTTTCAGGTCTAAGATAAGTTTGGCGATAGGTTAGTGTCAGATAATAATTAGCTGCTAGAAGACATTACATTGTCAGATCGTAGATACCGGTGAGCATGGTGATCTCAGGAAAATCTGTCGGGGGCAATAAATCTGTGAGGAGAACGGAATAGTGAAAACTTCATTCCACGTTTTATCTGTAAATGCTAAATTGGTACATGTTTATTTGTGAACAGGAAATTATTGTTGCACACACAAGAAGTTTGTATGAGGGGATAGTTATTACTTTAAATTAATGCATGATAGTAATAAATAGTAACTAGTCGTTAACCTGTGCAATAAATGAGATATTAAATAAAAATTAAAAATAGTTATTATTTTTTTGCAGCAAAAATTAAAAAATATCTATGACTTGGTTTAAAAAATGTATGACTTGAAAATGATTGAAATTGAATGAAAATAAGTAATTTTATTCAAAATAAAAGTTTAGAAAATTCTTTTTCTTTCATATCATTGGTTTCACATAACACATATCGAAGTGGCTCACAACATTTTCATTATTCTATGGTGATGACTTCAAACATACAAAAAAAAAACCTAATACAATCACTTTTCTAATTTTTATTTATAGGAAATGCTAACGAATGCCCTTGGGGCATTATTTAATAATCCATTTAAAGAAAGTTTTTATAGAAAAAGAAAAAAAAGCAATTAATATTTTGATAGCTTTTTTCATTTCCCATAAAAATGATGTCAAAACTTTCTTAAAATGGATTGTTAACCAATGCCCTAAGGGCACTCGTTAGCATGACCCTTTATTTATTTATCTATTTTTTTTATTTTTTCAGATTGTGAGTTCTTTAATTCTGTTAACATTAAACCTGATGAAAAAGTTACATACCTTTTTGACAAAATAAATCCAAACCCAAGTTTTGAAGGCACTCCAAAAACTAAATCAATGCAATATGTTACCAATGTGAGCAAAGAGGAAGATGACATGCAGCTAGCGTATGAAGAGACTAAGAAAAGAAGTAGTGGATGGAGGAAGTTTGTTATTGTATTTGGCTAGAAGTTGAACATACAACCATGTTGATTACCACAGAACAATACCAACCGCAAAACACAAACATAGAAAACTCATCAAATATTAAAACGTGTAAACATGCTAAATAAAGAATAAATGCATCGACAATATAAAAGACTATAAATAAATTTATAAAGTTTATCAAAAAAACCAAACCGTCATCATCAGAACAACCAAACATCCTTAAAAAAAAAAAAAAACAATTCCATTCAAACTATGAAAATAAACTACCTTTAGAAATTGCAGTAGATGAAGAAGGAGAAGTAACATCGAGAGCCATTTGGATTTTGAGAAATTACCACAGAACAATACCAACCGCAAAACACAAACATAGAAAACTCATCAAATATTAAAACGTGTAAACATGCTAAATAAAGAATAAATGCATCGATAATATAAAAGACTATAAATAAGTTTATAAAGTTTATCTAAAAAACCAAACCGTCATCATCAGAACAACCAAACATCCTTAAAAAAAAAAAAAAAAAAAACAATTCCATTCAAACTATGAAAATAAACTACCTTTAGAAATTGCAGTAGATGAAGAAGGAGAAGTAACATCGAGAGCCATTTGGATTTTGAGAAATTTTCTCTAACAAAATTTGTTTAAGGATTTGGGTTTGTGGGTTTTAGATTTTTCTGTTTTGATTTAAGTTTTAAAAATTTCAGTGTGAGGTGGCAAATAATGATTTCGGATTAAATAAGGAACAAAGGGGGGAAAGGCATGTTTCAATTTGTTTATGTGATCTAAATTACTCTTGCAGAAGCTGTGTATTTGGGTTTGAAAATTTGTGAACGTGAGTCCTAAATGTGAGACTCACGTTTAGGAAGAGAAGAGTCCCTAACGTGAGTCTCTCTTGACTCCGATCATGTAGTTAAAAAAAAATGGTTTTAAAAAATAATAATGATGTTAAAAAAATAATAATGATGTGACAAAATCTGAAGAGGTGAACAAAAAATCAAAGGTCTTTGTCATCATCTCTTTCAGTTCTTTGTTTCTTCTGAACCTTCATACTTCCTACCATGACTTCAATTTGTTGTATGTGTTTTCTTTGTGAAAATTTGAGTGAGTATGATGGGTTTCGATCTTGGCAGGAATTTATATTTGTTAAAATTTTTGTTATAGAATTTTAGTTGAAGTAGAACTTTTAAGCTCTTGAAACATATGTCTAATAGAGTTTTACTTAAACTAAACTATTGTATCACTTGATAAGATAATTACACATTAAAGTGAAATAATAAATATATAAGATATAAAACCTAAAATAAAAAGAACCTAACATAAAAAGAAAAATAAAATAGTGGTGACGTGAAAAATTGTGAGAATTTCAAAAGTTTCAATTATATATATAGATGATGACAAAGTGGTCTTACCCATATAATTGTTTTCATCATTTCGGAATTTTTGTCAAGTATCATATGTATGGTCCATGTTGAATAAATGCAAAAACTGTCATTTCATCGAATGGGCATGGTGTATTCAAGGGCTTTTTTATTTTTTATTTTAGTGAAAATATCATTTTGGTTCCTACATTTTAATAGCAATCAATTTGTTCTCTGTAATTTTCAATTTGTAGTCAAATTGGTCCTTATACCATTAACTTACTGACGAAAAATACTTATGTGACAAATGGTGTGCATCGTTGGCACACACATGGTTAATAATATATTAAAATAATATTCAATTGCTACTTAAAGAGCCACATCAGCAATTTTTAAGAATAAAAAAATCCACATCAAATTTTTTTTTTTTTTGAAAGGATAATCTTTTAAAAACAAATTATCAAGCTTTTCTTGGACTTTCTTGTTAGCCAAACAGAGGAACTAAAAACACAAAAATCAAGCTATACCCAAAAAATGCATTCATTATCTTGCAATAAGACTTATCATTATCACTTACTGACCCTTCAAATATGTATTTACCAACACAAAAGTAACAAATCCCATGCCACATGAGCACGAACAATTACACAATATACTCAACAACTGCTCCACATTTTACACTAACAAAATCAATTGATTAATTCACAATTCATAAACAAAAGGTTATTATTAAACAAATTTTCCTTACTTATACCAACAATAACTATCTCAAATTAAAATTTAAATAAAAAAAAAGACTGAAACCCTAAAAATTTTGAAATTCTAAATTTCTATTTGACAACCATCGACGACCCCAACAATCAACCTCGCCACCTCTGCAATTTGTGTGCCACCATGAGCTACCTTGGCCCAAGGTCCCATCAAAGCCCTCTCACAATCACAGACCTCCCAATCACCACTACCGCTAGGTGATCTCGTTACCGTAAAGCCTTCAACCTCATGCGCCTCCGAATCTAACTTGAAGGAATCAGCTATGTGGGATTCCCATAAGGTAGCGAAAGAGAGATCGAAGTTAGTGTGGAAAAGGAAAGTGATTTTGGGTTTTGGCTTGGTGTAAGTGCCTAAGCCAGATAATGAATTTCTTTTATGTTGGGGGTTTTACTTTTAGGTACTAGTAATGATTCTGAGGTATTTGAGTCTGGCTTGGTTTACAAGATTGGGTTATGGTGAATTTTCTTGGTTGAGATTGATTTTTGTATTTACGGGTTGCTGTGTTTGATGGCTTTTTTTTATTAAAAAAAAAAGAAAAAAAAAGGAGAAATTTCTCATCTTACAATTTTTTTCCTTTCTGACATTGATTTTTTTTTTAATATTTTATTAGCCACATGTGCGCCAATGATACACACCGTTTGTCAGGTAGGCATTTTTTATTAACGAGATAAAAGTAGGAGACTAATTTAATTGCAAGTTGAAAATAAGATCAAATTGACTGCTATCAAAATGTTGGGACCAAAATAGTGTTTTTCCCTTTTATTTTTTAAATGTCAATACTTCTATGTTTGAAAAATGCATAAATCTCATAGAAAAATAAGAGTCCTTTTATTTCCAATGCACTTAGTTTATTTGGTGATTTGTTGGTGACCCCACGATTTACATGTAATTTGATCTAAATAATCAACTTGGGTAATTGAATTAATTAACCGGGGTCAATCTACTAAACCGAAACTGAAACCATAAACTAGATTAATAATTGCAATACAAAATACACAATAAACCCTCTAAGCCTAATGCTATGCTCGTACTTGAACTCTCCAAGTTCTAGCTAACAACCTATTACACCATGTCATTTCTTCATCTAGTTTCAAGATCTGAGTTAAGCCACCAACCGCAAGTAACCAAGTCTCCTTGGATTTGTGGTATTGCTACAATGATTCCTAGCTTCCAAAAACTCTCAACACTCAAGTATGGTGAAGATAGTGATGAAAATAATCTCCTCTCATTGATATGGAAATGGGGAGAGGGAAAGAGAAGAGAGAAAGGTTGTGTATGACTATCTCAATGGGTATGATTCTCTCTCTCTCTCTCTCTCTCAAATGGGCAATTTGAAAGTGATAGGCCAAAAATGTATTGACTTCTTGTGATGAATTCACCAATTAATTAGCCAAGTGAATTAATTAGGTTCAATTACATGCAATGAGCGTGGCAACACAAACAAATCACCAAATAACTAAATACAGCGGAAATTAAATTTGACACGGTGATTTATTTACGAATGGGAAAAACCTACATGGAAAAAACTCCACTAGGTGATTTTAAGGTCACCATTCCCGAGAATCCACTATTATCAAAACAAGCGGTTACATGTAAAGAAATTCCAGTACCTTATACCAACCTACAGTTGAACCATTTCTCCAATACCCAATTGAACTTGTTTTGTAGTGACAATCTCTCTTTTTATTGCATGGCTCCTAGTTCGTGACTAATCAAAAGATGCGCGGATCCAAGTACACGATTTGATCACCAACTTAAGAAGGATTTTGGCTGCAACACTCAAAGATCATGAAGTTGCTTGGTCACAAAACCCTACGGTGTACAAACACAGCAGCTTCTTAAGAACAAGGGCAAACTAGGTTTCCGGTCACACTTAAGGAATTATGCTCTTGTGCAATTGTTCTCTTAGCTGTGCAACCTGATACGACTCTTAAAATAATCTTTATATATGTTTAGGGTTGTGAGAAAAGAAAGTCCAAACACATAATCATGGATTGGATGGAAATCAGCTCTTTTAAATCTCGATAGATGCTAGCTGTCGATCTTTAATAAACAACACTTCTTTACTTTTTTCTTGGACAGACTTGTATGGCTTTAACACTTGAACTTGAAATCTTGTTTCTTGAAGCATTAAACACATCATAGATCTACCCAGTTACAAGTAAAGTGCATTTCATCAAAAGGATTAACCAATACATAACATGCTGACATATGTTCCTAACATCCAATCACATATGTCCTAACAGAAAGGCGGTGTAGAACTCTAATATTGAACACTAGTACCAAATGAATAATGTAAAAATAAGGACTTGAGCATCAAATTCTTATTAAATTTAATCCCTTTTTTCATCTCAATTTTTCGATTCAATTTCTTGGAAAATTCTTTACTGTTGTGAAAGGGTCATGACTCATGAGCATTGACATTTATATAGGACTAATACATCACCTTGACTTATAAAAATTACAATGAAACACAAAACTAAATAAGGAAATACATATATAGCCGAAGTTGGTTTGAAGGGTCATGAGTGATTATTTCCCTAAATGCAACTTTAGCTAGAACTAAAATTTCTTTGTCAAACATATCTCTTGCTGATCCTCACCTTCAAACCATGTTTCATATGAAGAACAACGGAAATACTTGGTGAAACAGGATGATCTTCAACCACATGAACATGGTATTTCCAAATGATGGCACTTGCAATTATTTTCATTTGAATGAAAGCCATATCTTTACCTAAACAAGTCCTCGCTCCCGCATTAAATGCTATGAACTTGAAAGATGGTACATACACTATTCCTCCAAACTCTGTAATCCATCTCTCTGGCTTGAAGTCCAAGCAATCTTCACCCCATACGCTTTCCATCCTTCCCATTGAGTATAAAGAGTATAACATTGTTGTATTTGGCCTCAAAGAGTGACCACTAGGAAGAATATCAGATTGAGCTGAACATTTGTGCTCGAAAGGTACTGGTGGAAAAAGGCGTAAGGATTCGCATACCGCTCCATGAAGATAAACTAGCTTACTTAGCTTATCTATGCTCAAATCCTTTGACTTTCCGTTGTCCAACAAATGCTCCTTGATTTCTTCTAAAATCTTAGCTTCCACTAATGGGTGTGTTGCAAGAAGCCAAAAAAGCCACGTGAGTCCAGCACTTATGGTGTCTCTCCCTGCTGCCAAGAGATTAATTGCAGTGTCCCTCAGAAACTTGTCGGATTTTGTAATATTACTACTCATTTCTCCTTCTCGTTCCTCCATAACTATAGCTGTCAACAAGTTGAATTTTAGTTCCTCCTTCTTCAGGGTCACTTCCTCTCGCTTGGTTGAGATGCATTCGTACACAAACTCATCAAAAACTTTCCAAGCATGTGATAGCTTCTTCTCCGAACCAATTTGAAGCCATCTTTGTAACTTCCACCATCTTTCTGGCACAATGTGTCGGTATAACAAACATTCTTCTAATTGATCAAATGCTTTTGCATGGGAAACATCTGGGAATTCAATGGAGAGACATTTTGGATCAAAACCCAAAACCACTAAGCAAGCACTATCGAATGTGAACCGTTGAAAAATGTCTTGTAAATCCACCTCAATTCCAAAACTTGAGACATGATCAAGAACTGGAATGAGGCTCTTTTCCACTTTTCCCTTGACAAATTGCTCAAAGAACAACTTAAACTTATTGTCCTTTAACACTGTGTGAAGTAGCTTCCTCTGATATGCCCACGAGTCAGAATCAGAATTGAAAATCCCATCTCCCAGAACATCAAAAATTTCCTGGAACTTCTGCCCTTTTGTGTAGTTACAAAAGTTTTTGCTCAACATGTAGTGGATGTTCATGGGATCACTCGTGACCATGAAGGTCATGTTAGTGAACCAAGGACCCTTAAACTTGAAAGTGCCCCCATTTTGTTTTAGGAGCCAGGTAGCATACTCGTGCACATTGGATGCATTTTGAAGAAGGCCTGGGAGCATTCCGACAACAGGCCAATTTGTAATGGTTCGGCTTTTGTTCCATCTCAAATGACAAAGAAAAAGGAAGCCTAGAATTATTGCTACAAGTGATGCTGGGTACAAAAGTAGTGTGGCCATTGGAGTTGATAGAAGCTTTGTGGTTTCATAAAAGTCGCAGAGGTGCATGGGTTTTATAATATGCTTGCTAAGGCTGGGTATATTTATTCTCTGCCGATTGTAGGTAGTTAGTCTTGTGGTTTGGTTTCAAATTACGCCGTATTTCAGGTAGAACTTTTAGAAGTCAAGCAAAGAAGGCAAAAGAGGAATGGAAAGCAATAAAGGCCATTTAAGATCATCGGCAGTTCTTTAATTAGAACAAGAAAAGGTTGCCTACGTCAAATGTTAGTAGGTTAGTCTAGAAATTATTATGCTAGTCTAGGATATTAACGACCTGTTTGGTTAGAGTTGTTAGAAAGGTTAAAACTATTACAAATTGTTATTACACAATATTTACAAACCGATAATTTCACAATGAATGTTATTAGTAAATTCAAAAATAAAATAAGAATCTATGGTAATTATGCTGGGAATGATGAATATGAATCTATTACCGAGAACATAAGATGATAGATAATTCATTTCTTTTAATATTAACATTTGAATAGAACCTTAAATATCCAGTTTGCAGTTTCTCTCCCTTCTAAACTCTTCCACATGTTGTTTTTGAAAAACACATTTCAAATTTTTATTTTACTGTCAACAAAGATTGTACCACCATTGGATATCTGAGGTCCACACTCTCACCACTCTCACCATAAATACAAGAGATAAAAATGAGTCAAGCCAAGCCTAATATTAAAAATTTTGAACTTTTTCATTCATTTTTATTATAAATTAAGTTAAGCTGGACTAAAGATCTACCACCAAGTTATATTATATGTTAAAGTATGATTATTTTCCTCATCTATAGTAAACATAATGACTAAAGATTTTACCCATAAACATATCGATGCTAACTGATAATAACTATTGATGGGACTGACGAGACCTCTTTACTTGGACAACCTCATGACTTAGTGTCATCCACTTCAACACGGCATGGACGAAGGCAGGCAAGTCATTAATAGGAGGATTCAATGCCTCTGATAGCTACTAGCTCGCTGTTAGACTGTTGAAGCCTCATTAAGACCTGAATTAATAAGCCCTAAGGCATTAAAAGAAAAGCATTAAAATCACAATCAAGGCCTCAATAGCTAGAAACCACAAAGCTATATATACATACTCATTAGAAGCACAGAAAGTAATGAATCCTTACCCAAAAAATACTTTTACACTTCTCATTTTCTCTCAAAAGATTTCTGCATACTAACTTTAGCATCAGAGACATTGTGGCAGGCGCCACACCGGTGACCATCTTAGGAGAGCCTTTGTCCCATTTTGTAGGAGCAGTGACAAGGGTTCAGCACCATCTAGACGAACCAACTTGACTAAAGATTTACAAATCATCAGTTTGGCGCCATCTATGGGGACGACATTTTCGCACTAAGGTTCGAGAATATAGTTCTAGTCATTCTCTAAGTTCAAATGGAGTCCAACCAAGACCCTGCGACACTAGCCCTGCAAATCCAAGCACTTATAGCTAGCATAGAAGAACTCACCAGACAAAACCAAGAAATGAGGCAGCGACTCCGGTTGGAAGCCAACCAGTCTAGAGACAATCAAGAAGACAAGGGGGATAGCCAGAGACGAAGCTATCAAAGGCCAGTCATTCCAATTGAACCGAGTTCAGAGCTTCTTTGAGAAATGAAGAAGGAAATGGACGAACTAAGGAACACTATCAAAGAATAAACAGATCGAAGCTTGGACAGGATGGTCAGGACAACAAATTCCCCCTTCACGGCAGTAGTTCTTGAGTGCCCAGTACCGTCAAAGTTTTGGCTGCCTCAGCTTAAATAGTTTGATGGGCTTAAGGATCCCTTGGACCATCTCTACACTTTCAAGAAGACACTAGGTCTCCAATAATCCCCCGACGAAATAATGTGCAGCTCTTTCCCTACCACTCTTAAAGGGGCCGCAGGGGAATGGCTCACGAAGCTACCCATGTCGTCCATTGACAACTTTGAACAATTGAGCAGTTCCTTCCTACGCCACTTCGTTAGGGGACAGCGCCTAAGGAGGCCAGCAGGCCACTTACTTACCATCAAGAAGGGAGAGAAGGAGACCCTAGGGTCGTACGTGAAGCGCTTTACCCACAAGACTTTGGAGGTAGACGAAGCTGATGACAAGGTGCAGCTAACAACCTTTAAAACCGGACTGAAATCCAGGGAATTCGTGGTCTCACTCACAAAGAATCCTCCAAAAACGATGGCTAAGATACTCCTGAAGGTACAGAAGTATATGAACGCCAAATGCGCTTTAGCTGCGATAAGAGATGAAGGGAAAACCAGTGAAAAAGGAAGGAAAGAGGATGACCGGAGAGGACGAAAAAAGGAATGCTTAAATCGTCAAACTAACGACGAGGATAAAAGGAAAGACGAGAAAGCTCATCGGACGGTAAAATTCACTCCTTTAGTTATGCCTGTTGACAAAATTCTGGCGTAGATTAAAGATGAGCACTACCTCAAATGACCTAGGCCATTACATTTGTCACCTAACGTACATGATAGGAAGAAGTACTACTGTTTCCACAAAGATCACGACAATTACACAGAGGATTTTAGAGACCTGAAGGAGCAGATAGAGGAGCTCATACAAAAAGGGAAACTGTAGCGGTTTATAAAGAAGGGAAAGCCCAGTAGGACCAGGGACGATGACAAGGGCAATTGTGAAACCTCACCAAAGGACGAGGATCGCACGTCCCAGCGTCCGCCAAGCGTGATCGAGGAGATAAAGGCGATCACAGGTGGGCCATCCACATTAAGGTCATTCAAATCCCTCAAGAAGTCATATCAAAGACAGGTGAACAGCATCCACAGGATACCCCCCTGAAAACAGAGACGAAGGGAAAGGGATTTTTTTTTTCTGTGAAGAAGACGCTAGAGAAGTGAAGCAACCTCATGACGACCCCTTGGTTATAATGCTCACGATAAAAAAAAGGTTCAATACCAGGAGGATCTTCGTGGACAATGGCAGCTTTGCGGACATCATCTACCTCTTCGCTTTTCAACAATTGAGGCTAGATCCAAAAAGACTGCGCCCTTTTTAGTCCCCCCTAGTCAGCTTTAGTGGAGACAGAGTGTAGCCTAAAGGCATAGTAACGCTAACAGTCATGGTAGGGTCTTATCCACAGCAGCTAACTCGACAATTAGATTTCCTGGTGGTAGACTACCCCTCGTCATACAATATGACCATTGGGAGGCCCACACTCAAGCGCTAGAAGGCAACCACTTCCACGTATTGCCTGAAGGTGAAATTCCCGATAGAAAATGGTGTAGGCGAAGTAAAGGCAGATCAAGTATTGGTCAGGGAGTGCTACCAGGCCGTGTTAGCTGCAAAAGAAAACCAAACATGGATGATCAAGGAGAGGGAAGAAGATAAGGTGGAAGCCCTGGAGACAGTGGAGTTGGTCGAAGGAGAAATGGCTTTGAGTCCTGAGATGAAGACGAGACTCATCTGGTTCCTTAAAGAAAACATAGACATCTTCGCATGTAGTCACGAGGACATGCCAAGCATATCTCCGAAGGTCATCCAGCATAAGCTAAACGTGGATCCCAAGAAGAAGCTCATCCAACAAAGACGACAGGTCTTCGTTCCAAAGCGGAACCAAGCAATTACAGACGAAGTTAACAAGTTGTTGTCAACAGGCTTTATTCGGGAGGTCTACTACCCAGATTGGCTCGTCAATGTCATCCTAGTAAAGAAGGCAAATGGAAAATAAAGAATGTGTGTGGACTTCTCGGACCTAAACGAAGCCTGCCCAAAAGACAATTTTCCTCTGCCCTGGATAAACCAGCTAGTATACGTGGATGACATGCTCGTCAAGAGCAAAGAGGAACTTGCTTATTTGGACGATCTTAGAGAAACATTCAACACACTCAGGCAGTACCAAATGAAATTGAACCCCAACAAGTGTGCCTTTGGAGTAGCCTCAGGGAAGTTTTTGGGATTTATGGTGTCCCATAGGGGGATAGAAGCAAACCCAGAAAAGGTACGAGCCATACTTGACATGACGTCACCAAAGATCGTCAAAGAAGTCCAGAAGCTTATAGGGAAGATAGCAACACTCAACAGGTTCGTCTCTAAAGCAACGGACAAGTGCCTACCCTTCTTCAAGAACTCAAGCACTACTTAAGCAATCCACAGTCGTCAGCATAGCTTTGATTAGAGAAGAGGGAAGGAAACAACTCCTAGTCTACTACGTCAGCCAAGCTTTCCAAGGGGCAAAATCTAGGTATCCAAGGATTGAAAATATTGTGTTTGCGTTGGTAGTAGCTTCGCGAAAATTGCGACCTTATTTTCAGGCGAACCCCATCTTAGTAATGACAGACCAACCCATTAAGAAGTCCATAAACAAGCCTGAGGCAGCAAGTAGAATGATCTAGTGGGCAATCGAGCTTAGCCAGTTTGACATTGAGTACCACCCTAGGACAGCCTTTAAGGCACATGCACTAGCAGATTTCATCGCTGAATTTACAGTCTTCGACAAGGATAGAATGGACAGAGTGGTAAAATGGACGATTTAGACTGGCTAGCCGTCAGTCCCAAAAACAAGGCAGAGTAAGGGTCATCATCATTACCGCCGAAGGAGAGACGCTCAAGTATGGAGTTCAGTTAGCGTTCTCTACCACTAACAACGAAGCAAATACAAGGGAGTACTAACAGGTTTAAGGGTCACAAAATAAAAAATATACTCCTCTAGAGTGATTCCAAGCTCGTCGTAGGTTAAATAAAGCGGGAGTTCGAAGCGAAGAAGGAGAGGATGCAAAAGCACCTGAAGTTGACAAAGCTTCTGGTACAGGAGTTCGACCAAGTGGAACTTACACAAATCCCCAAAAGCCAGAATATAGGGGTAGACGAGCTGGCGAGGCAGTCATCAATGGAAGCAGGGCCAACAGATACAAATTTGAAAATTGAAGTCTAGAAGCAGCCCAGCATTGAAGAAGTCTCTACTTTCGCAATCCAGAGCACAAGCAGCTGGATGACCCCGATCATATCTTTCCTTTAAGATGGACACCTTCCGCAAGATGTCGAGAAGGCCAGAAAAGTCAGGAAGAGAGCAACTATATTCACGATCTTGAATGGAACCTTGTACAAGAGAGGCTTTTCCTTGCCGTACTTGAATTGCGTCAACGAAGAAGAGGCCAAATACATCTTGGAGGAGATCCATGAAAGGATTTGTAGAGACCATGCAGGCCCTAGATCCTTGGTAAGCAAGGTTATCAGAATAGGTTACTTCTGGCCCATTCTGTAGGTGGACGCGAGGGAGCTCGTCAAGAAATGCGACAAATGCCAGAGGTTTGAGAATGTTCAATGCGTTCTAGCAGAGAAGCTGATGATGATGGCCTCCCTATGACCATTTGCACAATGGGGGATTGACATCATCGGCCCATTGCCCCAAGTTAAAAGGCAGGTAAAGTTTCTACTAGTTGCTATTGACTACTTCAAAAAATGGGTTAAAGTAGAGGCATTATCAACCATCACTGAGGCAAAAATCTAGAGCTTTGTGTGGAAGAACATAATTTGTAGGTTCGGGATTCCACGAATGATCGTATCAGACAGCGAACGGCAATTTGACAGTCAAGGCTTCAAGGATTTTTGCCCAAGCCTAGGGATCAAAAACCAACACTCATCCCTAGGACACCCACAAGCGAATGGACAGACGGAGGTAACTAATTGAACACTACTCAAGATCATCAAAGCCAAGCTGGATGACACTAAGGGAGCCTGGCCGAAGGAATTACCAAATGTCTTGTGGGCTTACAGAACTACAACCAGAACCTTGACAAGAGAAACCCCCTTTAGACTCACTTATGGCAATGATGCAGTAATCCCAGTTGAGGTGGGAATAACTAGTATAAGACAAGGAACATTCCAAGAAGAAGGCAACGACGATAAACTAAAGATCAACCTGGATTGCTTGAACGAAATGAGAGACGAAGCCTCCAGCAGAATGACTAAATATCAGTAGAAGATGGCCGAGTACTACAATAAGAGAGTGAAGCTCAGACGACTTGACATAGGAGACCTTATTCTACGCAAAGTCACCCCAGCAACCAAGGACCCGACTCGAGGGAAACTCGGTCCAACTTGAGAGGGACCCTACCAGGTCGTCCATTATCCTAGACAAGGCAGTTACCACCTGGAGACCTTAGACGAGCAAAGATTGCCAGGACCATGGAACATTGAGCACCTAAAGAAGTATCATCAATACATGTAACAATTAATTGTATTCATTTTTTAAAGTAATAAAAAGGATTATTCAGCCAATGACTTAGTGCGAACATACCTACTAGTTTAAAAGCCAAAAAAAAAAAAAACATTGGCTAAGTAACAAGAATCCGCTCTGACGGGTATAAGTTACTGACGAATTCAAGAGATGACAAGATCCCTTAAATTGGTGTAAGTCACAAAAATCGGTTAAGTACCAAGATTCTGCTCTAACAGATGTAAGTTACTAACGAAGCCAATGAGTGACAAAATCCCTTCACCAAGTGTAAGTCACAAAAATTGGCTAAGTAACAAGATTATGCTCTGAGGGATGTAAGTTACTGACGAAGCCAAGGAATGGTAAAATCCCTTCTTTGGGTGTAAGTCAAAGAAAATTGGCTAAGTAGCAAGATTCGGCTCTGACGGATGTAAGTTACTAACGAAGCCAAAGAATGACAAAATCCCTTCGCTAGGTGTAAGTCAAAGAAAATTGGCTAAATAACAAGATTCCGCGAAGACGAATGTAAGTTACTGATGAAGCCTAGAATGACAAAAACCTTTCATTGGGTGTGAGTCAAAGAAAATTAGCATTGCAACAAGATCCTGCCTAGACCGATGCAAGTTACTAACGGATCAAGATCAGCTCATCAAGTGTGAGTCAGCAAAAATTCGAGCTAAGTAACAGCAGTGTAAGTTACTGACGCGTAGAGACGAAGCAGACAGAGACCACACACATTCACTAAGTACCATGCAAGGAAGGAGCAAAAACAAGTAAGTATTAAATTATGATTAAAGGCCCAAAAATAACGTGCATCCAGCATTATATTTAAAAGCCCATAAACACTGGGCAAAAACATCATTCTTAAAGTAAAATGAAAACATTGTTCTGAAACTAGAATCAGAAAGCCCAAAACACACACACACACACACACACAACATAAGGAAATCACAAAGAAAAAGTAGATAAAGCAGGTTCAAGCATTAAAAGCAGGTTCAAGCATTAGCAGCAGGTGGAGGAAGAGCACGAGCAAGAGCATCGTCCTTAGAAGCCGTGGGCTGGGAGACTTCGTCAGCTGCCATTTTCTTGCCCACCTCTTCCAAATCCAGATTCTCTAGATCCACTCCAGTGTGGTGCTTGGCAAGGTACCGCCTCAGGAATTCAAAACCCTTGAAGTACCAGCTGAAGAGGACGGTGTTGTACTCCTTCATTGTGTGAAAGGCCTCCACAGACTTAGCAGCAATCGTCTTGAGTTTTTCCTTCGCGGCCAAAAGCTGCTCGTCCTTCTCCAAGACTAACTGTTTCTCCACCCTCAGCTCGTTCGAGAGGCCCTTAACCTGCTCCTTGATGATGTTAGCCTCACCTATAGTAGTAACCAGTTCCTTCTTTAGTTTGGAGTTTTCTACCTCCAAAACCTCCACCAGGGACGCCGACGATGCCACCTTTGCCTCCTGGTAAAGACCTCTGAGGTGATGTCAAGGCTCTCCCCCAACACCTGCAAAAAAGAAGAAGAAAAGAGGAACCAGACCTCAAGACAATGCCAAAAAAAAGAAGAAGATGAATTTGCACAAGTACACTAGTTGGACGAGCTTGTGAAAATGACGACCCACAACCTTGTTGGGAGATGTGCTCGAGAACACTTTCATCTCCTCGGAAGTAAAAGTCTCTTGCACCCTTGCTACCGTGACCCCAGCATCGTCCCAAACACTAGACGAACAAGAGTCAGCTTTATCCTTCCCCTTGTCACTAGTCCACGACCTTTTTCATTGGGGGATGATCTCTTCGATTGAGGTAGCCAGGGAGGCTGTCCTCGTTGTCTCAATCTCGGGGGTGGCTAGGGTACCTGGAGTGACGAAGGCCCCCTTATCCGTCACACGCACAGCCCTGGTCCTAATGTTGGAAAGGGGCTCGTTCCTTTTAGCCCACATTCGTGCGTACTTCCCCTGATTAAACTTCGTCGTTATCCCTGCAAAAGAAAAGCACTTGTAAAAAAAAAAAAAAAAAAAAAAGAGAGAAGGAAGAAAGGTGAAGAAAGGTCAACATGGACAAGCTCGACAAACACTTACTCTTCTTTTGTTCAATTTCTATATTACGCAAGACGAAGGCAGAGGGCTCTGGACCAAGACAGTGAAAAGCTAGAGTCCGCGAGTCAACAAGATCATCAAAATCTTTGATTGTCCCTGCGTACTCGATGGCCGCTTCAACATGTTGCCTATATCTGCTTTAAGCTTTGGCCACCTCTTAACTGTACACGAAATAGCAGGTAAGAAAGTTAGTAGTGACAAGCTGTGAACCAAAAAGAAAGATAATAAATTGATAATGTTGATGAAGGACTGGTGAAATGGTTCAAAAGCTTCATGATAAAAGGATGGACCGGGAATCTGAGCTCTTTCAAAAAGGCAGACTCGTAGAAGCATACCTCCCTAGGCGAGAAGTGGCAAGCTCGTTCATCCTCATGAGGAAGATGAACCCTAACCCTATCAAGGAATTGGAATCTACCCCTAAATTTGGAAAGCGTCTAACCGTCTAAACCACAAACCTCCCCAAGGGCATGGAAAGCCCTAACCTCGCAAGGGATGGAGACGACTATATCTTCCTCCACTAGGTAGTCACTAGACGACAACCCAGTCTCAAGCTCACTCAACCTCACCTCAATCATTATCCCTCGTTCTCTCACCAAACCCTCAAACCAGTTAATTGATTGACAAAGCAAGGGGAGTAGGTCACCCAACACAATGCCTAAACTATTACCCTCAAAAACAAAATTCTCAACCAAGGGAAAAAGGCACAAGAGGCACCTAAAAAAGCCCCCAAGCGCGCAAAAAAGAAGGAAATTGAAGGGCAAGATACCCTAACCTCAGAGCTACTGACCATGAAAACCAAAAAATGGAGGAGGAAGAGAAGAATCCTAAAAAAATAAAACAAAATTAAAGGGGGGGAGGAATCAGAAATCAAACACTATTCACTCAACGCCATAAAAAAAGCAAGGGAAAAGAGAGAAGATAAGCATACCTGGAAAGGAGCAACCACTGAATGCAAAGGCTCAAACCACAAAACGCGAAGAAACTTGAAGAGAATTGCAGGAATAGATGGAGAAGAAGATGCACAGAGCAATGATTGAGTAAAACTAGGCACAAAAAATTGAAATTCAGCGGGAAAACCAAGAGTCACCCAACTGGGGCATTAACTGCACTGGTCAGAACTGCGTGTGACACCGCCACTACGCATTAAATGTGGAACAAAACCCTAAGAGCCATGTCTAGTCGAAAACCTTTCATCTTCTGATGGTCGTCCTGACACACCACAACGACCATGGAACCTAGGGCAGCTGATGGGACTGATGAGACCTCTTTACTTGGATGACCTCATGGCTTAGTGTCGTCCACCTTAACATGACATGGACGAAGGCAGGCAAATCATTAATAAGAGAATTCAATACCTCAGACAGTTACTAGCTAGCTGTTAGACTATTAAAGCCTCATCAAGACCTGCATTAATTAGCCCTAAGGTGTTTCAAGAAGAGCATTAAAACCACAATCAAGGCCTCAACGGCTAGAAACCACAAAGCTATATATACACACTCATTAGAAGCACAAAAGGTACCAAATTTTTACCCAAAAAATACTTTTACGCTTCTCATTTTCTCTAAAAATATTTCTACATACTGACTTTGGCATCAAAGATGTTGTGGCAGGCGTTACATCACTGACCATCTCAAGAGAGCCTTTGTCCCATTTTGCAGGTGCAGTGACGAGGGTTCAGCACCATTTGGACGAACTAACTTGACTGACGATTTACATGTCATGAACGATATTATAATTGAAATTATATTATTTGAGTAAATTAAAAAAATAGTTTTTGTTTACTAAATTATAAAAATAATTTACAAATAATAATTTGACTTCTTAATTATGAACTTGATTACAAATTTTCACAATCTAATTTCAAATCTATATAAATATATTTTTATGCATGTATACATACAACAGCAACAACAACCACCACCACCTAGCCCTAGTCTCAAATGTTTTGGAAGTGTACTACGTACTAATTAGGTTACAGAAAATAAATGAAAGCTTCAGTGCTATTTATTTTAGGTGTGATCCACTTATAGGTTAGTCTAGGATATTAAGGTAGAAGACTCTTTGTTCTAGATTTATGAATTGATTTTCTTAGTTTTTAAAGAAAAAGAAAAAAATTGCCTTTTTTTTTTTTAATTTAGAGTTTTGACCTATAGCGTCCCATTTTGATGATTGTGCTCTTATTATCAAAGCAAGACACTAATAAGTTTTTAGTGTAGGTGGAAATTGAACCCTAAATTTTTTATTCAACTATTAGAGACTTTGCCAATTGACTCTTCTTAAACTTATACAAAGAGTTTGTTCCACACATACATTTATTGATTTAATTGATAAATGTTTAAGGATCATTTGAATGGAAGGAAAAAATATATATAGAAAATAAGGGAATGATAGAAAAATGTGTGTATCAAGAAGATTTTAGTTTTTCATTACATGTGTATAATATGAAATTATTTTTTTTAGAAGAAAAATAAGATAATAGAAAAGATAGCTTTGCTAACTTTACTGTAATGCCATTATTACATAACATAAGAACTAATTTTTCAATAGCATATAACAAGTAAATTTTTTCATTATCATATAAGAAAATACAAATTTATAAATTAAATTAGTAAAGATAACATCATCTAAAAGTTAGCACATAACAAGTACTACATTATTTTATTTTTATTTATTATCCACTTTAAAAGTAAGGGAAAAAATAATAATGTGATTAACTAAATTGGTTCAAGTCACACATCACAGTGGACTTAATGGGCTACCCCTCTACGGCACGATATTATACGATGTACCATATATACTACTTTTAAATTTGAAGTGCACTACCATAATATTGTCATTTATTGCAAGAAGACTTTTCTTAAGTGGGACGCACTTATAGCTATACTATAGCTATAGGATAGTACTTTCGTTGATAGCTGTTATCGTTGATAGCTGTTAACAGCTATCAACGATATTAATTAGAATATGAAAATGTTGCCTACGTCAAACGTTGATAGGTTAGTCTACTAATTCAGCAAAAAAATAGGTTAGTCCAGTAATTATTAGGTTAGTCTAGGATATTAAGGACTTGTTCCGTTAGAGTTTTTAAAAGGTTAGAGCAACCACATCTCTTCAGTTAAAATTTTGTAAAATAAAAAAAAGTACAACTTTTACATATTTTATGCAAAAAATCACCCACATCAATGGGTGTATAAAGGTGCAAAAACGTGAAAACCCTTAAACGAGCTACAGTACCGTGTAAATATACACGAGTACTGTAGCTCGTGTATGGATTATTTTAATCTTTTCCGTTCGCTCCATTTTTCCTCTCTCTACTCCGTTCTCAACGAACTCAACAAACTCAATATCAACACAGAGAAATTAACACAGAACAGATCCTCATAACAAACTCAGACATACACTTGCTCCAAAAAAAAAAAAAAAAAAACACACAGATACACAAACTTTGGTCGGCGGAGCTGCGGATTGTAGCTGGGATCGGTGGTGCTTGGGATCGGAGATCGGAGCTGGGATCGGTGGTGCGTGGATCGGAGATCGCGGCTGGGCTCGGTGTGGATTGGAGATCGCGGCTGGGCTCGGCGGTGCGAGGATCAGAGATCGCAGCTGGGCTCGGCGTGGATCGGAGATCACGCTGGGCTCGGCGGCACGAGGATCGGAGATCGCGCTGGGCTCGGCGGTGCGAGGATCGGAGATCGCGGCTAGGCTCGGCGTGGATTGGAGATCGCCGCTAGGCTCGGCGGTGCGAGATCGGAGATCGGAGCTGGAAAATGGGTAGAGAGAGAGAGAGAGAGAGAGAGAAATGAAGAGAAGGAGAGAGAGAGAGAGAGAGAAATTACCAAAAAATAAGCGCGCGGTAGTTGAGAGATATAATTAAAAAAAAGTGAGAAAATTATTATTTAATTAATAGAGGTGGTAGGATAGATGAACTGATGTGGGTGATTTGTAAAAATGAATGTGTAAAATTTTAAAAAGAGGTTTTTTGTGTAAAATAGATGAAATTTTTAGCTGATCTGGTGTGGTTGCTCTTAAAACTATTATCAATTTTTATTACACAATGTTTACAAATCAATAATATCACAATAATTAATGTGAATAGTAAATTCAAAAACAAAATAAGAATCTATGGTAATTATATTGTGAATGATGAATATGAATCTATTATCGAGAATATAAGATGATAGAATTGAATAATTATATCTATTTATTTCTTTTTGAGAAAGATCTATTTATTTCTTTTACGAACATTTGAGTAGAACCTCCAATATCCAGTAGTTAATTACTCTCTCTACTAACCTCCTCCACATGCTGTCTTTGAAAAACACATACTGTCAACAAAAATTGTACCACCGTTGGATCTTTGAGGTCCACGCTCTCACCATTAACGAGAGAGATAAAAGTGAGTCAAGCCGAGCTTAATATTACATTTTTTGAATTTGTTCATTCATTTTTATTACAAATTAAATCGAGTTGGACTAAAGATTTATCACCAAGTCATATTACATGTTAAGCACGATTATTTTCCTCACCTGTAGTCTATAGTAAACATAATGACTAAAGATTTTACCCCAAAAATATCAATACTAACTATTAATAACTATATTATAGTTAAAATTATATTATTTAAGTTAACTAAATAAAATAGTGTTAGGAATGCTATAAGCATATGGATAATAATTGTTGTATTGAGATTTAGTTTGTTAGTTATTTACAATTCTAAACATGTTAATCACATTTAGCACATGTTGGAATTATTAATGAATATGAGAAATAATAGAACCATGTGGGCTAATGGGATTAAAGTTAGTCTCCTATAAATCCATGATTGTAATTCAATATTAGATATCAATTGAAAAATAAATCAATTTCTTAGTGCATGACTAAAGATTTTACCCCAAAAATATCAATACTAACTATTAATAACTATATTATAGATGAAATTATATTATTTAAGTTAATTAAATAAAATGGTGTTAGGAATGCTATAAGTATATGGATAATAATTTTTGTATTGAGATTTAGTTGGTTGGTTAGTTACAATTGCAAACATGTTAATCACATTTAGCACATGTTGGAATTATTAATGTATATGGGAAATAATAGAACCATGTGGGCCAATGGGATTAAAGTTAGTCTCTAAATCTATGATTGTAATTCAATATTAGATATCAATTGAAGAATAAACAAATTTCTTAGTGCATTAGTGCATCTTTCTCTCTCTTAATCTCTTTCTTTCTCTACGGAGGGTAACTACCTCGAATTAAGTCAATTTCCCTACAATTCCCATCAATCCCCATTAAGAACCATTGGGTTCCTAACAATTGGTATTAGAGCTATCGATTTTTGATATGGACGAATGTGACCAAAGAGAACTTTGGAAAGAATTACGACAAATGGTGAAAAAAGTTTCAGAGGATGTTAAGACTTTGTATGAATCTCACATTGCTGTTCTAGAGAAGGTCAAGACTTTGGCTAAGTTTAACAAGGCCATGAATGAAAAGCTTTCAAGATTGCAAGAGAGTCTCGAGAACATGACGGGAGAGGAGTTACAATCTCTTGATTCAATGAAATTCGAAGAACAAATCAAGTTCCAAGAATCTACAATTGTTGTTGCAAGCTAGGATGTTGATTTTTGTGTCTAAGTGGATAATGGTATATATGTACAGGCTACCCTTGAAGTTCAATCCAAAGAACCAACAAAGAAGGTGATGATAATCTTCTAGGAACCAATTATTAATGCACCAATGGAGGCTTCCATTCAAAAGTCTATGATTCAATAATTGGAAATCCAAATGTCAGTGATCCAAGAAGCAAGTGCCAACAATTTTAATGGTTCTAGAATCAAATGAGATCTTGAGGATAAAAGAACATTTCAAGTTTCAAAGAACCAATGAGACATTGAAGATTGAAGAACCACTGAAGGCTCAAGAATTTGAGCAAAGTTTGAAGATCTACGAAGAAGAAACCTTCATGCACATGGGACGACTTGTCAAAGAGAAATGCATGAATATGGTAATCAAAATGTCACTAAGGTATTGGTTTATTGGAAGATCTCTTTTGATGAATATGCTATTCAACAACAATGCCTTGTGGGCAAGGTGTTTTTAAGGGGAAGGAAATGTTAGGAATACTATAAGTATATGGATAATAATTGTTGTGTTGAGATTTAGTTGGTTAGTTAGTTATAATTCCAAGCATGTTAATTACATCTAGCACATGTTGAAATTGTTAATGCACATAGGGAATAATAGAATAAGGTCATGTGGGCCAATGAGATTAAAGCTAGTCTCCTATAAACCAATTGTCACAGGATCAATTTTTTTTTTTTTTTTAATTTTCTACCTGTGATGGCACTAATCCCCTGACTTAGTCTCAACCAATACACCACACACACATACACACTGTTTTTACAGTGCACCAACCATAACTTTTGCTACTCAATATCAAGTACAAAGGAAGCCTAGAGAATACACACGAAATTCTCTAAGCTAAAATTACACACTTTGCTATTGACAGCCATAACAACCTAGGATAAATACACAGAAATAACTGTCACGGAAGTTACTGCTAGGTAATTGCCCCCTTGTCCAGGACTTGCTGCCACATGTGGCCTGACTTAGGACACCTTTAACTGATGTTGTCTTGGCTTGCTCTCCACGTTTCTAGTCCCTACACAGCAGGTCTGAACATCCAAAAAGCTAGGAATTACTTGGTAACTGTTGCTGCACACTTTGCACATGCCAGCCCATGTCTCAGCACATCATCATTAGGCTTCTGCCCATGGTCCAACGGCCCATACACTATTGTTCCAACACGTTTTAAAAGGCTTGGCCCCTGCCCAAGCCCTTTTCATTAGCATCATAGCCCACATAGCATGCCCATTTGCAACATATCAAGCAATTGCCATTAGTCCACTTACACAAGTCCATGCGTTCTACCAGTACCAACCAGCTCAATGCCTTGCACAACATATTATCATCACAGCAGCCCAGCACTGCCTTGCACTCAAGCTAGGCCACACACAAAGCAACCATCAGCCAAGCCACCAATGCCATGCACCATCATATGGGGTCAGCACCACTTATTGTCGCTCATCATTAAAATCCGTCTTTGCCCACCATGGCCCTCCTCTGCCATGGCCTTGAGGCATCATGTGGAGCAAGGTGCCTCCATATGCTGTCCCTCATCATTGCTCATCATTCTAAATTCAGCATTGAGACCGAGTTTGTCCCCCTCAAAAAGCAATCAAGAGCTTCATTAGATAGGCATGAGGAGCCATTGGTGTGTTGAGAAAACATAGAGCCAAGTGATTGGCCTAATGTTGTCCAAGCACTTTAATTCCTCATGCCATCATCAGCAACTCGTAAAACTTCTAACAAACCACCCCCACTAGAAGAAGCCGACGTCCTCGTCAGTAGGGTATCCTCAAATGCCTTCACCTCTTTCTTAAACTACTACAATGAAGATGCCTTCTCCCAACTTGCCTCTGTTTTAGCCGGCCCTTTCCACTTGACCAAGTAGTAAGTTATCATATTTCCTCCCTTTCGATAACCTGTCACCCTTTTGTTAAGAATTCTATCCACTTCATAATCAAACTAGACCATGATAGTAGGCAAGGCACACCTTGCCTCATTCCTTGTAGGATCCTCTGCATCCCCATGATAAGACTTTAAGAAGCTCATATGAATTATTGGGTGAATTTGCAATCTTTCTAGTGGTTTCAACTTGTAAGCCAGAACACCAAATCTCTTTACAATCTTAATGGACCATCATATTTAGGAATCAAACCTTTGTGAATTGCCTCATTTTCGAACTTTCTCCAAATCTGCGGTGTCATTTTCAACAGCACCTTGTCCCCAACTTGGAACTCAAGAGACCTCCTCCCTTTATCAGCATACTTTTTCATTCTCCTCTGCGCTTTTAACAAGCTGTCTTATGCCTCTTGCATTAGCTTTTGCTTGTTGATAGCAAATTTGTACGTTGTAGGACACTTGCTCCCTAAACACTGCTTAACAATCTCATGAGGTGTGAGAGGCTGCTGCCCCATAGCCAACTTGAAGGGACTCATCCTAGTTGATGAAGACTTATGCAAATTGTAGGTAAATTACGTAGAATCCAACAAGTCTAGCTAATTCTTTAGACTTGCAGTCACATCGTGACTTAAATAGTCTTCTGACACAACATTTATTTTTTCTATTTGCCCATTTGTTTGTGGGTGATTAGCAGTAGAAAGCTTTAACTCTGAATCCATCAAACCAAATAGAATAGTCCAAAATCAACCAATAAATCGAGAGTCTCAATCACTTACAATATCTTCAGGCAACCCAAAGTATTTCACCACATTTTTGTAAAGCAAATCAGCAGCTACCTCTATTGTACATGTACTTGGTGTAGCCATAAAAACAATATATTTTGAGAATCAATCAACCACTACAAATATTGAACCCATCCCCTTAACTTTTGGCAAACTAGTAATAAAATCCATTAAAACCGAAACTCATGGACTTTCTCGTATAGGAAGAGGCTGCAGCAAACCTGCTTCCTTTTGAGTTAAGCCCTTGTCTTGCTGGTAAACTAGACTAGTCTTCACATACAGCTCAATGTCCAACTTCATTTTAGGCCAATAATAAGAACTGGACAGTAAAGCATACCAATTGAAGAATAAACCAATTTCTTAGTGCATTAGTGCATCTCGCTCTCTCTCTTAATCTCTTTCTTTCTCTATGGAGGGTGATTGCCTCTAATTATGTCAATTCCCTACAATTCCCCTATAATTCCCATCAATCCCCATTAGGAACCATTAGGTTCCTAACAAATGGTTTTTTTTCTCTCAAAAAAAGAAAAGGGTTTTTTTTTATAATAAATTATAAAAATAAATTACAAGTAATAATTTGATATCTTATGATTTTTTTTTTCGAAGAAAAGATATCTTATGAACTTAATTATAAAATTTCACAATCCAATCTCAAATATGTATAAGTATATTTTTATGCATGTATACATACATACAACAACAATAGCAACCATGAGCATAGTCATAAATTTTTGTTTTGGGGAGAGGGGGGCAACTTGTGATACTAATTTATTAGCCTATACTAATTTATTAAATTCTTTCATGACAAGTGAGATTATATAATATGGTCTAAATTTTCTAAGTGGCCTATTAAACTTTGTAGAAATCAAGATAAACACTTCTCAGTTTAGGCTCACTTTCTTACCATTTGATTTAGGCCACTAACAAAAGTTTCATTTTAGAAGGTAAGAAATAAAAAATAAAAAATAAAAAGAAGAAGAAGAAGGAGAAGAAGAAGAAGAAGAAGAAGAAGACATGTACCAATGTAATAGTTAGGTGCTGGGGGGTGAGGGGACAGAAATCTCAAGGCTGCCACCACTGTCAGCCTCCAACTATCGAAAAATTGGCCTCCCTCCACTGTCTGACCAAATGAGGGTACTACCAATGTAAATAGAATATAATTTTAGGTGGTAAAATCTAAATTTTGAAATTTCAAAGCTTGAAATTTAAAAACCCCTAAATTTTAAGGGTATAGTTCGCACTTTAGCCAAAAGGAAATATATTGATTAATAAAAATCCAACTAAAATCACCATTAAGTGAATGAAAAATTCTAAAATTACTACAAAAAAACTTACAAACCAATGTGCCAAGAATATGATTTGTCCTACTTAAACAATATAATAATTTAATGTTTGAATTGAAGATTTTGGATGGATGACACATCAGTTTATAAGGCCTATGTAGTAGAAATTTTAGTATCCTTAGCATCACTGGGGTGAATTAGTCATATTAACATGTGAAAATAATAGATTTTAAATAAAAATTTATAATATAGAAAATTAACTAAATTATTGGTTAATAAACAAAATATCATTTAAGTGATATTTAAATATAAAAAGGCCCATATAAAATTTTTGTCTTAAACCTCTCACAAATCGTGTTGAAATTTATGCACCTCAGGGTACACACACACTCACACATATAAAAACTTTATTGCTAGCACTACTTTTGGCCAATACTGAAGTTAATTTCTTCATCGCCCATATTGCTGATCCCATCGTCAACCATGTTTAACATCAAGATCAATTAGTAGTCAATATTGTAACGTATAAGCTTGTATGATTGAAATTTATTGGAATCATGATTTTGAAACCCGAACTGAACCGTAAAGTCCGACCAAGTTAACCGTGAACTTCTCCCCATTCTGGTTCTTTTAACCTTAAGAACCTCTTTATGAAGAAAAGGCATGGAACCATGTGAACCATGGTCAAACCGCATGGTTCTTAGAACTATGAACGGTTCTCACGGTCTTTTTTTCAGCTAACACCAGCATACACTTTGGACCTTTTTTTTTTTTTTTTTTTTTTCCAGATCTGGCACCAAATGATTGGTAGGAAAAAAATAATAATAACCAGGGAAGAAGAAGATGACTAAGTAGGGGCTGCACCAACTGCTTGAAGTAGCAAGTTGCCCACACAAGGCGCCGGTCACGCCAAATCTTCTGCTATTAAATAGTAAACAGAAGATTGAGGTTGGACTCAAACTTATAATTAAGTTTAACTTTTAGAGTTTAGTGGTGTCTCTATATGTTATAATTAAGCCTTTATAATATAAGCTTAAGCCCATGGTGGCTTTCTACATTTTTAGCCGATAGCCCCTTATGTCAGAAATTTTCCTCCATTTATCTCCCTTAAATTTTGATTCCCCCCCCCCCCCCCTCTTTTTGTAGCCTAAGTTAATTGATGGATATCTTAGGCTAGGGGTTGGCATTTTGGTTTAGGCATAAATGTAAGTGGTGGCTCAAATGCGGATCAAGAGTTGACTGTAGCCTTATTTTGAAAAGATTCAATGGTATTGTTAATGAAGGCAAATTAAAATTTATAGAACAAAATTACTAAAATTAGTACCTATATATATATATATATATATATATATATATATTATATATTCTAATATTTAAAAACATTAAGGAGTTATTGCCCCCAAAGTCCAAGAATACCTCTGTCCATTGGCTTAAACTTCCAATTTTAGATGCTCCTAACAAATTCTATCAACTTTGGCAGATACTAATTAAATTAATGATAATATACTAGTACGTACCCACCAATATCAAAATATTTTATTTCTGAAATATAAATTCATGACAAATTTTGATGTGGTATTAATTTACAACATTGCTTCAATTGAAAAAGAATTGTCTCCATTTGAAATGGATCTATTTCATAATTTAAAATTAAATATTATAATTTTAAATGTGAACGAACTTATACATAGAATAAAATCTTAATTCTAAAAAATACACTCTTCAATTCTATCTAAACAAAGAGGATCTTGTTTGACTCCAATTACTTGAACATGATGGTCTAAAGTGAAAGAGCTTGCAATTATTTTCATTTGGGGTAATTATTGTTTCACCCTCTTGCAGATAAAACATTTCATAAATTGTTGATACTTTCACACTAAGTACCAATAATTCACAGATAATATGAAAGAATGTGAAAATGTTGTTAAAAAGATGCGTAAAACAATCAAAGCCTTTTTCATATGTTGAAATTTACATCCAACCCAAAGCATGCGACGCTTATATTAAATGCTTACATGAAATCTAGCAAGTGCATAACCCACGGAATGAAAATCTTTTGTACCACTTTTTTTGTACCACTATATGTTTCACAAATAAAACCTTACCACATGTCTTCTTATTTAATTACATTCTCTCAGTATGTGTTTCTTAATTTAGTTACCAAAAATAATTAAAGAAAAAAAAAACACACCACCACCACCAACCTTCACGCACACTAGCCACCACTACCCTCGATGTCACCAATCATGGCGAACAATGTTGCCCGATCTACACACCACTAGACATCCAAGCCAATCCCACCAATCACCATCACTCCGCCATAAAAAAGAAAATTAATGAAAAAACCCCAATAAATTTGGAGCTCTTTATGTTTCTTGTTCATTTTTCCAAGAGTGTGATTTCATCACCACTACACTCAAGACATTGCCTATGCCACCAAAGTTAGTCACGGCCATCATGCTGCCTCCATCACAACCACACGAATCCAAAGCACCAAATCAGTTCAATATATATATAATTTTGTTTTGACCACCCTAAAAAAGTCTAACAACAAATTAATTCATCACCCTTTATCTTTGTCAACAACAAACCAATGACAAACTAATTTGATCTAAAATCTAGAAAAAAAAAATAGCAATCCCAACAACAAAAATTAGTAATTTGTTGATATGAAATCTCCAAAAAAAGACAATTAAGCGGGTAGGAAAGTGAAAACACTAAAAGATAATTAAAGCTGAGTTTGGATACAGCTTATCTGCGTCTGCGTCTGCTGCTGCTGCGTTTTTTTGTTTTGTTTTTTTTTTTTGTTTTTTTTTTTTCCTGCTGATGCACGGGTCAGGGGGGACAGCGGCTACTGTTCATGCTACTGTGCATGAACAGTAGCCGCATTTGCTGACTTTTCAGCACATCTGTGGGTCTCGTGTACTGTTCACAGGACCCACAAACTTCACTTTACAGAATTTTTTATTAAAAATGGGTCCCACGGTACTATTTACACATTTAAAAATTATTTTGGTACAGTGTTTTCAGTTTTCAGTTTTCAGTTTTCAGCAATAAGCTCTATCCAAACGGACCCTAAGTGTAAGATACTGGAAGTAGGACATGGGACAATGGGGATTGAAGATTTTTTTTTTTTTTTTTCCTTTTTAAATGATTGTATTGTTGTGTTGAATTCTTATTAAAATAATGCAAAAGACAATAAAAATTTCTCTTAACAAATTACAAACTCCAATAAGTTGTTAAAATTGAGTTGAATTTTTAAATAAAATAATTGAAAAAAGTAAAAACAAAAACTAATATATAATAGGCGGAAATGCAACTTGCACCTTTTAAGTTTGACTGAAATTCATTTAGTTCTCTAACTTTACATTAATTCAATTGAATTATCTAAATTTCAAATTTATTTAATTCGGGCATTTTGTCCAATTTCTTTAAAAATTTTCCATTAAGTATGTAATGAATTAATGCAAAATAAATTCTCACACAAAAAATTTATAAATATTTTTATTAATTTTATAAAAAATTTTCATGTGAGAAAAATATTTTTTAATTACAGTTTTTTTACAAATTTTGTGGCAATGAAAGCATGGCCGTGACTAGTGGCGCCATAGGTCAATGGTGGTGCTGAGATGTGTGAGTATTTTTTTATATTATTATTTTAGGTAAGTGAAATAAGAAAAGGCATAAAATAGGTAGGTAATTAAATGGGTGGACACATGGCAAATTTTGAATGGTAGAATAGAGAAAATGATACAAAAGATTTAGATTACAACATAGTGTCTTACACAAACTATATTTATTCGGAAACACTACTTAAATCCAACTATATTTATCTAATTCAGTAATTACCCTGTCCAACAAATCCTTTGGTGATCCTCACCTTCAAACCATGTTTCATGTGAAGAAGAATGGAGGTATTCAGTGAAATAGCATGACCTTCAACCACTTGAACACGATAATTCCAAAGGATGGCACTTGCAATTATTTTTATTTGAATGAAGGTCATATCCTTACCTAAACAAGTCCTCGGTCCTGCATTAAACGCTATGAACTTAAAGGATGGTACATGCACTATTCCTCCATGCTTTGAAATCCATCTCTCTGGCTTGAACTCCAAGCAATCTTCACCCCATATGCTCTCCATCCTTCCCATAGCATATAAATAGTTTAAAATTCTTGTATTTGGCCTGATAGAGTGACCGCTAGGAAGAATATCATATTGAACTGAACATTTTAGATTGAAAGGTACAGGTGGAAAAAGGTGTAAGGATTCTCATATCGCTTCATGGAGATAGACTAGCTTACTTAGCTCGTCTATGTTCAAGTCCTTGGGCTTTCCATTGTCCAACAAATGTTCTTTGATCTCTTCTAAAATCTTGGCTTCCACTGATGGGTGTGTTGCAACAAGCCAAAAAAGCCACGTAAGTTCGGCACTTACAGTGTCTCTCCCTGTTGCCAAGCGATTAGCTGCAGTGTCCTTCAGAAACTTGTCAGATTTTGTAATATTACTACTCATTTCTCCTTCTGGATCCTCCATAACTATAGCTGTAAACAAGTTGAATTTTAGTTCCTCCTTTTTCAGGGTCAGTAGTTCTTCTCGCTTGGTTGAGATGCATTCATATACAAATTCATCCAAAACTTTCCAAGCATGTGATAGCTTCTTCTCTGATCCAATTTGAAGCTTTCTTTGTAACTTCCACCATCTTTTTGGCACAAAGTGTCGATATAACAGACTTTCCTCCATTTCATCAAACGCTTTTAAATGTGCAACTTTAGGGAATTCAATGGAGAGGCAATTTTAAAACAATTAAGCAAATACTATTAAAGGTGAACAGTTAAAAAACGTCTTGTAAATCAACCTCAATTCCCAAACTTGAGATGTGATCAAGAATTGGAATGAGACCCTTTTTCACCTTTCCCTTGACAACTTCCTCAAAGAACAACTTGTACTTGTTGTCCTTCAACAATGTCTGAAGTAGCTTCCTTTGATATTTCCATGAGTCATGATCAGAACTGAAAATCCCATCTCCCAGAACATCAAAAATCTCTTGGAACTCCGTCCCTTTTGGGTAATTAGAAAAGTTGTTGCTGCAAATGTGGTAAATGTTCATGGGATCACTAGTCAGCACAAAGTTCGTGTCAGTGAACCAAGGACCCTTAAACTCGAAAGTGCCCCCATTATGTTGTAGGTGCCAGGTAAAATACTCATGCATATTCAACTGATTCTGAAGAAGGCCCGAGAGCATTCTGACAAGAGGCCAATTGGTGATGGTTCGGGTTTTGCTCCATCTCCAATGACAAAGAAAAAGGAGGCATAAAAATATTGCTACAAGTAACTCCGGGTACAAAAGTGGTATGGCCATTGGAGTTGATAGAAGTTTTGTGGTTTCATGAAGTCTCGAGGTGGATGGCTTTTATAAGCATGCAAGGCTAGGTATATTTATTCACCGCCAACTCTAGGATGGTTAGGCTTGTGTTCAGTGGTGGAGTTAAAAAATTTCTATATGGGGATGAAGCTAAATATATAATATATATATATATATATATATAATTAAATTCAAAGAGTAACATGTGTGTGTATATGTATATTCACGCACAAAATATATTTGTATCATGATTTAATATATGTTATTTTCTTACATTTAACAAACCATTTACATCAAGTATATATATATAACATTAATAAAAATTAAAATTAAAGGATTCTTGACTCCCAACCATGAAATCGACATTTATGCTTTCTCTAAAAAAAAAAAAATTTGTATCCCTAATTTTCTTAAAACATTAGTAAAAACGAATAAGAAGAATTTTATTAAAAATATTTTACTTTTATATTTCTTGGATGTCTCCTAAATATTATTTGGTTCAATGAACTATTATGGTACAAGATTAATTAGAGGAATATAAAGTGTATAAATAATTTATAAGTTTTTCTATTTTTACAAAATACATTAAATACATTTTGAATTAATGAATTATGTATGGTATAAGAGTAATTTTAGGAAACAAAAATATGTATTAGTTAAATCTAGGGGGACCATTATTTAAATTTATGTATAAATTTTTATATTTTTCCTTTTTTGGAAAGTCAAGGGGACCATAGCCCCCCAACCCTCTCTCCGCTCCTGCTTGTTGTACTAACATTAATTTAAGAAAGAACACAATCAACCATAACTTATGCTCCGTTTGTTTCGATGGAAAACTTTGTGTAAAGATAGTTTTTCATGTTTTCTAGTGTTTGGTAGCATAAAAAAACATGAGTCAAAGGAAAACTATCTTTGGTCAACATTAAAAGTATGGTTTATTTTTAGAGATTGTTTTCTATTAAATTTTTTTGGAAAAAAATTATATCTCACAGAAAGCTAAATAAGGGAAGTTAGGAGGTTATTGTTCAACTCATTTAAAGCTGCTACCAAACATTAGAAAATGAGATAGTTTTATAGAAAATACTTCTTGAAAAATTACTCGTTTTCTAGAAAACGTCATGACTAAAACAAACAGAGCGTTAATGAAAATCCTCCATCACTTGAAGAAATCAATCAAAGTAGGCAAAGAAAGGAAATGGAAAGCAATCAAAATTATTTAATTAGAATAATAAAAGGATGCCTGCGGTTGCACGAAACGTTGAAGGTTAGTTGGGGATACTATATATGGGCATGTTTTGTTAGAGTAGTTCTAAAAAAAGAAGGCTAAAACTATTTTAAATTTTATTACACAAAATTTAGAGTCCAAATCTTCTGTCCTATTTTTCCTACTCCACTCTATACTTCACCAATAAAAACTTGTTACATATTCACATAATTAATTAAATACTACCATAAGTTAATAATGGTAGTATTAATAAGTCAATAATGGTAGTATTTAATTAATTAGAAGATATGTGACAAGTTTTTATTGGTAGAGTATAGAGTGGAGTAAGAAAAGTTGGACAAAAGATTTGGACTCCAAAATTTACAAATGGCTAATATGAGTATAAATGTAAATAAAAATTTTCAAAACAAAATAAATGAATGCAGGCTTTTTTATTTTTTTTATTTATTGATCTGTTAATTTTTCCCATTAAATAATTATATCTGCTTTTTTTTGTGTTAACACTAATAAAGCCTTAAATATTTTTTTTTTTAAAAAGCCTTAAATCAAATCCGATTTTTGGGATTTGTATGGCTGGTAGGATTAAAAAAAAAAAAAAAAGATAGAAAAATGGAAGGATGAAAAATATTTCAATTTTTCATTATGTACATTCATTATGATATTATTTTGATTGGTTGAGAGGAAAAATGAGATGATAGAAAAATTAGTTTGTTTGACTTTACTATTATGTCATTATTATCTCATAACTAATATCTCATTGGTATATAAGGAGTAAAATTTTCCATTGTTATTTAAGAAAAAAGAATTATCAATTAAATTAGTAAAAATAAAATCTTATTTTTTTGAGAAAAAAAAATCTCATAAAAGTGAACTCGTCACACATATATTATATTACTTTATTTTTTATTTTTTATGCATTTTATATGTAAGTGAAAAAAAATATGTTATTAATTGAATTAGTTAAAGTAACGCTTCACAATTATTATATGATTTTAACTTCTTTCCCTATTTATTCTTTTTTATTGCCAATAAAAATGTGACTAACTAAAAGTAGATGCACTTTCTTTCTTCATTAGAAAGTGAAAATGAAGCAAATAAGATAATAATTAAAATAAATTATTAAAGAAATGACAAAGCAGAGTTTCTTTTTTTGGTTTAGAAAATAACAAAGTAGTGTTTTTTTTTTTTTTTTTGAGAAACATAACAAAGCAGTGTTAATATACAAGAAAGGGAAATATTTCAATCCTCTAAACCACAAAATTTTAAGATACTTTACACTATTGGGGAGAAAGAAAGGGAGGAATTAAAAAAAAAAAAAAAGTTATGAAAAGGAAGAAACTTGGCAACTTGGCACATGAATTGTGTTGGATTTTCAATTTTGTGCCACGTGTTCTATTTAAGTTTTTAAATTTTGTACCAAGTCAATTATTAAGTGTAAAAATCGAAGAGTCCAAATCTAATTAGATTCCAAATTTAATCTAAAAAAAATTAAATTCTAAATTGGGTTTCAATTAGAGTCTAATTTTGTGCCACATAACCATCTAATTTTTTAATTTTTGTGGCAAGTGAATTATTGGGTGCAAAAACAGAAAAATTAATGAGAAAATTATTACATATTTTTAAAATTGTATGGTTTGAAACAAGTGTAAGCTAGCTAATACGATGTATGATTTATATATCTTTTCAAAAAAAGGTATAAGTTGAACCATGTAATTGTGATAGTTTTTAATTGTACCCGTGCATATTATTAGGATTAGTGTCCTTAAATCCTATTGTATGATGTTATGTACGACATTATGCATGACTTAATGTTGTGATTAATAAAGTTGTTTTATTATTATCCAAAATAACGGTAACATGAATATTGGACATTTTTATATAGTCCATGAGATGCATAGTATGTGACTTAGTCACAGAAGATATAAATCACAAATTATATGTAAACTCAAAATTTTAGTTCGTAGTCGGTGATGAAATTGGCATTTCATCTGCGAAGATTATAACATATCAACTAAGATGATTTGTCTTGATCATGGAAATTGAGATTTCTAGTTGGTATGTTGATATGTTTTAAGAGTTAAGACATATTAAGTTGAACTGCTGTGAGATTTATTATTCTCCTAACGACCAACAAATGAATAATAAATCTCACAACTTCTATTTGCATGAACTCTTAATCCTAAGAGAATAATGGACTTGATCATGAAGTGTAGGTTGTTTTGATATATCAAGAGTGAGATATAAAGTCATGATCAAAATTTCAGTATGTTGAGCAGCCACATTTAATGTTGATGGAACATATATTCTCAAGATGAAATTCATAATTTCTTAACGGAGATACAAAATATTCCATTGAGATAAATTTAATGGGTTTGATTATTCAGAGTGTTAAGCCTAACCACTTTAGTAAAACCAATTTAGTAAGGAGTTACTAAAGTATATATTTATGAAATTGAATTTCATAAATATATGATGAATAATATAAAGGATTAAACCGAGTACTCAAGGATTAAAGATGTAGTAATCTTCAAAGTGACAATCTATTTTAATTACTACAAATATTTTATGAAGGGGTTGCATGTATAATAAAGTCTTGGGATATTATAAATCAGGCCTAGAGTGCAACCATATTTATATAGTAATATTAAATATAATCAATAGTAATTTTGGATTTGTCAAAAGTTGACTAAAAAACTCAAAGCTCATTAGAGCTAGTGTCTTATTGGTCCCTTTTGGTCCCACTCCAAGTCACACACTAAAGCCCAATTGGAAAGGCCCAAAAGGCCAGCTCAATTAAATAATCAGTTAGATACAAAGGGAGAAACATACAGAATTTTATGTGTGTGACACTATTGTGAAATGGTGTGTATGTGAGTGTAAGTTACTCTTTAATTCTCCCTTGGAATCTGATTGAGAGACCACACTTCATGGGTGTAAAGTAGAATTGAAGTGAAGATTAAAAGTGTTCCCAAGTACTTTTGATATATATATATATATATTATATATATATATATTATATATATATATATATATATTTTTTTTTTTTTTGAATTTCACCACTCTAAGGTACGCTTTCTTGATCTTGAATTCTAAAATTTACATAGTACATGTTATCAATTGCGAATGAAGTAGATCCGTTAATTTTTCATTGCATATTTTGTATACGATACAAACATGTATTTTTCCAACACATATCACTACAAAAAAACTAGCCTATTGCGGCGGGCCTATTGCGGCGGGTGCGAAAACTGCCGCTATAGGTCACCTATTGCGGCACTTTTTCGGCCCGCCGCAATAGACCTAGTATATTGCGGCATACTATTGCGGCGGGCCAGTGACCCACCGTAATAGACCTGCTTTAGTGGCCTTCGGCTTAGATATAGCGGTGGGTCAATGACCCGCCGCAATAGACCCTGAAATTGCAGCGAGCCTATTGCGGCGGGTGCAAAAACTGCCGCTATATGTCGCCTATTGCGGCGCGTTTTTGGCCTGCCGCAATAGATCTCGCTATAGGTAAGGTTTTTGTATAAAATCAAGTTTTTGTAGTTTACAATAATGCATAAAAAATGAGTTTAAAGATCAAATGGTAAATTACATCCGATTGACATGAAAATTGGCATGCATGTTAAGAACATATAGAAAATGTGATCGAACGGTTGGATTTTCAAAATATGAATTCAACAATAAGTTATTGGTTGGTGTAACATTTTTTAGAGTTACACCAAGTGTAACTTGAACCCAACCCTATATTTCTTAATTCGATATGAATTTTAACAAATCTACCGTTAGATTATACTATCTTCATATATTTTTCATACTTAAAAAATTTTAAGGTGATCAAAGATTAATAGTCATGTCATCAATCAATTGTTTAAATTCATGTTTTTGTAATTGAAAATAACGCATAAAGAATGAGTTTAAAGATCAAATTGTAAATTACATCTGATTAGCATAAAAATTGGCATGCATGTTAAGCACATATAGAAAATGTGATCCAACGGTTGGATTTTCAAAATATGAATTCAACAATAAGTTATTGGTTGGTGTAACATTTTTTAGAGTTACATCAAGCGTAATTTGAACCCAATCCTATATTTAGTAATTCGATGTGAATTTTGACAAATCTACCGTTAGATTACATTATCTTCATATAGTTTTCATGCTTAAAAAATTTCAAGGTGATAAAAGATTAATAGTCATGTCATCAATCAATTGTTTATATTCAAATTTTGTAGTTTAAAATAACGTATAAAAGATGAGTTTAAAAATCAAATGAAAAATTACATCCGATTGACATGAAAATTGGCATGTATGTTAAGAACATATAGAAAATGTAATCCAATGGCTGAATTTTCAAAATATGAATTCAACAATAAGTTATTGGTTGGTGTAACATTTTTTAGAGTTACATCAAGTGTAACTTGAACTCAACCCTATATTTCATAATTCGATGTGAATTTTGACAAATCTACCGTTAGATTACATTATCTTCATATATTTTTCATGGTTAAAAAATTTCAAGATGATCAAAAATTAATAGCCATGTCATCAATCAATTGTTTAAATTCAAGTTTTTGTAATTGAAAATAACGCATAAAGGATGAGTTTAAAGATCAAATGGTAAATTACATCCGATTGATATCAAAATTGGCCTGCGTGTTAAGAACATATAGAAAATGTGATCCAACGGTTGAATTTTCAAAATATGAATTCAATAATAAGTTATTGGTTGGTGTAACATTTTTTAGAGTTACATCAAGTGTAACATGAACCCAACCCTATATTTCTTAATTCGATATGAAATTTGACAAATCTACCGTTAGATTATACTATCTTCATATATTTTTCATGCTTAAAAAATTTCAAGGTGATCAAAGATTAATAGTCATGTCATCAATCAATTGTTTAAATTTAAGTTTTTGTAATTGAAAATAACGCATAAAGGATGAGTTTAAAGATCAAATGGTAAATTACATCTGATTGACATCAAAATTGGCATGCATGTTAAGAACATATAGAAAATGTGATCCAACGGTTGGATTTTTAAAATATAAATTTAACAATAAGTTATTGGTTGGTGTAACATTTTTTAAAGTTACATGAGGTGTAACATAAAGCCAGACTTATATTTCTTAATTCGATGTGAATTTTGATAAATCTACCATTTGATTGTGACCATAATTTACCAAAATTAACCTTTAATTACACTCTTCAAGTCCAACAGTTAGATTTCAAATCTAAAAATGGCACGTGACTGACATGTGCTGTGTACTTGTATGATTATGTTCTCTCAATTTGACCATCCAATTAGTCATTTTTTTTTTTTTTAAAAAAGTAAACGTAGTTAGTCAAATATTAAAATTCTTACATAAATTTAATAATAGCCATGATAATTTATTTTTTAATTTTTAATAAGAATGTGTGATAATTTTTGTTGTGTGGTATTTTTTTTTTTTTTTTTGAGAAATTTGAGTGGTGAATTTTATTGAGTATATGTGATTGTTTTTTGTTTTTAAATTTTATTTCATAGCTCATTAATAAAATAACCAAGTGACTTCACCAAATTGCAGATTTTCTTTTAATTTTTTTAAAAATAAATATAATTTTTTTTTTATCTTCTTCTCTTATAATTTCTAAGTTGATAAAAATATTAATTTAACAACAATCCATTTTAATCTAACTGAAATTCATCATTATCATTAATATTTAAATAAAATAATTATTTTATTTAAATATTAAACCCGAAACATCTGAAACTTCCACAATTTTCCACATCATCATTTTAATGTTTTAAACTAAATAGTGTGAGAGTTTTACGTGAGTCTTTCTTTTTTCTTTTTCTTTGTATTGAAACCTAAAGTGAGTCCTTTTTATATATATATATATAAAATCTAATGTGAGGTCTAATTAAAAATATTATAATTATTTTCTTAAATCCTAATTCTAATATAAGTCTTTGAAAAAGTTAAAAATTTCAGTTTTCTATCATACATGGATAATAATTAGCCTCTAACCACGCACTCACGCGCGTGCTCAGAAGCTCTTCTATTTTTTTGAAAATATGTTAATAATTTGCATCCATTATAATTTTGGATTACTATAGTTTCCCATCACAAAATTTGATACTTAAATTTTGTGCTTTTTTTAATAGCAATTCAAACACAAACTCTCACCAACATATTTTCAAAATTTTTCCCTTTTTATTTTTATATAGGAATTCAAACACAAACAAAACTTGAGGACAATTCAGTAAAAATATATTATTAACTCCCACGTAAAACTAAACTATTCTTTTTTTCATCAAATCCTAAATTTCAACCTCTTTTATCTCTCTCTCTCTATTTTTTAAAAATTGTTGTTTTTTTTTTTTAAATTGCTATTCCTTTAAAATTTCAATTCTCATTTTTTTTTTCTTCTAAATCTCTTCTTCCCTATTTGAAAAGTATATTTTCTATTTGAATTCGGTTACTTCTTGGTCCTTCCTTTATTTTATTTTTTATTTTTTATTTTATTTTGTTAAATTAAATACTCTTAATTGTTCGATTACTTTTTTTTTTAATCTTTTTTTTTGGGGAAGTACGTTTTTTTTTTTGAACCATTTAGGGAAGTATGTTGTGTTACTTTAAAGAAAAGAAAGAAAAAAACGTCAAAAAAAAAAAAAATTCTCCTCTCAAAATCTCGATTTTTTTTAAATCTCAAACAAAAATAATTGAATTTAAACAAAGTGATAAACATAAATTTGTTATTGATAAACTTCTCAAATTCAAATCCTTTAAAAAGAGTTTGTGTTTGAGTGAAAAGTTTGAAAATATCCACACACAAAAGGAAAAGATAAGCAAAAAAAAAAAAAAAAAATCTGATACACATAGATAAGTATATTTTCTATTTGAATTCGGTTACTTCTTGGTCCTTCCTTTATTTTCTTTTCTTTTTCTTTTTTTGTTTTTTTAAACTCAAATACTCTTAATTGTTCGATTACTCTTTTTTTTTTTTAAAAAAATTAGATAAATATGTTGGGTTACTTTGAAGAAAAGAAAGAAAGAAAAATTCTCCTCTCAAAATCACGATTTTTAAAAAAAAAATCTCAAACAAAAACAATTGAAAATTTTTTTTGCAAGCAAACAAAAATAATTGAATTTAAAACAAAGTGATAAACATCAATTCGTGATTGATAAAATTCTAGATTCAAAATCTTTAAAAAGAGTTTGTGTTTGACTGAAAGTTTGAAAATATCCACATACAAAAGGAAAAGATAAGCAAAAAAAAAGAGTTTGTGTAAGTTAAAACTTAAAATTGAAAAGTTTGAAAATATCCATACAAAAAAAAAATAGAAAAGGAAAAGATAAGGAAAAAAGAAAAGAAAAATAAAAACAGATGCACGTTGGTGCAAAGCAACAAAAATGAAATAGGAAAATATAAGGAAAAAAAAAAAGATTTTGAGGAATGTGATATTGAAGTCAATCACAGGTAATAAGTAATAGTCAAATACCATTGAATCCCTATAAAAATCTCATTCACCCACAGGTAAGTACAACTCAAATTCTAAATCATTGGTGGCCATGGAAGGTAAGAACTCAAACAATAGTCAATGATGAAGAAAAGAAAGAACAACTTGCAATTTAGATTAGAGATGCAGAAGACAGAATTTGAAAAGCCATTTAAATTGTGTAAATTATGTTGAATTGTTTAGAACTCAAATCTGAAAATAAAAGAAGAAGAAAGAAGAGGACTTACCATTGAGACTGAATTTGTTTAATTTGAAGAAGAATGAGAATAGATGTTATTGGGTTGTAAACTGCTAAAGCGTACGTGAGTTTGTGGGTTATTAAAGTAAAAAAGTTTTATTTTACATATTTATTCTTGTTAGTTAAAAACTTGTAAGTATATGGTATATGAGTATTTTAGAACTATGAAAATTAGGAATCCAAACAGTAGAAGCCCTTTAAATAATAATAGTCTCATCACACGCGCTTCGCGCGTGCGATGTGACTTTTCTTTCTTAGTAGTCTTATTTTGTAAAAAAAAAAAATTGTATTTAATTATTATATATATATATATATATGATTTTTATTTTAAAAATCTAATTTATAAGTGAATAAATCAATTTAAAAATTAATAGGAGAGTGGTCCTATTTTTTAGGCAATATTTTAGTGGGAGTTGGAGTTGCATTTTTACCAGATTGTCCTTTAGTTTTGTCTCTACTTAAACATAAGACTGTAGGGGCATCTTTGAACTAAAAAATGAGTTTTTACCAGATTGTCCTTTAGTTTTATCTCTACTTAAACATAGGACTGTATGGGCATTTTTGAACTAAAAAAATAGGAATCCAAACAGGGGAAGCCCCTTAAATAGTAGTATAGATTATAGAAGATAATCAACAAATAAAATGTATGTTACCTTAGTGGTTAACACATGTACCATGCATATTTTCAAGGACTTTTCCAAGGTTCTAACCTCCATGACAGCTTTTTTTTTCCTTTTCATTTTTAAAGTTACTATTATCAAAACTACGTCTTTTTGGTTCTATTTAAAACTAAACATAAAAAACCCTACACATCTCTTTTCTCATTCAGCCGCCCTCCTCATTCCCCATCCCCTCTTTCTCTCTTCACTCATCTCTTCCTCTTCCTCTTTCTCTTTCTCTTCTTTTAGGAAAAACAACAAACGCTTCGAAATCAAAGAGTGGAACGCCGTTTCTCTCTGGGCTTGGGGTTAATTTCTCTTATATCAAATTTCCCTTCTTATCTCTCTTTCATTTTTGTCTGAATTTTTGGGTTGCTTAATTTTGTTGGGTTTTGTGTTGATTGCAGATATTGTGGTGGATAACTGTGCCATCTGTAGGAACCACATCATGGATCTCTATATGTACCCTCATAATTTTGAGCTTTCTTTTTTGTTTTTAATTTTGGGTTTTTTTTTCTAATATGGGGTTTTGATTAGGCATTGAGTGCCAGGCGAATTAGGCTAGTGCTCCTAGCGAGGAATGCACTGTTGCTTGGGGTAAGAACTAACCTTAATTCTTTTTCTTCTTCTTTTTTATGAATATTTGTGTAATCTTACCCAAAAAAATCAAAGTGAGATATGAAAAATAATGGGAATATGTGATTAATAAATGGGTTTTTGTTTGTTTGCTAACTTGGTTGTTCTTTAATGTAATAACCACAATGGACTGATGTTTTGTTTTGGGAAGTATTAATATGTGTGAACTGTGTTGCAATCTCCATATGGGGCGTTTCTTTTTTACTTTTTCTTGCGTTTCATTTGATATGTTGGCGTGTATTGGGTCTTGAATTGGTTAATGTGTCTTGCTGAAAGTTAATATATAGCCCCATTTGGATTAGTGGGTTAAATTGGTCTCCTTTTTTTTTTTTTTTGTTGTTGGGATATTAGTATTACTTAGCCATGTGTGATTAGGATTTCGGGCTTTGATTACATCTTGCAAAGTGGATATGGTGGGATATTAAAGCCTCTACTTGCCGTTGCTTCGGCTGCATGGTCTCCAAGAAGAAGTACATCTACACTATCGATGATGATTGTTTTGTGAGTAGTGTTTTTTTTTTTTTTTTTTCTTTCTTTCTTTCTTTATATTTGGTGGTGTTTTGGATGTGGGTTTTGGATATTATGGTGAGAAAGTTCAGATTTTGATGTGAATTTTTTGTTTGTTTTTGGGGTTTTGGAATTGTGGGTTTTGGATATTTTTTGTGAATAGTTGGATTTTGATTTTGATTCATTGGTGTTTGGTTTTGATTTTCTATTGTTTTGATTTACTTTTCTAATCCTCTATTTTCCACTTTAATCGTAGACTCAAAAATCTGGATTTTGTTTATAAAAATTAATTAATTCAAGGAGACCCCAGATATGGTGATGAAACTTTCTCATCCTTATTTGATTCAAATCAGAACTGGGTTTATAACATTTCTTTTTGATTTTTGAGCGAAAAAGAAATGGCAAGCGTGAACCCATTTGATTATCTTTTAGATATTCTCATTCGTGTTTGGGGATGGTGAACCAAATCAAGGAATCGAAGAAGAGAGATGGAAGTTGGTAATATTTGAGCACTCAATTTGTCTGTTGCTTTTGACATTTTATATAAGCTCATTGGTTGTTGGTGTTGCTATTAGTTTTTTCCCTTGTCAAAGACATATATCATTTAGATTTTTTTATAGTAAACTCTTCCCTCTCTTGAGTGTTATGATATACCTCCATTTTTCTTTGTGTGTCTCATTCCGAAAAGAGCAGTTTAGTGAGGCCAAAATAAAGAAATATTATGAACACACCAACCTTAATCTTTAGCACCTGGAGCTGCCTGAACTCTAGGCTTCACCACTTAAGAGTTTCCTGGCGTTACCGCCAAACTAGGGAAAATCTCTTATAGAATTTTATTCATAAAAAATCGACATACCAATTAGTGTTGTCTATATATAGTCCCAATTTACATCAAATAAGGAAGGAAATCAACTCAACTAAATTAGTAATCAAATCCATAACCCCTCAAATTCAAATAAAATCCTATAATTTAGACCAATGGAATCTCTCTGTCTCTCTTTCTCTCTCTCTCAAAGACACACACACACCCACACACACAAAAACATTACAGATAATAATATATTGCTTTATGTTAAAAAATAAATAAATTGAAAAAAAAGGTGCCAATGTTCTTTGGACCAAATTGTGTCCTCTCTGGATAAGTAAGGCATTGAGGGTCAGGTCACAGGTTTGACTTCTTATGGGGGGCGTGAGTTGTAGTAAAGAAAAAGGAGAGAAAAGGAAAGATATAATTATAGGTCTGCATGGGAATGTAGAACTTGGAAAAATAAAAAACGAAAGGGAAGAAGAATGCAATAATTTAATCATTTTCCTTAATATGCATATGCAGATTGGGCAAACATATCCTCCAATGGTGGTGTTGTCACAGCTGAAGAACTTGCTCATATCTTCACGTAGAAAGTACAGGGGCAACTACGGTATGTTCATGTTTGATGTAACCTATTGTCATGAATTATGTGTTTGTTCTTTTTGCCCTTGAATTTGGAGTGCTAGTGCATTCATTTATATGTCATTGTAATTAGATTGATGGAGTATTGTCTCTCTCTCATTGCAAATAAAAAGTCTCTGATACCTTGCTTTTTTTGGCTATGCTTAATTTATCTTCTTTCTGCATTTTATAACCCATGGATCTTTCAAATCATATATATATAAAAAAATTTAATAAAATTTTTTTTAAAAATTATTATTTTTCCAAACCTTTATTGACTATCAAACTTAAATTTCCCCATGTTGGCATTAAAAAATACACCCAGAACCCCAATATTCAAATTTTGACACTACTTGTATCTTAATGTCTCAGACTTGATACTTTTAGCGTGTTGCAGTCGCTATTTTTTCCTCCCTCCCCCTCTCCTCCTTTCAAATGCATAATTGAAGGTTTCAAACTGTGTTTGGATGTTATCTCTACATATTAGCTGCTTTTCTTTTATCTCCAGCTGTAATATTGATGTAAACTAGATTATTAGTTCCTTAAAAAGATTTTAAATGCCGCAAAAATAATTTCATTTTCACACAAACCTTATAAGTATGCTACAACTTTTTCTTTTTCTTTTTGAGTAAAAACTTTTTTCTTATAGTGATAATGGATCAATTAATTTTGTCAGCTGCAAAACTACATGAAATGAATAATTGTCAACTTTAACGCAAGAATGGAAAGAATTCATACTAGATGATATTTCCATAAAATCCCTTTAAAAAACGCACCATTTATTTGGAGTTTTGAAATAAGGCAACAGGCTCTACTGCACTGGGCTATAGAAAAGTCTTTTCGGCCATCAGCCAAAAGGCCCAATGGGCCAACTCTTTATTTATAGTGCGTAAACTCTACCGAAATATTTCCTTCACATGCGGGCATGCATAGTCATAGATTTTTTTTTTGATAGGCATGCATAGACTGCATAGTCATAGATTAGACATACAATTTGTTTGGAAATCTGATTGGCATGAATACAGTCTTGAAGAAGTTTGAATACAATGAATAGTGCTGATGGCTTATTTTGTCAAAAACATAAATTAGAATAATCAACTCAATCACAGTGAATAAGAAGGGTGAAAGGAGGAAAAAATATTAAAAAATATATCGTAAAAAACCAAGCAAAAATAACTTCAGATCTATTTGATCCTATTTGGTCATATTCGGTCCATTATGTCTACTTTTTCCCATTCAGTTTACTTTGGTGTTTGGCTCTATTTGGTCCATGATGTCCACTTTGGTCTAATTTATATTTTATCTCTACCATTCAGTTGCTTTTCTCTACCCCAATATTCAAATTTATATTTTATTTTAATTTAGTTTTATTTAATTTTGGAAGTCAAAATTGTATTTTATTGGTCAATTATAAATTTTTTTAAAGTTAACTAGGGTATTGTCTTTTATTAATTTTCTAGAGTCAAGGTTATTTTTGTAATTCAATAATTGGGATTTCCCAAGGTATTAAAATTACGATTTCCTAACTCAATTAGAATCAGGGTTAAGTCATATATTAGCACAATATTGTATTCCTACCGAAACAATTAACAATTTGATTGTTTTAATAAAGTTTCTCTTGAAATTTGTTTAAGTTGGTGCTAACTCCAACCAATCTTAGGTGCTGACTTCTAGGTTTGTTCTCTCTTGCTTGGTACTGATTTCTAAGTTATCTATCTTTTATTTTCTATTATTCAAGTTGTCAAATATTAAGTTACATATTTAATGTTCTTTTTCATCATTCTTGGACGTGGCATCAATCAATAAACTCCTAATAGACTAATTGAAAATATCAGTCATTCAGTTCTTACATTGCATATATGCTGTTGATTCTCATTAAGGTGAAGTTTTGTACTTTCTCATATTTTTCTGCATGATGTAATTTTTTTTTTACTCTTTTTATCTGATTATTATTGATTATATATTCTTTTCTTGAAGGAGTAGAGAACATACTCGTGCAATCTCGAGCACCATGAGGTGTAGGCTAAGCAAAGTTTAATTAAATTAGTTTTTAATTCATGCTCTCTAATCTTCTCTGGGTTTTTTATTATTGTTTGGGTAAAAGTCATACCTTTGATTGATTATTTGGTGGGTAATTCATTTTAATTCATGCTCTCTAATCTTCTCTGTAGTTAATTCATTTTGATTATAGGGTTTACAAATGATGTTAATTTTAAGTGCTATATATATAAGATTTACTTTTTAATGCTTTTGTTAATTCTAGGATTAACTTGTTACTCTCTCACTCTTTTGCTTGGGGTGTCTATTATATACTTCCTCTGGACTTGGATTTGCACCCCTTTATCAGATTTCATACTCATGTAAAAAAAAATAAAATCCATTACAAACTTGAGGTCCTAACTTAGTTGAGGTTGTGGATTCATCTTTTCATCCAGCTATTTGTGGAATCAAATTATAAACTTCTCTTCAGGAAGCATAGAAAAAGTGTGGCAATCTAAGGGCAAGCTCATATTTATATCATTTTTAGCATAGCTTGATGGTGTGATGCAGGTTTTTATAAACATGAGAGTCATATTTTGCATCAGAATCCTAGTTTCACTCAGTATATACCAATTGATGAGTTGCAATCATAAGAAAGCTTTTTCATTGCTTTATAGAAGAATTTAAAGATAGGAGTAGTCTAGGATATGTACTCTGTTATATGTTCATTTGGATATATTATTCTAGGATATGTACTTTATGGTTATAGACAATGTTATATGTATTTGATAATATATTTCTATGTTAATATTACGTTAGTTTGGAGACATTTGTGGTGCTGTTAATTAATTACATTTGTGATATTGTGTTAGTAGAGCTAAAATTATTATAGGTTATTTGTAACAGGTCTGAATAAAAAGAAAAAAAGAAAAAAAAAACCTATAGCGGCGGTCAATAAGCGCCGCAATAGGTGCATATTTCATTTATTAAATGAAACCCTATAGCGGCGCTTATTGCACGCCGCTAAAGGTACAAACATATAGCGGCGTTTTTACCCGTCGCTAAAAGTGCAATTATTCCGTTTTACTTGCCAGCTTATAGCGGCGCTTTGTGCTCGCCGCTAAAGGTGAACACAATAGCGGCGGGCACGACCCGCTCGCTAAAAGTCATTTGACACGAATTTGATCGTTGTACAGCGGCGGTTTTATGCCCGCCGCAATAGACTAAATCCGCCGCTAAAAGGCATATTTATAGTGGCAGGTTTTTGTACCGCCGCAATAGAGATATTGCGTCGCGACAAGGCTAGCGGGTAGAATCGCCGCAATAGCTCCCGCCGCAATAGGTGAAATGTACCTATAGCGGCGGTTTTTGGGGCTTTAGCGGCGGTTTTGGCCCGCCGCAGTAGGCCAGTTTTTTTGTAGTGTATACATGGGGTTTCACACTAGTTAGGTTAATTACCAATGACTAAATTAAAGCCTGTGAGTGTTATTTATTTGGATAAAATGCAAAACCTACCTTTTAAGTTTCACCAAAACTTATTTCAGTTTTTTAACTTTGTTTTCAATTAATTTAGTCCTCTAAATTTCAAAAGTATTCAATCAGGATTTCCATTACTCTCCATTAGTCCCCCAAAATGATGTCATTTGGTGATTTTTAAATAATAAATTTATTATTTAATTATTTATTTCAATTTTGTTTTTTTAAAAATAACATTAATTAAAAAAAACCAAATGACACTAGAGAGAGAGAGAGAGAGAGATCCAGGCCCCCAGGGAATTAGAAAATGTTTGACAAATCAAAATTCAACAGTGTTCGGTTAAAATAGCTTGACCCTGATTAATTAATTCAATTACCCAAGTTGATTAATTATACTCAATGGCATGGAAAATGTGAAGGCACCAACAAATTACCAAAGTACTAAATGTAGCTGAAAATAAATTTGATACGGTAATTTCTTGACAAATGGAGAAAACCTCGCAAGGTAAAAACCTCACTGGATGATTTTAAGGTCATCACTTTCAAGAAATCCACTAATCAATAATCAAGTAGTTACAAGTATAAGGAATCTTACTACTACCCTGGCCTATCCCAAAATACCAACCTAAAATTGAACATTCCCTTCAATACTCAATTGAACTTGATCTTTTAGTAGTCTTCTTTCCTTTTATGCACAAATCTCTAATTTATAACTAATTCCTTTGCACGAATCCCAGTACGTGACTAACTCCATAGCAACCCTTTGATTGTTGTAGTTGATTTGCAATACCTTCAAATAGAAACACCAATAAGATCTTCAATGTTGAGACTAGAAAATTTGCTTGGTTACAGAATCCAAAGGCATATAAGAAAAGCAGCAAGAACTCTTTAGTTTGGTAAAATAGAGAAAACTCGGTTACAAAAACATAGCCACATAAATGGATTGTTTCTCTCTCTAAAAAACCTTCTAATAGATGGCTTATGATGTCCTTTAAATACCGATTCAAACGGATCTCAATTCGGTTTTCAAACGAATAAGTTATAGGCTTATTCGTGTTGCTGATTTTTGCTGATCTACGAAACTCGATCTATTGAGAACAAAATCTTGATCTATCGAGTTGCTATCAAGGAGACGGTAAGTTTCAACTTCTATCGAGAGGCATCGAGACTTCTATCAAGGTACATGCTGAAAAAGTGCTAAAAATGTGATTTTCTTGAACTTTTCTTAAGCAAAATTTTGTCTTCAATTTGGTCTTCAATTACAACTTTAAGACAAATCAAAACTCAATAAAAGACACATAATTTGGCATGATTGACAATATCAAAACACATGAACGTAACAATCTCTTCCTTTATCAATCCATGACAAAACCTCAAGTACAAAAGAAAGCCCAATACAATAATAACCCGAATACAATGAATGAACCCATATTCAAATACACTAGCCTATCTAAAAACAACCAACTATAGCACAAACTAGGATTGACTGTTTTGATTGGCTTCATACTTGTCTTTCTTGAAAGCACTTAACAAACATGTTATGCGCATCATATGGAAAACAATGATAGATAATCAACAAGTAAATTGTGTTTTGTCATTAGATATGCCAATTACATAAAAATATAAACCTAACAAAAAGTATTCTCAAGCAAACAAAAGTATACTCCAATTTTCAAGCCTAAAGACAAATTCTTAAAGGTCCATTTAGATTGATGGGGGTGGGGTGGGGTGGGGTGGGGGGGGGGAGAGAGGGATAGTAGAATAGAGTAGATTTAGCCCAAAATTAGCCTATTTTTAGCTAACTCGATTCTACTCCCCTCCACTCCCCCTCCTTCCCCCCTTCATACAAATGGGCCTTAAATTATTACACGTATTGTGAAGAAAGTGTGTCAAAGTAACCTCCGGCAAAGAACTAAACTAGAGCTGTTGAAGATGTAAAAAAAAAACCGATTTCACCTTTGACCTAAAACTTGCACCCATGATCAATCAATCTCTCACTCTCTCTATCTTTCTCTCATCTGGTTAGAGGGATTTGGTGGGGTGGGTTTTATTTATTTCTTTTTTTTTAGATTTAGGCTCCTAGGTACAATGTTGTTTTGCTTCATATTTTTTAATTTTTAATTTAAAAATAATTAATATATTAATAAAATTTTTAATTAAACTTTAAAAAAACACCAAAATGACGTCACTTGGTGGGGGACTAGTGGCTGAGTTAAATGGAGACTTAGCGAAAGCCTTGATTGAATACTTTTAAAACTTAGAGGATTGAATTGACTGAAAGTAAAGTTAAAAGACTGAAATAAATATTGATGAAACTTAGACGTTTCTTAGGTGTGAAGCACTTATACTTTTATAAATTAGTCCAGGATAGTATTAACTACTGAGGTAGAAGGATTTAATTGATGAGTAAGAATTTCCTTAATTGATAAATGTTTAGGTGTTGTTTGAATGGAAGGAATAAAAGAAAAATGAGGGAAAGATAGTAAAATGGGAGGATCAAGATGATTTTAGTTTTTTTATTACCTGTATTTTTTAATATGAAATTATCTAGTTTGATTAAAAAGAAAAATAACATAATAGAAAAAAGTTATTTTTTCTAACTTTACAATAATGCCATCATTCATTACCTGTATTTAATATGAAATTTTTTTGTATGATTGAGAAGAAAAAATGAAATAATAGAAAAGTTAGTTTTTCTACTTTACTATAATGAAACAATTACATAAGAACTAATTTTTCAATAGCATATAATAAGTTTAAGTTTTCATTATTATATAAGAAAATACAAATTTATAAATTAAATTAGTAAAGATAACATCATATAAAAGTGAAACATAACAAGTATTACAATATATATATTTTTTTATCTTCATTTTAAATCTAAGAAAAAATAATAATAATTTGATTTACTAAATTATAGCTAAAGTCACACATCACAAATACTATTTACGAAAGCATGACATGGAACAACTTGTCAACTTGGCAATCTATTTAGGGGTGACAAAATTTGATATGACCCTGTAAACACGACACGAAATTAACAAGTAATGGGTTGAGACTTAACAAGTTCGTATCATATTTGAGTTAATACAATTAATCCGTTTAATAAAGCTGTCATGTTAATGTCCAACCCATATTGGAATTAGACGTGGCAAAACGGGCGGTGTGGGTCGGGTTCGGGTCGGGTCAATTGAGTTTACAGGTCGGGTTGACCTGTATTTTTCAAACAATTTTTTTTTTTCAATTACAAAAATAAATCAATGACAAGCTGTGTTAGAGAGAATGAATAAAATCAATTAAGCAAATGGATTGCACTTAATGTCACTTGTTAATATCCTTCCAATTATGACAGTTTTGAGTATGACAAAAATTATTTATAGTTATAAATTCATAGTAGAAAAAGTCTTCAACGTTAATAGTTCACAGTCAAAATGCATATAATTACAAGTTTACATCTTCAAAAAGAGATAGATTTTAAAACAAACAAAACAAGTAAGCCAGCAAAGTAGCAAGTTATTGGTCTTCTTAAGTGTACATGGTCCTATTGCATTTAAAATAATAATAAAGTTAGATTACTTAGAAAGATAAACTAAACAAAAAAATATTTAAAAATAAATATAACATATTAAGTAAAGAAGAATAATTAAATATTTTATAAGAATTACACCTCAATCTCAATCTATTCAATGTTGGTAACAGATTCAGCACTACAAATATTCATACTTGCAAATTGTAGCTCAAGTTTGTCACGTTTCAACTTTTAGGTTTGTGCATTGTGTGTGCCTTTGGCTTTGGACAATGGACTATAGCTAGTATTGAATGAGATTTTTTTTTTTTTTTAAATGTTGTCTTGATAGACTTGTGTTGTGTTGTCTCATAACTCATTCTCTCATGTCATGTCCGTGATTTGTGAAGCTTAGCTTTATTGGTTGTGATGAAGCTCAAATAGTTTTAGCCAAAAAAAAAAAAAGAAGCTCAAATAGTCATTCTCTCATGTCATGTCTTGACAACAGTTTTACTTGTTTATAACTTTATATCTATAATATATGGACTATTAGTTTTGATACTTTGTGCTTTATGCACCTAATATTACGTAGTTTAAATATCTTTTTAGCAAAAAAAATTTAATGGTCAGGTCATGGGTTATCCGGGTTGGGTTGGGTTGACTCGCAAGAAAATTGGGTTGGGTCACAGGTCAACCCGTTTTTGCTTCGGGTACAAAAAATCCAATTCGGATCAAGTATTTTTTGGGTCGGGTCGGGTCGGGTCAGGAAATTCTGGCCCATATTGCCATGTCTAATTGGAATCCATTTGGCTTATTTAATTAAGTTTCATTTTACCAATATAACCTTCAAAACCCTAAGTATATAAACTTAATAATTGTTGCGGTTTATTTTGTTTGACATATTGTGATTGATTATTTGTGATATTGAGATATTTTCTGTTTTGAATGATTATTTGTGATGCAGTTACTCATTAATTTTGAATTATAATTTTTTTTATAAAAAAATCTATTTGTTTCAGATCAATTAGGTTAGTACTAACAGTTGTATATGATAAAAATTGACCCATTTAATAAATAGATCCTATTAGGATTGAGGAATCTTGACCTATTTAATAAACGTGTCGGATTAATATCTACTCATATAGATGAATACTCATATACCAACACGACACAAACTTGACACAAGAACACAAATTGTCACCCCTAAAGGAATCAAGATTTTATGTACCACTTTCTCTATTCTACTCCATGTACCACAAATTAATTAGAACCTAACATCTGTCAATTAATACCTAATTTTCTGCCTATTTTCTCAAAAAAAAAAAAAAAAAAAACCCAAAGAATCCCCAAGACCACCAACCTCCGGCAACACCACTAGTGAGAGACAATCACAACAACAATCACCACCAGTCTTTAGTTCTCTAACCCAAGCAAGCCACACCACCATAAGAACTCCATTTGACATTCTCTAACCCAAGAAAACCGAATAAGCTCCCAAACTTCCAGAAGTTAAGCAGCAACTTCATGAGGTTGGTGGTGGAGACTAGAGGGGATGACTTTTTTGTTTTTGTCTTATTTTTGGCAAGTGAAACAAAAGGCAAAAAATTAGGTATTAATTGACGGATGGAAAATTCTAATTCGTGGTACATAAAGTGGAATAGAGAGAGTGGTAGAGAAAATCTTGATTTCCTCTAATGATATCCTTCTAGAATATAAATCTTTTGTACCATTTTTTATGTACACTCTATGTTTTCCTAAAACATGACACACATATTGATAGGTAGAATATAAAGTAATATACAAAAAGTTGTGCATCATCCTTCTATGTCACGATAGTAGTGTCATATATTAAATGAAAGCCACAGTACTGTCATTTATATATTTCAAGAATACTTTTATTAGGTGTGATGCACTTGTAGGTTAGTCCAGGATAGTACTTAGGTAAAAGACTTTTTGTTCTGCATTTATGAATTGATTTTCTTTATTATTCATTAAAAAATATAAAAGAATTGGTTTCCGGAGCCTTATACAAAGAGTTTGTTTCATTACATGTATTTAATTGAATGAAAAATATGAGAAAAATGGAAAATGAGGGAATTATAGAAAAATGGAAAATGAGGGAATTAGTTGTTCATTAGGATATTTAATGATTTTTTTTTTGTTGGAAACAAAAATTATAATTTCTAAATTTACGAGTATGCCATTATTTTATTAAAACTAATAATGAAATAGTATATAAGATTTAAAATCTTTCTTTATTATATATGGAAAAAATTATCAATTAAATTAGTAAAGGTAACATCTTATAAAGTGAGCAAATCACCATACTAAATTATATTATTTTTATTTATATATCATTCAATTTAAATGTACGAAAAAAAGTGATTAACTTAATCAGTTAAAGTGTGGCACATCATAATTATTATATAATTTTAACTTCATTCCCAACTCATTCATTTTATATTAAAAAAAAAAGGAACTAAAAGTATAATGCACTTTTTTCTTCGTTAAAAAATGAAAAACAAGGAAATGAATATAATAATTAAAATGAATTATATTAAAGATGTAACAAAGCAATGGTAATATATAAGATATGAAGATACTTCAGTACTCTAGATGGCGAAATTGTAATATACTACTTGGCAACCTTTTTTTTTTTTTTTTTTTTTTTTTTTTTTTTGATATATTCAATAGTTACAATAATTTTAGGGGCAAAAATTAATTTTGAAACTTCAAGGTGTGAAATCCAAAAACTCCAAACTTTAAAGGTGTATTTTGCACTATGCATATATATATATATATATATATATATATATTATATATATATATATATATAAATCGAACCAAAATCACCATCACGTACAAGTGAATGAAAAATGCTACAAATTTTACCATAAATATTATATAATATAGCTAAATTTTTAATCTCTCTGTTGGGAATAATATACAAAGGAATAAAAGAAGGACAAGGATAACACAAAAGACAAACATAAATAGATAACTTGGAGGCACAAAATTATTATCTTTAGACAATATTTACCCCCACAGTCTTCTTGTTAAAGGGTTATCATAAACTTGTCTCCAAGATATAAACAAGTTGTTGGATTCTACAAATAGTGATTTTGGAGAATAATCATAAGATTTCAAGTGAACATAAGCCTCTATTTACACCCATAGGGTTGTATTTTATTAAAAGGCACGTATAGAGAGTCAAAATGTTTCATAAAACCATTCACAAGACTTGAAACCTCTTCAAACTTTCAGAATAGTCACCAAAAAATTTCGCATAAAATTTAGTTTTACGAGTTTTGATCGGTTGAGAGTTCCTTTCAATCAATCGAATACTCTTTTCGATCGGTCAAAATGGAATTCAGCATCGATCGAAACAAGCAAAGACTCCAAGATAGATTTCCTTACCATTTTGATTGATTGAGCAAAAGCTTTGGCCGATTGAAAACATTGAATTTCGAATTTTCACTTAGAAAATTCCAAAACTTGAATTTTTACTTACGCTCTGTTTGTTTTGCTGGAAAACTTTCTGTAAAGATAGTTTTCCACATTTTTCAGTGTTTGGTAGCACATAAAAAACTGATTAACAAAAAACTATCTTTAGTCAATGGAAAATCCTAATAAAAATAAGGCTTGTTTTTTATAGCTTGTTTTCCAAAAATTTTTTTTAGAAAACAATCTCTATCTCACAGTACGCTCTCTCACTCTCACTCTTTCTCTTTTCCCTTTTATTTTTCTTTCCTCACACCCTCACTATCACTCACTCTGGTCTCTCCTCTTCCATAGATCTCTCTCCCTCACTCTCTCTCCATATTTCTCTTTCCCTTTATAACACAGTTCTTTGAGTAGATTTTTTTTCTCTTATTGCTCAGTAATTATTTCATTCCTCTCTACCAACTTGCAAAAGAGAACATATTTGCAGCAATAATTATTCATTCCTCTCTACCAAAATCTCAATTCTTTACTTTGAATTTCAAACTTGATTTTATTTTTTTCTCTAAGAAACTTTTGGTTTGATGGATTCTATGTATAAGTTTTTTTTTTGCACATAAAAGTGCTAAAAAAAATATATAAAAAATAAAAAAGAAGAAAGAATGAATGAATGAAGTAAAAGACGAAAATTTTAAACATAGTGCCTATATGGCTCTAAATTACTTTTACATAACATAATCTTTTTTGTTGATAGATACATTATGCATATATTATGTAGTGATGATATATTATGTAGATACATTATATAAATACATAATTTTGAGTAATATTAAAGACTTCTAGTTGACCATAATAGACAATTAGTGTACTAGCAAAAACAGTAGACAATGAAAAGTTATTGTTATTTTGTACTTATTAAAGATGTATTCTCCTGTCAATTTTATGTATATAGACAAATGGTTAATATATATATATATATATATATTATATATATATATATATATATATATATACATATAAATGTGTGTGTGTGTGTGGACGTTCCTATCCATATATATAAGTAAAATGAGTGGTAGAGATCATGAAAATTTGACAACTAATTTTTATTGTATCTATTTGTCAAAATTTTAGTATGAAAACCAAATTTATCCTTGGTTTTTTTTTTTTTTTTTTAATATTGATTACATTAGTTAGTTTACATAATATGCATGTTTTAAATTACACAAGAAATATAAAAAATAAAAATTTGCATACTAAACACCAGAAAACATTCTCAAGCTCATTTTCAAGGTCGTTACCAAACACTGGAAAATGATATAGTTTTCTAGAAAATGCTCTTTGAAAAATGAACCATTTTCTAGAAAATGTTGATGCTGAAACAAACAGAGCGTTAGAAATTTTCAGAACTTAAATTTTCACTTTATCAAATTTATGAAACAATACTTTCCAAATTCAAATATCATTATTACAACCTATCCATGTATATACCTATATATACAACACTCTCTACCTGCTATATCTCAAATTTGGATAGTAATTGTTGTTTGCCTTTTGTGAAAAATATATAATCTTGTTAAGCACCATCCAAATCAAAAAAAAAAATATTATTATTATTATTATTATTATATTATCAAACTTCTTCTTTTTTTTGAAAAACAATTTTTGGTTTTAACTCACCAATCATGTGTTTTAACTAACCAATCATTTTCCCTGTTAAAACAAGTTTTTGGAAACAAAATTCATCCAATGAAACGTATCATTTGAAATATTGGTCAATATCAAACTATATTATAATTCATACGTACCAAAAGATTCTACTAATACTTGATTGAGTTTGCCAACAACGTCCACTTTTTTGACATTGCAAGTTCTTTATATTCTTAGCATACTTATCAAATTCCGTATACATTAGATATTATTTATTATTCAATTCATAAACTTATATCTTATGTATAATTTTAGACTACAAAAACTTGAAATTTATATATTTGATTAATGATATGGCTATTGATCTTTGATTTTCTTAAAATTTTGCAAATATGAAGGATATAAGAAGAAAATTTAATCTAATGCCGAATTTGTCAAAATTCATATCCAATAAAAAGATATTGAGTAGAATTATAGTATTAGACTACAACCAAGTTTGTTATCAAACTTTATCTTTAGCTAAATTAGTTAAAGTGATACCTCACAATTGTTAATGGGCTACCCCTCCACGGCACGATAATACATATATTCTACTTGGAAGTGTACTATAATTAGGTTGCAAAAGAAAAAATAAAAGCCACATTAGTGTCATTTATTTCAAGGAGACTTTTCTTAGGTGTGACGCATTTATTGATAGTTTAGCCAGAGAGATAAATTTAGGTGGGGGCCCAAGGGGGCCGAGCCCCCGTTGGCCATTTTTTTTTTTTTTTTTTACTTATTATACATTTCATTTTTTTGTAGTTGGGCCTCCCTCCCCAATCAACCTAGCCATAGCTCAACTAAAAACTATCCAACTCAAATTAAAAAAAAAAAAAAAAAACAATAAAAACATTCACAATGGTGATTGTATTTTAGCAAAAAAACTATTTTACCACCAAAAAACCATGTGTTACTTGAGAAGCTAAAGCTAAATTATTTGAAACTACCGTAAACTGGTATAAATATCAATTGATTGTAGCAAGTTTTTAAAAATAAAATATTTTAATTAAGATTATCTCTCTTCCATCAATTAAAAAACTCAAATTCTATCTTTTTTTTAATTATTTTAATGAGTTGTATATATTATTTTAAACGAAGTAGTAAAAAAATAGAACATTTGATGTTGGATATATTATAAAGTGAAGTGGTAAAATAGATAAAATAGTTTTTGAGGTGCTAAAAGCTAAAGTTTTTAGCAACACTGCTATGAATATTCTAACTTCAAAAAAAAAAAAAAAAAATCCTAGCCAGCCTAGTAGTAAAAGAAATTATTATTATTATTATTATTTGTCTTTGTTGGTAAATGATTGCATTTTAATATATTAAGAAATAACAATTTTGTGTATTTATAATTTGTTAATATTATACGGATGCTTATTTTGATTTTTTTTTTTCATATATTTCGGTCCCCTTTAGCTTGAATCTTGAGTCCATCCCTGAGTCTAGGATAGTACAAAGGTAAAAGAATTCTTGTTTTCAAATTTAAGAATTTATTTTCTTATTCATTAAAAAAAGAAAGAATTCTTATACAAAGAGTATGTTTCAGTAAGTGTATTTAATTGAATAAAAATATGAGAAAATTAGAAACTTGGGGAATGATAGAAAAATGGGAGGCCAAGATGAAAAATATTTTAATTTTTCATTACGGGTATTCAATTAAATTTATTTTTTACTTTATAATTTTATTGGAAGAAGGATAAAAATTCTATTCAAGAAAAGTTTTACCAGCTTGGATTACAACATTAAAATGTAATGAAACATTCTCCATCCACACCAAAAAACTTATAACGTGTTTAACATATCTAACAAAATTATGCAAAATTTTCTTGACAATGAATACGGGGGAAGCTAACATGCTTAAAGGAGTCTACAAACAATATAGCATCGGAAATCAAGTGACCAAACGAGGCTAATCCACTTTCAAAGAATTCAATGGACTATTAATCTCCTTCCACAATGGCCTTAGTAATTCCTATCTCCTCCGCCATTTTCAGGTGAGGCCAAAATATTTCATCTTCCAAGGGAAATTAGCTAAGCGAGATATTCTTAATTTTCCTCCACTTATCTCCTTTAAATTTTAATATTTTTCCCCTTTTCTTAGCCTAAGTTAATTGATAGGTATCTTAGGCTATGGGTTGGCATTTTGGTTGAGTCATAGGCTTTCAATTTTAAGTACTATGAACAAATTATATTGGCTTGGACAAATACTTAAATTAATGGTAATATACCAACTATATTCAACAATATCCATATATTTTATTTTAGTTATCAATTCAAAACAAACTTTGATAAGGTATTAATAAGATTGCTTCAACTAAAAAAGAATCAACACCATTTGAAATGGATTTGATTCATAATTTCAAATTAATATTACAATTTTAAAAGTGTATGGACTTCTACATCAAATAAATCTTCATTCTGAGATATACTTTCTTCAATTCTGATGAAATAGAGTTGATCTTGTTTGGCTTTGATCATTTGAACACGGTAATCTTCTTTAGGCCCCAAAGTTGGTACAAGTATCTCTGGGTACGAAAGTATGGCCATTGGAGTTGTATGAAGTTTTGTAGGTTTGCAAAGAAGCCTCGTCTACTATTCTATTGTGGAGGAATGGTGTACCATTAATTTGAAGACCATTATCAGTGATGATTTGTCTATATGTTGCCGGTGGGTGATAAGCCAAAAAGATTAAGTTCTTTTGTCTTAATGATTTGTTGTCGGTGACAAACCTTCTGTTTGGAGAATGGAATAATGAAAACTTCATCCTAACATTTGTCTGTAGATGCTTAATTGGTTCATGTTTTTTTGGAGAAACTAATTGGTTCACGTTTATTTGTAAATTACCTTTAAAAATTATAGGGATAATTACATATTACCCACCTGTGGTTTAGCCCGAATTTAACTTACCCACCTGTGATTTCATTTTTGACACTTTACCTACCTGAAATTACTTCCGTTTAGTCTCTGTTACCCACTTTTGTTAAGGAAACAGGGTAAATAAGTCTTTTTACACCCATTTTATGTCTCTCTCCTCCCAAAACAAGAAAAAAAAAAAACAAAAACAAAAACAAAAAACAAAAGAAAAACAAGATTAAAATATGGTATTAGTTTCTTACAATTCACAAACATGAAGAACATACACCCAGAAAACTAATACAAATCAAATCAAGCAATACCATCAAAGTACAAACCACAGATCTATCAAAATACAAGTATGTGGTGGTTGTCTTGCCGGTGCCGAGAGGTCCATAGAAGAGCATGTGAGGGCACTACATGTAAATGCATACTAAAGAATAAATAAATAACACAAATTTGAGAAAAATAGGTACGAGGTTAATTAAGAAATGGGGTTTTTGGAAAAATGAAAGGTTGAAGAGTGAAAGTAAGGAAAGGGAAGAGTAGTAACATTTGTGGTCTCAAGAGTGTTGGTGAGAACACGGACCACCTCATCCTTTTTTTTTTTTTTTGGAGAATGAAGGACCACCTCGTCCTGGTGTGCTACATCTTTCACTTGCTTTGGCCGACTGAACAACAACAACAACAACAATAATAATAATAATAATATAATTATTATTATTATTATTATGAAATGAAATACTAAAAACATTGAAGAGAGAGAGAGAGAGAGAGATGGTACTATTTTTCGACCCATGGTTGAGAGCTCTGCAAAAGTGGCGCCATTTTTTAGTGGGTAATCTGCAATTATCATTGGCCAGCCTACCCCTGTCCCTCAGTCTATTCATACATTTATCACCCACAAAATCAGGATTCCTCAAATGACCAACTAATGATGAACTGCTCTCTCTTCCAACACTTTCCTTACCAATAATACACCATAAAAAAAAAAAAAAAAAGACCTCCTGCAGCGGGCCAAAACAGCCGCTAAAGCCCCAAAAACCGCCGTTGTAGGTACATTTGACCTTTAGCGACGGGGGCTATTGCGGCAGTTCTACCCGCTAGCCTTGAGGCGCCGTAATAGCTCTATTGCAGCGGTACCAAAAAGTGCTGCTGTAGATACATCTTTTAGCGGCGATTTTGGTCTATTGCAGCGGGCATAAAACCCCCGCCATACGACTTTCGAATTCATGTCAAACGACTTTTAGCAGTGGGTACACGGCGCCGCTATAGGCAATCAAGTAAAATAGACTAATTGCACTTTTAGCGGCGGGTGGAAATGAAGTCTATATGATGGGCAGCAAACCTATTAGGTGTGTTAGGAACGTCGACTATCTAATCAAAGTCCATTTCATCCATATCCTACATCATTCAAAAAAAATTCAAGCAATCAAATCCAATCAATAAATTCAGTAGACGCTACAACTAACAAGCAACTTTTATACATAGCATCAATCTCATTTTTCAACACACCCACACACATCCAAACCCATGGATCCATCAATAACCATGCCTCAAATCCCAATTTTCAAATCCCAACAACTAAAAGAAACCCAATCCCTAAATCAAATAAACAAAGAAGAAGAAAAATATAGCAAAAAATAGTGGGTCAGTGCCGTAGTCATTGTAGCATCTGTAATACATCATCCGGTGAAAGAGAAAGGAAGGTCAGGGTTAAGGACACGGTCGCAGATGTGTTGCTAGCTATTTGTTGCTAAGTACCCACCAAATGCCTCACTTACAATTTCTGCAGCTAGAGACAAATTTGAACATGCTTTGCTTGGGAGTGTGTTTTGGGAGAGAAAGGAGTGTTCGATTTTTTTTAGGTTTTTTTTTTAATAAAAAATAAGTTAGAGTAATGTCTGAAAGGAGGTGGGTTACAGAGTAGTAACAGAGGGAAGCATAGGTGGGTAAAGTGTCAAAAATAAAACCACGGGTGGGTAAGTTAAATTCATACTAAACCACAAGTGGGTAATCTGTAATTATCCCAAAATTATATCAATAACATATCTACAACAAGTTTGTTTTAGGGGATGGTTATTATTTTAAGGCAAAATTATACTATTGGTCTTTGAAATTTATCGAGTGTGCATAATTAGTCTTTTAAGTTTCAAGTCAATGCTACTAGTCCCTTAAGTTTAAAAAATGACCAATATTAGTCTTTTTATGAATTGTCATTAATTTTATAGCCTACGTGGCTAAAGGAATAATGATGTGGCATCTTGTTAACTGATGTGACATTTTTTAAGTATAATTCCACATAATGAATTTAACATAATTTCCACATTGTTAGGTTCTAAATTTTTAGTTATAAATATTTAGTTTCTAAATTAGCTGCATGTTGGCAAATTGAGAACAAAAACTTGTCTAGTATAAGATCTTAGTGTCTTTGAAGTGTTTTAGACATTGCTCAAGTTGATACAAGTCAAAATTCAAGAACATACAAGCTGCATAAAAAGGAATTCAGAAACTGAAGAGCTCGACCAATCAAACTACGATTCTGCAGATTTTTAAATCAAGCCTAGTAGCCCACAAAACATCTAGGGTTTGAGTCCAACACTACTAGGTATAAAAGGAAAACCCTAATACATGTTTTGAAAGTTTTGAGAGTTACTCTAGTGAGATCTATTAGGTTCTGTACCTTCTAACTCTATCAAGCGCCTACCAAAGTTCAAGATTACATAGCTAGTACCGGAGGATTAAAGTTGTTGAATCAAATCAACTACAGTTGATGATCTAAATCTTTGAGTGGAGTTCTCTGAGTCACAAACTGAAGTGTTTGTGTGCAACATATTCATAATAGAAGTGTCTGTGGATTCGGAGTTGCATGTGGTCACTGAGTAAGTACTACATGAGGTAGCAATAGATTTATGGTTAAGTCTATTGTAAAAACTTCAATTCTATTAGTGAATCGTTGCCTTGTGAATTGTTTAGGTTAAATCCTTCCCAGCCTTTTACCTTGAAACTAGATTATTTTATTGGTTTTCTTGAGTCATCATATCATTGTGTTCTTTACTTTTCCACTGTTTATAATATGATTGATGTATGTTTAACCTAGACCATCATAATTGAACTAAGTAACAATTTTGACTTGAATTAGGTTAAACATATTGTGTTTTCCAAGAGTCTAAAACTTAACATACATCATTAACTCTTTAATTATTATATAATAGAAAATAAAATAAAATCATTTGTTGTTCACATCCTTAATCCCTCTCTTGTCTCCGGTCTTTGTCCAATCTACAGTGGTCACCTCTCAATATATCGTGGCCATCAATGAATACGATCTTGGTGAGATTCACTCTGAAAAATCAAGCCCAAGTGATCCATCTACTTAAAACTAACAAAACTGCCAACTATGGTTGGTTGTGAAAAATTCAAGTTTCACTATTGTTGTTGTAGTGTAAGGGAGAAAGTGGGAGTGGGGTGGTGATGTGCATGAAATATAGACAGTAAAGTACTCTCATATTTGCATATTTTGCCTTACTTTTGTACTATTTTGTGATAGATTGTAAGTTATCCTTGTCTTATAGATATTAAAGGCTATTTATTTAGGTGAACATGCTACATGATGGGCCAATTTGAGAGATTCAGCTCAGGCATATGTGAAGCAAAGTGAACTAGTGAAGCTTGAAGTGAAGAAAAGAAGAAGAAGAAAAATATGGCAAAGGAAAAGAATAAGAAGTGAGCTCCAGGATGCATACGTGAAAGCAAAGGAAAGAAAGAAAAAATAAATAAAAGGAACTAAGGAAGTTTCGTGGGATAAGAACATGGCTTGAAGGTCCTAACTTGATGGGCTATCCATTAATCCAACGAAATTAAAATAGTTTTTACTTTTTAATGGGCTGCTTTTGTTTTGGTTTTGTGAAGAAAGGCTTTAAGATCAGCGTGTTGTGTGAATACAAGGAGCAAAACAAAGTAAGAGAAAACAAGGCCAAACTGACTTGTATTAGGTGTGCATGTGTCACGGTCAAGCGATTTGTGGTGATTATAAATAGAAGAGAAAACAGAAAATTAAAGGGAGGCTAGTGCTACGGGTGGAACTCAAAACAGAAAATTGGAGCAAGAGGCAGTTCCACATCTATGGCTTTTCTCTAACACTGTGACTTTTCTTTTTCATTCTATTTTTATTTTATTTGTCTAGTTTAATGCTTGGTATTTTGTTTTTGTGTTTTATTTCAATTACTATGAATAGCAAAATTTTCAATTAAGGTTATGGATGAAACCTTGTTAAGAATTATCAGTTTTATTTATATAATTTGATTTTTCTCACAATGGTTGCACTTTGATGATTTAAATTGTTCTTGCTTCATCTCAATTGACTAGGGTAGGATTCTTAATATGACTTCAATCATTTTTTTCTCATGATTCTGGATTTATCTTAATTGATTAAATACTTGGTTTATTATTTCTTGATTTTAAATTTGGATATCTCTTGTGATTTGTTTGTCAATGAATACAATTGATTATTTGATTTTATACATTGGAAGCGAAGAATAGCATGCTTTAGATTTTTAAAATGAAGCTTTTAATGTGAATATTTTCCATGAAAGCAAGATTGTACGGTTTTAGACCTCTTAAAACACAAGTTGTTTAACCTTTAGCCAAGTGAATACTTAGGTTTATTATTCAGATCTAGGTTAAAAAAAAACAATCATATCATGTAAAGTAGTGGAATATAAAGAACACAAAGATTTGATAACCTAGGAAAACCAAACCGGTAAAAAACTTGGGGAGGATTTAACCTAGCTATCCTCAAGGTAAAAGACAAATTCACTATGAAAGAATTGAAGTTTGTATAATAGAACTTAGACCACTAACATTCTATTGCTCCCTTGAGTAGAAAACTTACTACCACGACCACGTGATAGCTCCGAGTCCACGTACTACTTTTTTCTCAAATCCACAGCATCCAGAAGTGCACCTACTTGTGTTTTTCTTTAAGCTCTTGAAACAGCAACTGAAGCAATCACCAAGCTCTCTACATCACCAAGCAACTGAAGCGATCACCAATCTCGATGTTGATATCCCTAAGTATGTATGAAGGTAAACACCTCCAGATCTCACAAGAGATTCACACACACACAGCATATCAACAACCTTAGAGAGCCTTTTGGTACAAAACCCTAGATCTACAAAAGAAGTACAAGATGCACTATAATCTCTCTCTAAAACGTGCTTAGGGTTTCCTTTATATACTAGAAGAAGTAGACTTAAAACCCTAATCCTTAATAGGCTTGAACTATTGTTTGGGCTTAATTAAAATTTTGCAGATACGACTCTCGATTGTTTGAGCCTGTCTCTCGATCAGTCGAACCATGCAGATTTTGCACTCTTCTTTCTACAGCTTGTATGTTCTTGAATCTTGATTTGTATCACCTTAAGCATTGTCTAATAATACCTATAGATTCTAGGATCTATATCTAGACAAGTTGGTGTTCACGATTTGCCAATTGTTATAAACTTGTAGAACCTAACAATTTCCCCCTTTGGTAATTCATGACAAAACTTATATACAAAATGAAATGCTCAAATACAAGAACAACCCAATACAATGAAATGCCCAATTACACATTGTTGCCCAAAATACAATTCAAACTAACCACTATCTATTAGTTGCAAGAGTAAACAGCAACTTCGAATGAATTAACCTGTAAATTTCTAAAACACTAAACAAACCATAAACGTATGTGTGGGAAATACTTGCACCAATTTATGAATATGGCGGCTGACCAGCTCGTGGGAAGGGATGGACGAAAGACCTGTAAGCTCGTCATCAGAAATGACGTTGTGAGCTTATCCAAGGGCGGCGGTAGGATCTTCCCAAACACTCTTGCCAACCTTACCCTTCCCTTTGGAGCAAGAGGTTGGAAGAGTGAAGGTCATCATCTTAAGGGAAGGTGTAGGAGAAGACGGGGTACCAAAGAAAGACAAGGGGGCAGGGGTTTCATCTTTACCCTCATCCAACTTGCACTTTTTCAATCCAGGAGTAAACAAGGACAAAGGCTTGTTCTTCAAACTCTTCACATGAGCGTACTTATCTTTGTTATACCTAGTAGCCATTTCTGCAAAATAGAAGGTTAGAAAGCTAAGCTCTTATAAAGAAAGAGGAAATAAGAAAGAAGGGTAAGTTAAACCTACTTTTCTCTTCCTGAGCAATCTTCTTTAAAACAAATGCGGAAGGTTCAGGTTCAAGGCAACACACGTATAAATGACAAGGATCTACCAGGTCGTCAAAATTGTTGACAGTAAGGGTAAACTCAAGAGCATCTTGAACTTGTCCTTGATAACTCTCCTCCAATGCAAGACGATTAGAAACCGTAAGACAAGTTAACAAGGAAAGATCAAAGAATGATAAGTTAAAATAGTTGGTCTAACGAAAAGGTAGAGACGCACCAAGAGAGGGAATTTTCCATTTCCGTAGCAACCACGGGACCTCACCCCACCAGCCGTCAGTCATGGTTTCCCATCCGGATCTAGAAATGAAAAAGTATCGTGACTTCCAGTCAATAAAGGAAGTAGGAAAACTACGGGCGATCCTAGACTCCTTATTCCAAGGCAAGATTTCAAAATACCCATAATGGGTGGAAGCTTTTAGACACTATAAGTGAAGAAATTCATTTAAGATTATCATGTCCTCATCATGGACAGATACTCAAATTGACATACAACTAATAATTGTCCTCCATACGTTAGGGATGAGTTGGCCAGGTGCAACATTGAGAGCAGAAAGAAGTTGCATGATGAAAGGATGAACAAGAAAACGAAGGCCACATGAAAAGGTAGCTTTGTAAAAACTCACCTTACCATGAGCAAAGGAACAGGCTTTTTCATTGGGATGAGGTAATCTTGTAACGACCCCTCCAGAAAATTGGAACCTTTTCGTATAGATTTCAGGTGTCCCTGTTCTAAAAAGCAAGACTCAAAGAGAGCATGGAAAGTGTTGGGAAATTTAGACCCCGGTTGATAGAATTAACAAGTTTTAAACTCAAGTTGTTAATTAGATTTATTATGAATAAAACTTGTTAAAACAAACAAACATCAATATCATGTCAAATATAAGTGCAGTGGAAAAGTAAATAAGACAAGATATGATGACCTAGGGAAATCAATGAAACAAACTAGTTTCACAGTAAAAAACCTGGGGGAAAACCTTCCCGAAAAGCAATTCACTATAGCAAAGAGAAATTTCAGATCTAGTACAAAACTTTTGTCCCTAGACTCTACAATCCCTGTAGATGAACTTATAGAATAAACCTTCTACCGCTTCAGAACTTCTAAACTCTTCAATATATGAACGCCACCCTTTGATGCACGGATCCTAGTACGTGACTAACTCCTTTGCACGAATCCCAATATGTGACTCACTCACCAACTTGAAGAAGAAGAAGAATGTTGGCTGCAAAGTTTTTCACTTCATTAACAATGAAAATCAAGAAGCACTTGGTTACAAAACCCTAAGGAGCAAAGATGCAGTAGCTTCTTTCAGAGAGAATAAGGCTTTGGTCACCTTTTGCATGTGTCCTCCTTGTATTCTCTTATGTGATGGCCTCTAAAATAAGCCTTATATATGTCTAGGGTTGTGAGAAAAGAAACCTTACACATACATGTTAGCATGGGGCGAAAATCAGATCTGAAAATCTGAATTTCGTAAAGCTCGATAGATACAACTGTCGAGCTAGTTGTCAAGACCTCGATTGATAGCTATCTGTCGAGCTTTAATGAATCAACACTTTTTCACTTGTTTCTTGGACAGATTTGCATGATTTCAAGACTAGGCTTGAACTCTTGTTCTTTGAAGAATTAAACACAACTTAGATCTACCCAAATACAAGTAAAGTGCATTTTGTCAAAGGATTAGCCAATTACATAAAATATGTCTTTAACAATCTCCCCCTTTGGCAATCCGTGACAAAACCACAACAAGCAAATGAACATATGAGAGAAGTCATAAATCACTCAACGCATACTCACTTGTTGAATACAATAAAATCTACCCTAATACAAACTCTTGAAAATTTTTGCAAGAAGAGAGTTCATGGCAAGTAGACTTTGACAACCTGTATTTCTAAAACACTTAAACAAAACTCATCAAGGTATCTTTGTGCGAAAAAAAAAAAAAAGATTGCATACAATATATAAGAAACATGTGTATAAAGAAATAAAAGAAACAACACATGTAAGGGTAGGTGAAAAATATACATCAACTGATCAACATATAAAGAATGTAAGTACAATGTATGTCAAAAATGGTCACAAGACTGGTGTACGAGAAGAAGAAGCTGAAAATAGCTCCTACAAGAACAAGGAAGTAATCACTCCCCCTAACAAGATGAAACACATCTCCTCTTTACAAAGACATGTATTTCTCCCCCTAACTTGTAGAATCTTAAAAAGAAACCACAATTTCTCTAATTTCTCCCCCTTTTTTGTCATGATTGACAAATGGTACAAGAAGCTATAAAACTTCACCTGAGAAACATAAAAAATGATCAAAGATGATCAAGGGGCACAAAGAATCCATAAAAATGCTAAATGTAATGAAAAAAGATGCTATGGATGACAAGATCAAAGAAATATGCAAAACAAGTGAAAAAAATGAATGCAAGAGAATCTCGATGGATTGAGAGGTGTCCACAACATATGCTCAATGGATTGAGGAGCTATCGAGGGGACATGAGATTTCTCAATCGATCTACTTAGCTATCGAGAGGTATCGAGATTGCGATAAAAATCAACTGAAGAGTTTGATAGAAAAGCTAGGTATTGAGAGGTGTCGAGGAGCTGTCAAGATTGCTTAAAAATAGTTTTTCAAGAAGAGAAAAACACAGCTATGAATGCAATCAAGCATGCAACTCAACCAAGATCCAAGCAACATTTTAAGTTCTCAAAATCATCTCTCAACAACAATTTTAAGCACATTGATCCCACACACACACACACACTAAACAAGTCTAACCGATTTTATATTTCAAAAACAAATCAAGACAGTTTAGTGAGCATACATTAACATATGTAAACCTTGTGATGACTAAATCACATTGTACCTACACATGTATCAAAAGTAGCAAAGAGTTTTGCGTGTTGTGTGTGAAAACATAGTAAGATTGCATAAGTGTATCTATGTTATGACGATTTGGGGTATGAGTAAATCAATTTAACTCACACACGATCATAACTGTTTGATAGGGACTATCACCTTTGAAGTACATCCTATAACTTCCGCATCTCCTAGAATACACGGTTGTAATCATGTTTTAAAGCATTTTGTTTTTTTTTTTTTCCTTTAAATTTTTTTCATATTTTTCTTTTTATTAAGCTAATCATGCATGGGTATATAAAAGGGAGAAAACAATACCCAATTATGTTAAGCTTTTTGACATTGCACTTTTGCTATGCCGAAGCATACAGTTGTCATTGACATTGCACTTTTGCTATACCGAAGCATACAGATGTCATTTCATGATTGGCGGGTAACAGTGGTGAGATGGTATTAAAAAGAGTGATACAAGTGTTAAGTACAAGCGATCACTTAACCTTACTCGTCACAAACAAAGAACCATAAAACTTACTTGCTTAGTTGTGCACAGAGATGCTCATCTAAGTTACAAGAAATACAAAATTTAGAGAACTCTATTTCAATGACCATTTTAAGGTTCACAAGAACCAATGTACACATATACACACTGTTTTTGTATTTTTCTAACTTTATTTATAATTTTGAAAACTGAACAAAATAAAAACTAAACAACTAAACAAAAACAGACAAACAACATGAAAGCATGAAAGAAACGTGTAGATGCATGAAAGCATGATTCCGGAAGCAGATAAGAAATCAAGCAAAGAGATTCCTACTTTAAATAGAAAGAATTAAAGCAGAGGACAAACAGAAAAGACAATTAAGTCTTAGGCTCCTTTCTCACCCATACAACAAGAGTTTTTGGCTGTGAAGATGAAAAAGCATGTGTCCTAGTATGTCTACTAAAAGACATAGAAGAATTAAGATTCTTCTGAAATTGAGTTAGAAAGCTCAAGGCTTTTAATAACTCTCCAAACAAAGGTATAGGTCCTTGAGAGGAAACTTATGACCGTTTGGACACTTACTTTTGAGGATACAGCTTAAAGCAATTAGGACAAATGTGTCCTGAAACACCACAATGGTGACAAACATGAGGTCTAACAAAAGATTTAGAATTAGCTAAAATAGTTTTGGATTTCATACCTTTATCACCTTTCTCAGATTAGGGCACAAAGATAGTCCTTAATCCAAAAGCCATGGAAGAGTAGGGGTCGAAGGAGACAGCATATCCTAAGCCAGTCTTATCAGAACTAGGCTTTTGAGCACTCAAGACCTCATCAAGCTTTGCACTAGACATCATCTATATTTGAGTTCTAGCTTGACTAAGCTCAACCTCAAGATTCTTGACTTTCTCTTCTAAAGAGGTCTTTTCCACAATAAGAGTCTCAACTAACCTTGTAGTCTCATCTAGTTTAACTAATAGACAGTTTTTTCAGTTTTTACCTCATTAAGCTCTTTTTTACAAAGATGAGAAGTCTTTTAAGATTTTATGAATTCAGTGCATAGCTTATCATAGGCTTCCTAAAGGGTCAACATCTTGGGTACTTTCTCATCAGAAGAATCCTCACTGTCACTAGCGCTTTCCACAATCACTTTATCGGTTAAGGCAGCAAAGGCCATAATGTGACTACATTCATCCACATACTCATCAGATGAGTCATTCTCAGTGTCACTCCAAGTAGCAACCAACCCTTTATCTTCTGACTTCTTGGCCTTTTCCTTCATAAGGTAGTTTGGACACTCTATCCTCATATGACCAAAACCCTTGCACTCATGGCATTGGATGAGGGGTTTCTCATTCTTACCCTTCCTAGGGGATTTAGATTTTCTAGGAGGTTTGCCCTTATCCTTTTTCTTAAATTTAAGAAGCTTGATAATCTCATCAATTATGAAGGTTAGATCCTCATCCTCATCCTCATCATCATCTTCATCTTCATCTTCAAAGTCCTCAATCTCTTCCTCTATACCTTTAAGAGTCAAGCTTTTACTCTTTCCACCTTTTCCCATTGAGCCTAATCCTATCTCATAGGTTTGAAGGTTCCCTTCAAGCTTAGTCAAAGGAAGTTGATCAATGTCCTTCACTTCTTTAATGGCAGTGATCTTGGCATGGAATCTTTCAGGTAAGGACCTAAGGATTTTCCTAAAAATTTTGATTCTACTATAGATTCTCCAAGGTTGAAGGAAAAATTCACAATATCCTTGAGTTTAGCATAGAATTAATCAAAGGTCTCATCTTCCTCCATCATTATTTTTTCAAAACTACTAGTGAGTTTTTGAAGCTTCACAGTCTTTACTGCCTTGGTACCTTCATAGGTGGTCTCAAGAATGGTCCATGCTTCCTTGGCAACTTTCGTGGATGATATTTTCTTGAATTCCTCATTGGTCATCTCACAAAACAAAGCATTCAAGACCCTACTGTTAAAATTTGCCGCTATGATAATTGCATCATCTCAATCCACCGACAACTTATTTGGCTTAATCCAGCCAACTACAACAGCTTGCCATACCTGTTCACCTAGAGCCTGCAAAAAAACTTTCATATGAACTTTTCAGTATGCATAATTAGTTTCATCAAATAAAGGAGGAATCAAAAGAGATTGTCCACAATCCATGACAACGGGGATCAAGGATCATACTCAGGAAATTGATCCAATCAGAGTGTACCCGCTCTTAATACCACTTGTTGGGAAATTTAGACCCCAGTTGATAGAATTAACAAGTTTTAAACCCAAGTTATTAATTAGATTTATTATGAATAAAACTTATTAAAACAAACAAACATCAATATCATGTCAAATATAAGTGCAGCGGAAAAGTAAATAAGACAAGATATGATAACCTAGGAAAACCAATGAAACAAACTAGTTTCACAGTAAAAAACCTAGGGGGAAACCTTCCCGAAAAGTAATTCACTATAATAAAGAGAAGTTTTAGATCTAGTACAAAACCTTTGTCCCTAGACTCTACAATTCCCATAAATGAACTTACAGCAAAAACCTTCTACCACTTCAGAACATCTAAACTCTTCAATATATGAACGTCACCCTTTGATGCACGGATCTTAGTACATGACTAACTCCTTTGCATGAATCTCAGTACGTAACTCACTCACCAACTTGAAGAAGAAGAATGTTGGCTGCAAAGTTCTTCACTTCATCAACACTAAAGATTAAGAAGCATTTGGTTACAAAACCCTAAGGTGCAAAGACGCAGTAACTTCTTTCAAAGAGAATAAGACTTCGATCACCTTTTGCATATGTTCTCCTTATATTCTCTTATGTAACGACCTCTAAAATAAGTCTTATATATGTCTAGGGTTATGGGAAAAGAAACCCTACACATACATGGGAGCTTCTTGCCTAATGTAAGCAAAATAAACCATTAATGGAATTTAGAGGAAAAGGAGTCTTACTGTATAGAGGGTGCAAAAGCTTTCTTTTTGTTTCAAACTTCAAGTGCAGATATAATGAAGAAGAAGGAGGATATGAGGAGTTTTTTGCTAAAAAAGGAAGCAAAATCAATGCGCGGGAAACATAAGGAAAGAACACATGTGCGGCCAACACAGGAAGGGAACGTGGAAATCATCTAACGAAAACGTTGCACTATAATAAAATGTGATAAGGAGAATCTCGGGACACGAATAAACTGACCCGCCCAAGAAGAACTTTCCATACTTTTGCTCGTTGAATAAAAGGGGTAACTGACGAGTAGTGCATAAATGGTCGTCCGTCACTCGCAAACTGTCCATAATAATGATGAGTAAGAGTATAGACGAGCGTAAGTGCATTAATTCAGAACAACATTCAAAGATTGAGTGATAAATAAGCACGGAACCATTATCTCCATCCAATAATGTGTAGTTAAAGGTCCATTACAGAGAGCATACATTGGGATTAAATGGCCATCATTAAGCATTAAATCCTCTAGATGTAGTGTAACGTTATATTGAGCATTAACTCAACATAAGGCTATATAAAGCTAGGAAAGATAGGTAAAAAAACATGAGCACACATAAATTACTCTACAGAATTGAGATTCCTAAATAGCTTGAGCTAACTTAAGCATTGGAGGCCTTGGTAGGCCCTAAACCAATGCCATTATCCATTTAGTGTTTTCTCTTACACAGGATCTCAGGTTGTCCATTGTATTAACAAGGAACATACTGATGAAAAGAAATCGTGCTTCATCAATTCTGATTGTGATTTTGTTGCCCATTAAGAAAAGGCTGAAATTTTATATGCTATGCTAAATTCTTTTTTTTTATTCAAGTTTTTATATTTTGTTGGTTGAAGAAAAAGAAATGAAGAAAATGAGAGTATGTGTAAAAAGAAATGAAGAAAAAGAAACGAACAAGAAAGAGAAAAAATTAATATAATAATTAGCTTTAGAAATTTTTTAATGACATAAATTATATTCCTAATCTACAGTAACCCATCAGGCATGGAGACGTGCTGCTTATGAGCAAAAAACTTTTTGAGATATGGAGAGACTGTTAGTGCAATGTTTTATGGGTTTATTCTCCATTTTAGAGAGAATTCAGGGTTTAGCTTTACTGTTGGAGGTGCTCTAAAAAAAATTAGAAGAAGTTGTGTTTGGTTTCAAATAAATAAAATAAAATAAAATAAAACAAAATAAGGTAATTACATTAATATTAGTTAAACTATTTACTTGTCAAATCACGTCCAATCGCCTTTTTTTATTTATTTTTACACTATAACATAATCCACTCACTCTTCACGTTCTCTCTCCCTTCTCTCACAATATCACCAAGCTCTCTCTCTCTCTCTCTTTCTCTCTCCATAAAATATTTAAAAAAACCTTAGTGGTATTGACTGCATAACAAAATCAGAATAACTCGACAAAACCTTAATCTATGTGCCAAACAATACCACTCAAACTGTCTTATTATATATATATATATTATATATATATATATATATATATAGATTATAAATTATCGGGGTGTTTGGTACATATACTTAAAAATTGAAAATTATCATTTTAAAATATGTGTAAAAGTACTTGTGAGTGAAAAAATATGTGAAAATGCATGTAATATTATCTAAAAATTAAAAATATGTGTTTAAGTGAGTGTATCAAATGGGAGCTAGATATCTCAAGAAAAGATGGGACCTGGCTGCATGGAATACCATTATGTCCCTTTGTTTATTTTCCACCATTCTATATTTATATTTTTTAAAATTTTATTTATTTATATAGAAATGCCATTCTATATTTACGATATTCAATGCAAGGTTTCTTACGCTGACAAAGTGACTGTTTGGATCCACGTTTGCGTTTGCATTTTTCTTCTTTGCGAGTTTTTAGTTTTTTTTTTCTCCAGCGCGTATGAACAGTAACCGCACTGTTCATGCACATGGATTCACTGTGCAGTAGACAAAATGCACTGTTCAATACTGTTCGCGCATCGTTCATGAGACTTACAAGCACTTTATTTAGAAAAAATATTAAAAATGAGTCTCACGATATTATTCACACATTTAAAAATTATTTTGCTGCAATGTTTTCAATTTTCAATTTTTAGCAATAAGTTTTATCCAAACAAGGCCTAACACATACGACCGTGAATATTTTGTTTGGTCAAGGTAAACGGATATGAAGAGAATTTTTTTTTTTTTTTTTTTTTTTTTTTTTTTTTTTTCAGCACTTGGTAGATACCATGGACATGGAGATAAGGGGAACTTGGCGCAGAGAAGTCAGAAGATGAAGAGAACTTATAACTTTGCAGTTTTCTCAACAGTCAACAGGTACGTCCAAAATGAGGAGCAGGACACATGAGTTAGCAAATATTCCATGCAGATTATCAAATATATATATTCTATGCTATCCCATGGCCCATTTGATGAGCTCTGGCTGCCGCTTGGAGATTGTTATTTATTTTTATTTTATTTTTTAAAAATAAAATAAAATTTTAACATATAACATCTATTTTATAATAATAATTGTGGATTTTAGTTAGTTCAACTAGTAAAGTTTCTAATTGAATAAGAGATTGAAGTTCAATCCTTACCTACATCAAAAACTGATTAGTGTCTTGATCTAATGATAAAGAGTATCATCAGAAGCAGATATTATAGGTTAAAACTCTCTAAAACAAAATTATAATAATAATTTTTTACTATTAAGCCAAAACACCCATTAAATTTAATATAGGCGATATTCAAACCTCAAATTTCTTATTTAATGATAATAAATTTTATTAGTTAAACCAGTTAAAACCTTAAAATAGATTGCAAGGAGTGCACCTTTTGCTTAGGCACAAGCAAGTGAAAAAGAGGCAAAGACAGAAAATTTCCACCTTTTAAGAATAAGAAATATTACAAAGATTCAAAATTTTAAGTTAAGAGACTTGTAACTCAATTGGTTGATACCTCTTAATATTTAAAATGAAGATATCCAAGGTCAATTCTCTCATTTCCTAACTAGCTATAAAATTATCAGCAAAAAGAAGATTAAAGAAATACACATTTTAACTCAATCACCTATTAAAATGAAACATGACATTATTTTGAATCCCAAAAATTATAAATGGTTGATTTTGTAATAAATTTTGTTGTAATTCCCTCTCAGTGTATAAAATTAAAGATTCTATCTAAAACTCATAATTCATGGTTGCAAAAGTCTAAGAGTAGAGTGTTAGACATACTACGAACATTTTTTTTTCTTTTAAAAAAAGAGATACTATAAACTTTACTATATAAATATTACAAACTAAAGTGTCACTAATCATAAAAAGTAATTCAAAATTCATTTCTTAGTTGTGGAATTAGCACCAGTTACATTGATTCAGTTAAAATATTGTTCGAACTTTGTCTTGATCACTAAATATTTAGAAAATTGAACTTGAATTTTCGGTTGATGTTTCAAGAGAGCTTGGAAGTTGGAAGAACTTCTATGCTTGTGTTCAAACTATCGCTCTCCAAAAGTCTTGAAATATGTGCCTTAATATTGCTTTTATACCTTGGCTTGGAAATGACAAAACCGTAGGCGTGCAGTTGAAAAAACATAATTGAAAAACTATTTTTGCACGAATCTTGATGGGTTTTTTAATGCATGAATTCTGACTTGTTTTCAACCTAAAATCTTGACTTGATAATTTGTGTGTAATAATCATAACTCATAATTTATTAAGGTTAAAATGGCTAAATACTATTGTATTATTTGGTGAAATATTTAGTAATCTACTATTGTTTAGGAAATATTTAGCAATTTACCATTTTTCAAAACTCAAGTTTGACTCATAACTCGTGTTTATGAAAATTGAGTTATTTAAAAATCTGCCATAGTGGTCCTGCTGACCTGATATAAAAAGGGTTATGCTAACAAGTGCCGATAAGCTAACAGTTAACAATCTATTTTAGAAATGCTAACAAGTGCCGATAAGGTAGCAGTCATAACATTAATTGTTTTTTTTTTCTTTTTCCATAAAAACTTTCTTTAAATGGATTATTAACTAATACTTTAAGAGCATCCGTTTGTATTTTCCATTAAAAAATATAAAATTTCATGTATAACTTGAGTTTTATATAAACTCAAGTAATATTTAGTTTCAAAATATATAACTCACCAATCATGCTTTTGTCAAAAACTTGTGTTAGTTGGTTATTGTAGTTTTGACTTTTGATGCTTGACGGTGTTGGCGTGTGAGGGAGAGAAAGAGAGAAAGAGGGCTTTCCTTGAATTGACTTGTAAATAGAGTGTTGATATAACATAATAAAAAACTAACCTAGACATAGAAAATTTTTCAAAGACACTCAAGAAACTCATAGGAAGCTGTAGGCTATCATCAAAATACCCTAAAGTACTCGAGTTTGTAAAACTTTGAGTATGGATAAAAATTTAATTATCATGTCACCTTTTTAATTACTAAAGAAATTTATGGAACTCGGTTCTCATAAATTCAAGTTATGGGTAAAAATTGAGTTTCTCGAATTCAATTTTTAAAAAGGTTATAATTTATTAAATATTTCTCAAACAATAGTAAAACACTAATTATTTTAGTCAAAGTTGGTATTTTGCCATTTTTAGGTGTTTTATTTTTCAAAGACATATAATTTAATAGTTTTGTCCTGAGTTTGACTATCTGACCTATATAGAAAAAAAGAAAAGAAAACGAAACAAAAAAACAAAAGACCATCTGACCTTGTCCTATAAATAAGAGTAATAAGACGATGAATTTTACAAGGTATTCAAAACATAATCATGAAGATCCCTACCAGAATTGCTTTTCCATTCCTGTTCTTCATTATTCTTTCTAAGAGTAATTTCTTAGCCAAGGCACAAAACACGACAATCTCAGTTAACGTGGGTGTGATTCTTGACTTCGATACATGGACTGGGAAGATGGGTCTGAGTTGCATCAACATGGCCCTTGCAGACTTCTATGCCTCCAATAGTTACTACAAAACTAGGCTACTTCTTAGCTCCAGAGACGCCAAAAGTGATGTTGTTGAAGCAGCTGCTGCAGGTAAATCTCCCTCCCTCTTATTCATCCCCATATGCAGACTGTAGACTGTAGGTAAGATCTCAATCTCATGTTAGATTGCTTTAGGTTTTTTTTTTTTTTTTTGGTTTTAAATCACTCTCTGCAGTATTTTCTTCTTACTGGATTGGGACCCTTCGTAGTTGCAGCATTGGATTAATGGGATTATGTGATTAATAATGTGATCTACAACGTTAAACTTTCTCTCCCCTGGTACTAAACGAAGACATTACAAAAAATTTGAATTAATAATTCCTTTTGTTTTTCATGTAGTATCTAGTATTTCGTAGATGATGGTTCAATTCATCATAGGAGTTCATTGTCGATTCTCAGATTTTAGTTTAGGAGAGGCTTTTGGAAGCCAAAGATGCGGTTAGACCGAAATTATAAAACTGGAATCTATGAAGAACGTACGGCATCCTTTTTATTTATTTATTGTTATTAGCATTATATATTAATATTTTAAGTAAGAACATGCACTTGTTAATTTATTTATTTTTGTAAGCATGCACTTGTTCATTGATTATTAAATATTAGGGGATTAGTATGACTGTAATTTTGCTTTATTAAATTTGTCAAGAGCTTTGTAATTCAGTTGTTAGCATCCTATGGAGTTTCCAATCTAAATAATAAGGATTCATATGCTTCCATATTGTGTATATCGAATATTATAATAAAAAATAAAAAATTTTAACTACCCTCCTAAGAAAATACATGATGGTTAACTTTTAATTGATGTGATCATTTTACAAAATGACGTATAGGATGGTTAGTGTTAAACAATTAATGAAACTAGATTGAAGGGTTATATGACATTAACAAAAATTCAAAATCTTAGGATGTCAACTACAAGTTCTAAAACTAACAGACCACAATGATAGAGGTACTAAAGTTGGGCAGAGTAAAAAATGTATTTTAAATATTCTTATTTAATGGCTTGAAGTTAACATTTCTGAGTTTCACTATTCGTGTAAGGGATTTTAAGATAGAGATAGCTATCATTTTCAGTTTAACTATTCATTTAAATTATTAATAATATGGTAAAATCTTATATACTCGTATCGCAAGGACAAAGTTTTTATTTAAACAAGTTTTCATTTAGAGAAAATTTCTCAAACCTACTACGCGACCATTCATAAGACTATCCATAAATTTGATTTTCGACCATCACATATTGAGTTAGAGGAATTTTTTCCAAATTAGTTTAAAAGTAAACTTTTTCCATGTAAAAAAATCTATGATGACAAAAAGAAAAAAGAAAAAAAAACAAATAATTCTTCAAGTAGAGCTAGACAACATGGTAGGATTCAAACTTCTAATTTTGATTCATCCAACCACCAAAATGTCATGCAAAACACATGGTTATGATATTTAGTTATTTGCATTCTTTTTTTCTAGCAAAGAACCTTTTTTTGCTTCAATAATGGATTTTTTTTTTTGTTAATAATATATATATATATATATTTTTATTGATTTCGTTTTGAAAGGGGTCACAGGCTATAGATTTGAGCTAGGTAGCCACTTTTAGGTTTTGGAGAAACTGATTTTTAATTTTATGGGGTCAAGCGAAAAATATTTTAACCAAAACTTTCAAATAATCTATATTATTGTATACTAATAAAAAAATTTCATAGTCGTACTGTATTCGTAGTTCCGTCACTAGTTTTTGCAGTCATACGCAGTGATCTGTGGTGATCTTTTATTGTGGTCAGGGTGTGATGATTTCTTGTCACCACCATCTTCAACTCCGGCCATCATTCAACTCTATCCACCATCCCTTGTTTGAACTCCATCTCGCAATTTGCTGCAACTCATATATAATATAATATAGTATATATAGATATAGTAGAGAGAGAGAGAGAGAGAGAGAGAGGAGAGAGAGAGAGAGGGTAGTTGAAGTTGTATTAGGTGTAATTCAAAGTTATGTTATATTGTCTAATAGCTTTTTACTAGATTTTTTCTATAAAAAAAAAAAAAAAGCCTTTTTTTTTTTTAATAATTCATAAATCTCACAATTGGATTACATGTTCTCTATGTTCTTAACGTGTATGCCATGTTTCATGCCAATCTGATGTTATTTACTATTCGATCTAGAAATCCAACTTTTATGTACAATTTTAAATACAAAAACTTGAAAATTATATATTTTACCAATAACATAGTTATTGATCTCATATTATCTTGAAATTTGCAAGTATATGGAGTATGAAGATCTAATCCAACAGTGGATTTGCTAAAATTTACTTCCAATTAAAAAATATTTAGTGTTGTTATATAGTTTAAAGTTAACATAGCTTTTATATATATATGTGTGTGTGTGTGTGTGTGTGTGTGTCCTAGTGTCTCACATGGATTAAGATAAGCTTAACTATGTGTTTATAAGCTCTTGAACACCCCCTTTTGCAAGCCGATTTTCAAGAGCGAGTTCTACCCATAGTTTTTATCATTTGGTATCAAAGCCAACCACCATGTCGAGTAATCGGATATTAAAACGGCTTACTAAGTCATTGAATAACTGATAGGTGAGTGGAGTTGCCAAAAAAAGAGAATGGGCTACCATTGGGTCAATGTCGATAGAGTAGGCTGATCCTAGTGTCTCACATGGATTAAGTGGTGGTAAGTTATGATCTTATTGTTTGACATGGATTAAGTGTAAACTTAACCATATATTTATAAGCTCTTGGGTACTCTACCCTTACAAGTCGGCTTTCAAGGGTGAGTTCTACCCATAGGTCCTTAGTGTGAACTTGAAAATTATTGTGAAAGTATTTTAGTGGTGGTTCCAAGTAGAACTAATCATATCATCTAAAATTTGTTGTGAAAGTGTAGTCAACGTAGCACTTCTCTTATTCTAATCATTATGCTAACTCCACTGCCAAAATATCTTACTTTTTTTTTTTCAACTTCAATTCTTTTGTTACGAGCAGCTATGGAAAATTTCCTATGATTAAGCGTGTATGGCTCCGGTTAGGTTGGGTTTGGAGTATTTTTTAACCCGACTGGGCCCCCACAAGTTGGAAAATCTTTAATTCAACCCAATTCATAGTAGTTCTAAAAACCAACCAATCATGTAGTGTAGGGATCAGATTGTTTTGAGTTAGGAGTCAATTTTTCAAATCTAATAAAAAAATTAGTTTAATTTCAACCATTCTTTTTAGTATCAACTTATTTAGCTTTTTGCCCATTTATGTTTGCTAAAAGTTGGCTAAAGAATACTTATATTTGAAGATGTAGCATTTTAAAAAGCTCTACATAAACAAAGTAATCTAAAAGTTAAATGAAAATTTAAAAACTCAACCCATCAACCATTGCAAACCAACCCAAGATGTCAACATATTGACACGATTGATGGGTCAAAAGTACACCCTTACCTAACACATTTAAAACTTTTATTGGACAATACACTCCAACCACATTTGTTTGTTGTACTCCTAATGAGTGTTGACTATTGTTGTCAGCACTTTACTCTCTTCTTAACGATGAATTATATGCTCTAGGATGTGAAATTTATGGTATTTTTACAAAATTTTCTAACTAGCTTCATATATTATTCCATTAAATAGTTAAACTTTTCAATTGGGTACTAAGATCTCTATAGCCCTAGGAATGGTAATGAGGTGGGGTAGGGTGGGATCATGGATGTCCCATCTCCATCCCATCTTTTTTTTTTTTTCTTGGTTGGGAAAAACCCATGTGAGGAGTAGTGAGGCAATTTAGACATTGATGAGATAAAGATGAAAAATACAGGGAAATGATAGCTATGAAAGTACTAAGAAAGAAATGGAGACAAGTTTTTGAGAATATTAATAGAACATGTATAATTTTTTTTTTACAATACTAAGTAAGTATTTTAACACACACACACACAGTGAAAAAGTTTTTAAAGAAACTGATAGTGATATATATTTAAAATGACCTAACTTTTGATTCATAGCATACGCTTTTAACCTCTTTAACTCACATGCATTTTTTGATGTGGGATTAACCTACTGTTTTTTCTTTTGAGAATACTAAGTAAATATTTTAACACACACACACAAAAGGAGAGGGGATAAAGTTTTAAAGAAACTGACAGTAGCATTAAAATTATATATACATTATAACTCATATGCATAAACAAATCACATGTATAAAGAGTTAAACATATATTTCATTAAAAAAAGTTAAATATATATTAAATAAAATTCGCATGGGGAAAAGTGCAATAGGGTGGGTCATAGTGTCTATTCTTTGTTAACTATGCATAAATTAATGATTACCAAAATTTTAATTTATTTCTCATTTGTTTCTAAAGCTCCACATTGATTAGAGTTTGATTGGGCATTAAATTGGATTTTTTTCTCAATTTCACTTTTTCTTTTTCCAACAACAGCTGTAGACCTGATAAAAAATGTAGAAGTGCAAGCTATCATAGGGCCAGAGAGTTCCATGCAAGCCAAGTTTATCATCAATCTTGGGGAGAAAGCACAAGTGCCCATTGTAGCATTTTCAGCAACAAGCCCTTCTCTTACTTCACTTCAAAGTCTATATTTTTTTCAAGCCTCTCAAAATAGCTCATCTCAAGTGAAAGCTATAAGTGCGATTATTCAAGCCTATGGATGGAAAGAAGTCGTGCCAATCTACATTGATAATGAGTATGGACAAGGTATGATACCGTTCTTGATTGATGCCTTGCAAGAAGTTGATGCTCGTGTCCCTTATCGAAGTGTCATTCCTCCATTGGCCTCAAATGACCAAATTGGTGAAGAACTTTATAAGTTAATGACAATGCAAACTAGAGTCTTCATTATGCACATGCCGATCGATCTTGGTTCTCGGCTTTTCACCAAGGCAAGAGAGATTGGAATGATGAGTGAAGGTTATGTTTGGATCATGACTAGTAGGATGACCAATTCCATTCACTTAATAGAATCTTCAGTACATGATTCAATACAAGGGGTATTGGGTTTAAAGACTTATGTTCCAAAAACAATTGAGCTTGAAAATTTTACACTTCGATGGAAAACAAAATTCCATCAAGACAATCCAAACATTTTGGATGTTGAATTGAATGTTAAGGGACTATGGGCATATGATGCTGCTTCAGCGCTAGCCAGGGCAGTTGAGAAGGCTGGCACTACAAATTTTGGCTTTGAATATACAACTGCTTCAAGCAACTTAACTGATCTTGCAACTATGGGGGTCTCTAAAATGGTCCAAAACTTCCCAGCATTATTAGACACTAGTTTACTGGCCTTGCTGGAGATTTATGTCTCCAAAATGGGCAACTACAATCATCAACTTTCAGATAATTAATGTGAATGGTAATGGGGAAGAGGGGTTGCATTTTGACTCCAAAAAATGGACTCATAAGGGAGTTGAATTCTACAACACACCACGTATGCCACTTCAAGAAGAAACCTAGACCAATTATATGGCCAGGTGATTCAAGCTCTATCCCCAAAGGTTGGGAGATTCCAACAAATGGAAGAAGTTGAGAGTAGGAGTCCAGTGAAGGATGGCTTTTTTGAATTTGTTAAGGTGGAACAGATGCTAGCACTAACACAACGAGGTCACAGGATACAGCTAGATATCTTCAAGGCTGTTATAAAAGCTTTACCGTATAATGTTGACTATGAGTTGATTCCTTTTGCAAAGCCTAATGGTGAAAGCGCTGGTACATATAATGATATGGTGTATCAAGTATATCTTGGGGTTAGTAAAAATCCTTAGCTTACTAATTTTAACAATTAAGATTACATTTTGAGCCTATATATTTCTTAGTTTATCATTTTCCTTCTATATTTTGTTATCTATCTAAACAAGGGCAGACATATAGTACTGGAAATGATGGAAGTAAATATTGTACTTTGGCAGAACTTTGATGCTCTAGCTGCAGATACAACTATCATTGCAAATAGGAGTAACTATGTAGACTTCACATTGCCATACACAGAGTCTGGAGTAACAATGGTAGTGCCAATCAAAGACAATGACAGGAAAAACGCATGGGTGTTCTTGAAACCATTAACTTGGGACCTTTGGATAACAAGTGGGATTTTCTTTGTCTTCATTGCTTTGTGGTATGGGTTCTTGAACATCGAATAAATGAAGAATTTCGTGGGCCTCCATCACATGAGATTGGAACAAGCTTGTGGTACTCCTTCTCAACCATGGTTTTTGCACAAAGTAAGTTCCTTTCATCATTTTCTCATTTATTATTGTAGAAATGAATGATTCAAATACTCAATAAAAGGCATATGCAAAATGCATAATCTATAATAGCTTGTGCACTACTTGGAGGCTTATAACAGCTTTAGAAACTTAGAATTTCCATCCTTAAGAAATAATCAAGTAATAAACTATTTGATAACTAGCCTATAATATGAAAATTACTTGTGACATATACTAATTTCATAGCCTAAGATTCCTTGAATTCAACTTTCTCATGCGTTAAAACAAGTAACATACTAATAGTACTATACCTAGATGATATCTCAAATATCGTATTAACTTGACATTTATGATGTAACTATGTAATTTTCTAAAGCCCATTTGAATTTAATTTACAGAGGAGACCTTGTTCAGCAATTTGCAAGGTTTGTGGTCATCATATGGTTTTTTGTGGTGCTCATTCTCACTCAAAGTTACACTGCAAGTTTTTGACATCACTCTTAACTGTTCAACAGTTGCAACCACTGTTACTGATGTTAACCAACTTATTATGAGGGAGTATGTGGCTACCAAGAAGGCTCTTTTGTTTTGAATCTGGAAGAAATGATTTTGATCCAGCTAAGCTTAGGACATATAAATCTATAGAAGATGTGATGAACTTTTATCTAAAGGAAGTGCAAATGGAGGTATAGCTGCTAGCTTTTGATGAAGTCCCTGGTATGAAGATTTTACTATCACAATATTGCTCCAAGTATACTATGGTTCAATCCATATATAAGACAGATGGGTTTGGTTTTGTAAGCTCTCTCTCTCTCTCTCTCCTCTCTCTCTCTCTCATGTGTATGTGTTTGTGTTGGTTTGTAGTTTTTCATGTTGATTTCTTTTTCTTTTTTTTAACATCTCTCAGGTCTTTCCAAAAGGTTCCCCTTTCATATCTGATGTTTCATGGGCAGTATTAAATGTGACCGAAGGAGAGAAAATGAAAGAAATTGAAAAGGCATGGTTTGGGGACCATAGAAATTGTTCAAGCTCCAACACTCAGGTTTCTTCTGGCAGGCTTAGCCTAGAAAGCTTTTGGGGCCTATTCCTCATCGCTGGCATTGCTTCCTTATCAGCTCTCATCATCTCCTTCTCCATGTTCCTTTACAAGGAGAGGCGGCAAATCTGGATTAGCTTTGATTCAAAAAACTCAATATGGAGAAGAATTTGTCATGCTTTAAGAATCTTTGACAACAAAGACCTTAGCTCAAATACTTTTAGAAATAAACCATTGAAAGATAGTGGTGACATTGACAATGTTCAACATATAGGCACATGTGATGCCTCACCAAACACTTGTTGCTCGACAAGTCCAATAAGTTGCTCAGTCCACATGGAACCTGAATTTACTTTCTCAGAAGATTCAAGAACACCTTCTAGAGAATATTTGTAAACCCAATACCAGGATTTGTGACCATGACTGGCATGCTAATATCAAGCTTAAACCTGATATTAACAAGAACCAACTTACCTTTTAACAAAAGCTTCCCTCTTTCTTTTCATTCTTGTTTCTTTACTTAAATGATATAACTTTTCACTTGACATTCAGAGCACCTACATTGTACTTAAACAATAACATAATCCACCAGTTACTCAAATTCTAAATTTCACATAATACATTTCTCAAAACTTTAAGGTACACAACTTTCATTAGATCCTAACATGCATCATACTACAAAGCTAAACATCAAATTGCTAATTTGAGATCTATGCTTTTAAAACTAAAATCAGCTCCTTCCAAAACTCGACTAAAGCTCCCTCTGCTCCAAAATAAAACCTGTTAACTGTAAGAGTAGAGGGGGTGAGCTACACAGCTCAGTAAGGGTAAGATACATAAGAATTTAGTAAGAATGCATGTAAATCAAATTATTTCATTTTATAAATGTTCAAATAGGAGAACATCTTTTCATGCATGGTATTTTATACTTTTTATAATAATAACTTATACTCTCTTCGTAGGAAAATAATTGTTCTTCTTTTTCTTATCAGATTAATATTATCAAAACCTTTCGTATTGAATTTCTTTCATTCTTACAAAGTCACCAAATATAATATTGAGTTTTCATATACATACATACATACATACATACATACTATATAGATATAATATATATATATATATATATTCTAATAAAGAACTTTTCTTTTATAAACTTCTTCTCATAAAATATTATTACTTTCATAGTCATAAAACTTAACGTTTCATAAAGAGCAGATATCTGATAATTTTTTTAACGTAAACTTGTACTTTCATCAGAAGTTTTATCTTTACAGAATGCTAGTACCTTTTCATCAGATTCTTTACCTTTAAAACATAACAAAACTTCAGAAACTTTTATCTTTAAAGAACAACTTTTCTTTTCATCATAAACTTCCTTTCATGAGAGCTTTTAACTTTTCATAATACATTTAAATAATTCATTCTCTCATGATCAATAAAATAATATAGCTATTCATAACATATTGGTTAGTCCATAACTGATAAGTCTGTACTTATTTGGGAGGCTTCTAGCACCACTATGCTAGGCATCCAACATTCCCCACAATGTCAGGTATTCCCGGGATCACATCATAATACATATCTTTCAACCATGGGGGTAGGTTGACTTCCTCCACAAGTTGGCCATAATCAACAAGGGCAGGTACAGCAGAGTCAGTCCCACATTAATGGCCAATCAGATAACATTTTCCATGGAAAGCCAATAATTAAACCTCTACCTGCAGAGTTCAGATCATCAGAGAACATAACTCGAAAACATTTCTTACTTATACATCATATGAAAATTCATAGTTTGGATAACATTTCATAATAAAAGTATTTCCTTTGTTTTCTTTAAACATCATGTTCGTGGAATTAGTAACAGCATCAATATGCTTAAATCATTTACATAAAGTTTCAAGAACTCATGAACATATCTTTTTCTGAAACATGATTATATGTCATATCTCTAGTCAAAAACCTTTTAATGCATAATATACTTTAAAATAACCTCATGACTTACGAAATACTCATATAACTTATCCTTTACCTGAAAGTAGAGGAACCAAGAGCCTAAAGTCGAAGGAGTTCAGACTTGGGTACTGGTAACACCTAAACCAAATATCAAAGCTTATTACCATCAATTATACCTTAGAATAAACTTACAGATTTATCTCAAAACCTATATCCTAAAAATCAAGGAAGTCCTAATCATACCTCAAAGAGGTTCCCCAAACACAAGATAAATTGATCAAACAACATGATGTTCTAAATTGTAGAGAAACCAACACTCTCACATTAATCTCATATCTCTAGAAGAACCAACTTCATTTCAAAAGGTGCTTTGAGATTAGGGCAATAATGCATACATAAACATAAACTCTTTTAAGCATGGTCATATATATACACTCACATGGCAATATACAACCCATTGAACAAGACAACTTCATATCGACTTCGGGTTGTCGGTGCTATAGGTAGGAGGACATTATGGCAAGATCAGTCACCCAGGCAAACCAACCCTCCTCCAAGATGAATTGTGCTATGCCCCCCCCCCCCCCCTGATCCCTATAGAGGGAAAGAGCTGCCTGGTGATCCCTAGGTTGCAGCACGTCCGGTCATTAACTCCTCGCGTAGCTCCCACTGTTTCTAGGACCGACCGATGCCCGAGACCTAAGTTCGATCGTGCGAGAGTTGCGTTCGATCATGCGACGCTGGGGGGACGTGGTTGGAAGGGCTCTCGAGAATCTCGAGGATTTCCACATAAACTTTCCGCCTCATATGAGAATGGAAAACTTGAGGATTTTCTACATCGGTGGATGAAGAATCGCGAACATAATAATTTCTGGTTGACCATGTTCCTAGAAAAAAGATACTTTCAAGAAATGACGAGCACGACTGAAGTGGCTATACATACAAATCCATTACGGATCTATATGCTTCAATTGGAACTGGAAGTTCCAGAATAGGCGGCTGGTATACCACCATAAAGAAACTGCCTTTTCTTTTTTTTATTCGGATAGGATTTATGTTGGCTTCGTCTGGAGGCTCACGTTGTTTGTTACGTCAGCTCCAAAAGAATAAGTTGCATTGGAATCGAGAAAGTTCTGTGCTGTTCATAATTGCATAAAAGGAGTCAAACAAAGTAGTGGCTGCGGCGCGTTGAGGAACTTCTTTGATGGTCCCCGTCCGCCGAGCCAGTCGGCCCACTCTGAAGAATTAATGGGCCGGCTGGCGGGCGAGACAGAATGGGCGGGCACTACTAACCAAGCCAAGCCTAGTTCTCGTCGATAGGCGTTGGTAGCTTGCTTCCAAGCCTTGCCTTATATAATAGTTGTGACCATGGCCCGAGGGAGCCTTAAGCACTTGTACAATGCGCAAGTCAAGGCTCCACTCCATCCTACTCGTTGCCTAGAGCCTTGACTTTCTATTATATTAGTAAAGCGTGCCATATATCTTTCGTTTGAAATACTACGATGCTTCTAATTTGCCAACCCACATCCCAAACAAGAATGAAGACAGCTTTATAAGGCTTGCCTACTACGGTGGTCATACAGATGCATACAAGCCATATGGCGAGAACCTATACTACTACGATGTGAACTCTCTCTATCCCTTTGTAATGAAGGAATTTCCAATGCTTGGTGGTGTGCCAATCTGGCATAGAAATCTTGATGGGATGGACTTAGATAGCTTGTTTGGCTTTATTGAGGCGTATGTGGAATGTCCGAAGACTATCAATAAGCCCTTTCTACCCTATCGAAACAAGGAAAACACTCTCATCTTTCCTACCGGGGTATTTGTTAGAGTGTACTTTAGTGAGGAATTAAAGTATGCAAGAGACATTGGCTACACAGTGATCCCAATCTCAGGCTACCTTTTTGAGAGGAAGGAAAGCCCATTCAAGGACTTTGTTAGCTCACTCTTTGAGAGCAGGTTAGAGGCTAAGAAATCAAAGAATGATGCAATGGCTTATGTGTACAAGATCCTAATGAATTCGCTATACGGTAGATTTGGCATTAACCTAAAAAGCACTATAACAGAGATTTGCGATGAAAATAAAAGAAAAAATCTGCTCAGGCATAGTGATCTTATATTCAGTGAATTTCTTTATGAGAAAAAATACATCATTTCCTTCCATAGCAATACCGATAAGGGCCCAGATTATTGGAAGCCACCGAAAAACTTAGTTGTCCAGCTACCAGCTGCGATCACAGCCTATGCTAGGATCTATATGTACCGTTATATCTCAAGAGGACTGCTACTACACGGACACTGACTCAGTTGTGCTTGGTCAGAAAATACCAGTTGAAGAAGTCTGAATGCAAAGTCGACTCAAGTTTCCCCGGCTCTCCATTTCCATCCGCCTCTGCTCCTGCTCCCACAGCGATTCATTTTCATACCGATTGTGAGCTTGCTCTTTGAGCTCGGCGAGCATCTGCTTAGACTAGGTGAGCTCCCGCCAATCAAAAGATTCATTGATAGTACTACTGATGTCAGGGAAAGCGGACAGCAGATTGAGATAGCGCCTTTTCCCCATACACATCCATATCGAGTTGGGGGGCCTCTTCAGCGGGAACTTCTACTTCTTCCATTCTCCCCTAAAAACGAAAGCAATTTAGCTACTAGTCCGAAAGCCAAAAGCCGAAGGCCAATGACACTAGCTAACTAGCTGATAGAGATGCCACAATTGCTTTTTCTAGAAGAGCTGCAAAAGTAAATACCACTACGTTAGCTGCCTCCTTTGCTGATAGAGCAGCAGAAGGTGGGTATGATGTTTCTGCTTATATCTCGTTCCTCCTTGGATATAGACGAATGCCCCTTCCTATAACAACTTGACACACTGCGGTGCCCTTAGGGGCACCCTCGATTACCGCCAGGGAAGACAGATTGGATCGAGAGGTGATGCCTATGCCGCTTTAGATGCAGAAAATTTATCCACTCGTTCCTAATCCTGTTTACCTTTCTCACTCACTAAAGGCTTCATTATATCTAAAATCTGACTAATTGGAATAGTCCTTAATGATTTATTTAAGTCAAGCTTGTCCTGTCTGACTGACCCTACCATGATTGAATGAGGGATACTTCCGTACTTTTATGGCTGGGTTGTGGCACTTTAGTAAATCCCTTGAATAGACTTATCTTTTACTGTAAGGATAGAGGCTATTCAATGCCGTTCTACTGGCGGTATGTATTCGGACTCGGCTGACCGAAAACCTCTCATAGCTGTAGGAAAGTCATAAAAGGAAACAGAGTGTCCAGGGTAGAGACACCTCATTCAAGCAAACAAGATTCAAGATTCAAGTAAGAAAGAAGCGAACGGATATTGAATCAAGGATGAGAAGGGAAATCCTATGTTTTATTCAACACAGAATGAATGTATAATGGAATGCCATGCCTAAAAACTTAAATCCTTATAAAGGTATATTCATTTCAAAATGGAGTTCTTCCACTAGAGATTTTAGTACTATTGAATGCTCACTTGTGCAGCTGTCAGCTGATATGAATTTTGTCTATACAAATATGATAGAAGAGCATGATTGTATACCTAGCGCAGGATATGATCTTCTTCATCAAAGAATAGTTACTAGTAGAGACATTCTATCTCCGCTACAAATGAAGTTCATATTAAAAAAAGGATTTAAATAAGTATTTATTGAATACACTAGCGGATTACCCAAATATCATGTTGGGTGTTAGCCCTTATGATCCAATTTCTTAATGTGTAACAATCAGATGGTTTAGAACCCCTCCTTTGAGTACCAAACTTTGAACCAAGTTACACAAAATTAATCTATGATCTAGACATACCAAAAGACAAGCATATTAAATTATAGCTCAAAACATTCACCCTAACTTTAGAATTAAATCCTCAAAGTCAGAGTTATCATTTACTATTTATTGCTCATTCTAGCATTATATGCCTCATTTGTAAAATACAAATGGGCTATATTAACACATCCAAACCTCATGAAATGTTACAGAGAAACTCCCCTCGATGTCTAGTAAATATCATATCAATTTCGGAGTCAAAGCATAAAACCATAATTTACTAAAAATCATACAATACAACATTATTTTTATATTGATCCAATGACTGTGAGACCACTTCCATTAGAACCATATGTGTCTTAGGTTTCATAAGAAATATCCCTAGCATCCAAATTCACTGTATACAATTTAATACATAATTTACCATGTGTAAACATAGAATTTATCACAGTGACAGTTTTGCAACATTTTCTTGTAAATTCACAAACAATTATCAGACGATGGTATTTTCCTATAAAATTTAATACACACATACTAGACATATCATATAATAATCTCCAATAAGCCTTTTACCCATAGCTATCCAAGAAAAATACAGGATTTATAATAACCAAACAGGTTAACCAGTGAGTGCAATTCTTAACAAGTTCATAAACTAACTCTCAACAAGCTTCAATTACTGAATCAACTACACATTCAGCACCTCAAATAGCACTTTCATAAAGTTTATCTAGCTATTTTGCTCGTTTTAACACTTACCTAGAACAGATTTTATATTAGTCTATCATCTAGAGCACATGCAAGCATAACAACGATTCAAATCGTACTTGGGCAATCAACAATCTCTAGAATCCTACACACCCATATACAAATTCATATAACCATCACTTAAGTTTAAATTAGATAATAGACTAAAAGAATTAGGTTTTCCCCTTACCCTAGACATGGATTCTTGGAGTGATAAGAGCTAGAATCACTCTAGCTTCAATGTTGGGAACAAGAGCTTGGGAGAATGGAAAGAAGCTTCCTTCTTGCTGTTGGATCCGTAGGTGTGAAAGGGAGAGGAGTTGAGAGTTATTTTTTTCTTTCTTTTGGTGTTGAACCGTGGGTATGAAAAAGGGAGAGAGTTCCTTGAGTCTTCTAGTTTCTTTGAGAAAGTCAAAGAAGAGATAAGGACCATAAGGTGCAGCCAATAAGAACAAAGAAAGAAAAGAACAAAATAGCAAAGAAAGAAGACCAAGGAAGTTTCTGATGGCAGCCAAGAAAAGATAAGGGAGAAATTTTTTGGGGGGCACGTGTATGCATATAGGAAAAAGGGATGATGACTCACACTTGTAACTTTTAAAAATTACTTACCTCCCCACCCCATTATAAGCTTATATTCTATAAAAACCCAACTATAAAATAACTTGGCACATAAACCCCTTACCTTAAACACTTAATTAAACAACAATAACTATATATCTAATAATTTAACCGCTTAATATAGTTTTGTACATACTTAGTATATATACATAATACAAATAGCCATTAATTATTTATAATCTTTACAATTCTTATTCAATGGCATTATAAAATAATATGTTTATTAAATACTCTTCTATTAATTTTAGAAAGTAAGGGATTCAAATAATAATTAACCACTTGAACACATAGGTTAATTATAAAATTGGGTCGGGGTGTTACAATATTTCATTCTTGAATAAAAATATTATAAAAAAGAAAAAAGAAAAGAAAGAAGTAGTAGTTGATATGAATAAAACATAACATGCATTAAAACTAATTGTTACTTTATCAGAAGAATTGATAAAGTAATAGAAGAAAACTTGATAAGAACAAAGAAGCTATTGTTTTTATCTTAAAAAATGTTGCAATTTGGTGCTGCCATTTGGTGTTAAACCATAGCTTATAGGCATAACTTCCTATTTGATGTAGCCACTTAGCACAACAACAACTTATAATCCCAACTTCTAATATATAATACATGATAAGATATTGATTCTAAAACAATGTTCATAATATGATATGTTATTAAATTAAATTCCTTGCAATATATATATATATATATATAGAACTTGAGTTCCAATATAATTTTTTTATTTCCTTTACAAAGCATTACTTTGATTAAAAAATATTATATGGAGTTGAGTTCCGCTTATGAAAAAGGGATTAAAATCAAGGTTGTAAGGAAGAAGGAAAACATAGGATTTTTTTTCTTAACAACATGAAATCTCACCGAGACTCGCCCTTTGAGCCCATACCTAAAGAGAAAAAGTTACTTTTTTTTTTTATGGTATTTAGGGAATATATTATGGACTTATCATTTCCCTTTACTTACTTATAATATATATATATATATATAGTGTTTAAGGGCTATATGCAAAATACCCATTGTTGGATGATGTTCAGTTGAAACCACAGACAGAAAGTGAGGCAAAGGGGCTGGAAAGGCAGTATAATGAAGAGGAGGTTTGGGCTGCTGTGAAAGTGATAAAGCATGAATGGTGACAAAGCACTAGGTCCCAATGGCATTACCATTACATTTTTCCAAGCTAGCTGGGAGATCGTTAAAGATGATGTTATGCAGGTTCTGCATCAATTTCATAGTTTAAAGAACATTTGAACAAAGTCTTCATCCCCAAGAGAATAGGAGAATCTAACGTGAAGAATAATTCATCTCAGATATAGACATATGAGACAAGAACTCAGCAATGGCAGATTATATGTCTACAAAGAATGGCTTTTTTTTTGGAATGTGGTGCTTACCCCATAACTTGTCAATATTAGGAACTGATGGAGCCTCTGCAAAATTTCATGTAGCAGTCATAGATTGCCAAGGTAAGAATAGCTAATAGCCAGTGGAGATTTTGAGATAAGAGGGGTGCTATGTCCACAATAATTTTACAACATTTTCACAACAAATCATAAGTGGCTAGTTGTTATTGGTTTAAATTTGAACCTAATACTAAGATTACTTTTTTGCCTCAACAATAACAACTAGTAACAGCCTGCCACTTAGGATTTGTTGTGAAAATATTGTAAAAATGTTGTGGACATATCATTTATCTTGAAGTAAAGTCATTTTATAAAATTTTATCTTGTATGGGATCCTAATTTTTCTGTTGGAAGGCGACATGGAAGGCAAAGATTCCAACTAAGGTAGCGTTTTTTGTGTGGTCAGCTGCTAGGGGAAGTATCCTAACCCGCGCACCTGCTATGATTGATGGCAATCTACTATCCTATTTCTCCATTAGAGACCCTATTTCCCCACCAAAACCTAATCCTAAATCTTCCAAAACCGAAGTTATCTAGACCTAACTCAGATTTGCCAAACCTGATTTTGCTTTGTTCTTCTTGTCCTACGTAATTAGGTCTGCAAACCTTCGTAGGGTTAATTCATCTAAATGAGGGTACAAGTGCACTTGACCCAACACTAGTTGATTGCACCTCCTTTATATAAAATTAATATTTGCTTAACTAAGCCGTCGATCTAGTTCATAATGTAGCAAAGAAATCTATAAAATGAAATTATTAGACCATACTAATTGGGTCTTTTGTGTTAGAACTCTTTTCCATTTCCATTGTGTGTGTTTGTTTCTACAAAAAGAAAAAAGAAAAATTGAGTCCTACACTCTAGTGTTTGATAAGCATCTCCAACAAGCCCTTTAAAGTCTTTTTACTCTCCATTTTGGTGAGCAAACCCACAAAAATCAACTCCAATAGCCTCTCTAAAATGCAAAAAATTAAATGAATTTTTTGAGTTGCTACACTAAGAAAGCTACTATTTAGTCTCTAGCTCTCTCCCCCGTGCTCAGTATTTCTCTCTCTCTCTCTCTCTCTCTCTCAGTGATAGAGCTAGAGGTGTGCAAAAACCAAGAACCGAAAAAACCGCTTCAAACCGATCGAACCGATGCAAAATTTCAGTTCGGTTTGGTTTCGATTTTTTATAATAAAATCGAAAATTCGGTTCGGTTTTTGGTGGCAAATTTTAATGCACCAAACCGATATATATATATTATATATATATATATATATATATATATATATATTTATTTATTTATTTATTTATTTATTTATTTAACACTAAGTCACATTGGACTTTCTAGCTTATTGGTATGTTGTGGCTTTAATGACTAAGTGTTCTCTTGTTCGAGCCTTCGCCCAAACATTTTTGAGTTTTTTTATTTTTTAAAACCATTAAAAGTTAAAACCCTAGCCTCTTATAATTATAAATTCTTTCAGACCCTCCTACCCTTTTCTTTCCAGCCGCCCCTACCATTTTTTTTCTCTCTCACCATTTTTTCTCATCTTAAACATTGTTGTTTAAAACCCATGTTTTTTCCAGTCGTCAACCTCGTCTCCAGCCCCAACCCCCTCCAATGCGCCGACCGGTACTCCCTCTCACAAACGGCAGCACACTCCACTCTCCAGTCCCTCTCTCTCACGGTCTCTGCCTCTACCGCCGCCTCCTTACATCGGCCTCCCCACAGTCCCTCTTGTTTGGATGGTTAGAAAATTTATCCAAAAAAACACATGTGTCTCACGCTGCTTCAGTGTTCTTCTCCGTTCTCTTTTTTTTTTTTTTTTTTTTTTTTTTTTTTTTTTTATTTGCTACTTGCTTGGTGCTTCGTTTTGGATGGTGAGAAAACGTGGGAAAGCAAAGGAAATATATATATATATATATATATATATATTCCTATTTTGGTATGTTTTTGATTATATACATGATTTTGATTTTTTGTTGTTTGCTTGGTGTTTGGGTGCTGAGAAAATGTGGGAAAGTAAAGAGAAATAGGCTTCTTCTTTTTTTTTTTTTTGTCTCTGATCTGTTCGGTTCTAAGAAATTGGAAGCAATCGAAAACTGACCGAACCAAACTGATTGAAATCCAGTCAGTTCGGTGTCAGTGTTCCTCCCTTTTGGTTCGGTGTCGATGCCAAATTTGGTAAAACCAAAATTTCAGTTCAGTGGAAAAATCACACTTCAAACTGACCGAACCGAACCAATTACACCCCTAGATAAAAAACTCTCAAAACGCAACATTGTCTCTTTCAAAACTCACAAAAATTAGCTCCAACATCTCTCTCGTCTTCTCTTACAACCATCATTCACTGCCCAATATCACAAAACCTAGCACCATCTGATTGAATTCAACAACACAAAACCTAGTCACAGTTAGGATCAGTGGAGAAGAGAATGATCAATGTTGGATCGAAGCCAGCAATGGACGATATCGCACATCTCCAAATCCTCTTTCTCTCTCTAGCTTAAGATTTGGCTTTCTTTCTTTTTTTCAAATAAAACATTTTTGGTGTTCTTGAATGATAAAATATGGGTGTTAAGATTTGGGTATTGTTGGATGATAAAAATCTAATTTGAGTGTTGTTGAATAATAAAATCAAGGTTTCAAGATTTGGGTTTTGTTGATTTCAATGTTATTAAATGATAAAATTTAGGTTTTAAGAATTGAGTGTTGATGAAAATGCAAAAAAGGTTTTGAGAAAAAGAAGAACAAGAAGAGTTGCTGATAAAATGTATTTCGAAAAAATAATAATAAAAAACTAAAAAAATTTAAATAAGATAAAAAAAAACCTCTTGAAAAGTGTATTAAAAAAAAAAGTAATTACACAATTTACAAAAGTCACAATTTATTTGCAAAGACTTTCCCAACTCTTCTAAACGAACAGAAAGACTTTATGAGGACTGATTGTGTGTTACTAAGATCACTTCCTTGGTGGTGAGTTAGTGAGGGCTTGTTTGGTTTGGCCATGACTTAGTTTTCATAACTCATAACTCAAACTCATAACCCATAACTCATAACCCAAACCTCACTTTATCTCAAAAACTCCAAAATTCTTGTTTGGTCACATAACTCACTCACATAACTCACATTTTGTCACTATAACTCATATTTCAAAAACTGAAAACACCGAAATTTTGTTTTCAGCTTCCATTATCCATCACTCAAATTTTTGAGTTTTGAGTGATGGAAACATCACCCAAAAACCAAGCCAAACAAGATTTTTTCAGTGGGACCCACGCATTTTGAAAACTCAATGATAAAAACTAATTAATATCACTCAAAATCATGGTGATCCAAACAAGCTCTGAATCACTAGTATTTGTAGCCTTGCAGTTCAACCCATGTAGAAAAGAGAATATGGGCCAAAAATCCAAATTGTGTGGTGAAGTAATTATAGATCTAGAGCCCAATAACCTATGAAGAAAAATAAATTAGCTAATACTTATTTGTGTGCTTTAATCTTTATACCCAATAATTGTTTGTATTTTTTTAGCCCAATGCAAGGTTTTTGCTTGGCCCAAAAAAAGAGGTACTGTTACCTTTAGCGATTATGATTATGATTATTATTATTTTATATAGGGTTAGCGATTATTTTATTATTTTTTAAAACTTACTCAAGCTCTGTTTTACAAACACTAGTGTAATCTTATTCAATGAGTTTAACACAGATTTTGGAGGGTTTTTATTTTATTTTATTTTTCTATTCCTCTCATTCTATCTCTGACATTTTCTCCTAAATTCGTATTAGAATATTGAACATATTTGTTTGAATTTTGGTCCACCAGGGTTTTGCTAACTACTTGAGCCTAGTCCTTCATGTTCTTCATTCATCATAAAAGATTCTTGTAACGTTGCCATGTTTGGTACGATGAAAAAACTGGAAAAGGACTGAATACCGGTTTTCTGGTCGAATTGACGATGTCATAAATAATTTAATTAATAATTATAAAAATAAGAGAAATGATATGTCCACAACATTTTCACAACAAATTCTAAGCGGTAGATTGTTACTGGTTGTTATTGTTAGGGCAAAAGTAATCTTAGTGTTAGGTTCAAATTTGAACCAGTAATAACTAACCATTTATGTTTTGTTGTAAAAATGTTGTGAACGTAGCACCTCTCAAAAAATAATTGTGTGGCATGCAAGTTTTAAGCAAATTATGATTAAGAAATAAAAAACAAAACCAAAAAAAGTTCACAACCACATGTTCCCTTCACAGGTACCCACCTGAATGATCTTTCAAATATCACATTTATTAAGTTTTATCTCCTCTCTCATCATTCAAAGTTTCAAACATCACAATCTTCTCAAATCTCACCTTTCTCCCTTGAAAATTGAAACACCTAGAGTTAGGCTAGTTCAAAATTTCAAACCTCATATTTTTCTGATTTTTACAGTCGCATTGTTGCCATCAACAACCAGCAAGGAATCTCCTCTACAACAAAAATCAGTAATCTTCTCCTCTAATCTTTGTTCTCATCGTCATCTCCTCCTCTTCTTTGTCTTCTTCTTTATTTATTTATTTATTATCTCTTCATTTAGGCTTTGCTTCATAACATTGGTAAATCTGATGTTTTTGGGTCATTGTGGGTGTCTTAGGCTTCACCACTTCATACTTAAAAGAGCATTTTCAAAATCAAAACCTCTCTTCTTAAATCTGAAACAAGATCTCTCTTTTTAATTTCTAATTTTTAATTTTTAATTTTTACTTTTTTTTGGGTTAAAAAACATAACAGCTGAAGTATTTATGAAGAAGTGCTAAAACCGTTTAACCGCACCGATTTTTGGTTATGCTAGTTGAACCGGTAGTTTGCATTGTTTTCTAGGTTTTTCCTTCATTTTCGGTTTTAACTAATAACCGGACTGGATTAAAGTCCAGTTCCCAATTGAACTGGTTGGTCCAGTCTGGTTTGGTTTTTAAAACCTTGCTTCTGTTGAGTCATTTTTTTTCTTTGCTCGCATTGTGAGGTTCGTCCCAAATGTCTCCCCTTCTCTAGAGTCTTTTATGTTTATCATACTGCCTATCTGGATGAGTATGCCCTTTGTACAAACATAGAGAGCTTGCTAGTTTAGAATGAGTGGTTCTATTGGCTTTTCTAAGTTCCGCTTGTGGACTCTCTATGACTGTTTATTTCGTGACCCGACCAATTGACTCCCGCTCTTGCTATGCTTGCTTCTGTCCTCGCGGAATCTCGATATTGATCTCAATCAACAGGTTCTGGTTTAACTATCTCCACCTCTGCTACCTAAACTCAATTCGTCAATCAGATACTATTTTGGGTGATACTTCAACTAAAACTGGGCCTTACATGCCACACCAACCTTCCACCTTTACTTATGCCTTCGCATCTATGCTTTTTTATGATCAACCACCCCCCTTCCTTTAAAAAAGAGTACTTATATTCCAGTCCACTGGATTGTACTGGATATCCAACAGACTATGGATTTGGATCTGAACGACTTCCCCAGAATTTCTTTCTCAAAAGCCATAGCCTCTGATCCTTCACCCTTACCCTCGCCCCTTACTTCAATAAAAAAGAGCTAAGCGTCGAGTTTCATATAACTTTAGATTTTACTTCGCCTTCCAAGTCACCCTTCGTTCTTAACCTGGCAGCACCAAGTTGCCTGGATCATCTAATTAAAGAGATGAACTATCGACCACTCACCCATTAAACCATTCGTGCCAATAACGAGGTCCTAAATAGTTAGGTCTAAGGGATATCGAAGATCCTTTGAATTAGTTGACACATGTGACAAATTCTTCCCTACCAGACGCCAAAGTAGAAGAAACTTTTAATAAAAACTTGTGAGCTATTACCACTATCTGATAATCAAATGGTGATTCTGGCTATCTCTTTTACAATTATTGCTTTTTCAACATTGTTACCAATCTTTTGCTGACACAGGTATAAAAAGCCTTAACTATCCGTTCATGTCATGTTTGAAGTTTCTATGCATGAATCATAAGTTCTTTGGTTTGTAATGATCAAAATGAACCATCCACAAGATAGAGATAGTACTTAATTAATGCCATGCAAACCAGTGTAGCCAATACCGTACTGATACTGGCCAGTGCACCGGTACTGGTACACTTCTATATTGTACCGGAAAAAATACCGGCCGTACTGGCCGCGTACCAGCCATATCGGCCAATTTCGGGCAATACCGGCCGGTACAGAAAAAAGCTTTTTTTTTTTAGTTTTGTAATTTTTGAATTTTCATAAAGGCATAATGGTAATTTATTTACATTAACTTCTTAGTATTATTTGTTTTCTTAGTATGCAATGAACAACTAAGCTTTCTATTTTTTATATTGTGTTTTTTTTCCTTTTATTTGATACTAAAATCTAAAACTATGAATAATTTGTTCTGAATTGAAGTAATGTTTTATAATAAACTTTTATATTTACTATAATATAAGTGAAATATTATATGTTTATAAACATGGTTCTAGAGATTTTGATGTGTGTGTGTGTGTGTGTGTATGTGTGTGTGTGTGTATAATAGCGTAAACCCTAAACGGTATACCGGTATTGACCGGTATCCGAAATATATTGTACCGGTGGCCAAACCGGTACAGCCTCCGGTACGGTATTGACTCCCTTGATGCAAACTATAATGTACGAGTTGATTCCCAGATTAGAAATTCTTTAATTGGGTCCACAAGCCAAATCGAATGCTTATTTTCTCAACAAACCTAATTTGGGCTTACATTCCCATGAAGATGTTAAGTTATATGATAGAGAGTGGAACACCAATTCATACATCTATTCACTTTTTCTTTCTGCTTACTCATTGATGTAATAGAGAGAGGAATTGTCACACATTTATGGTAACTTACCGCTTCATCCGTGTACAAACCATTAAGCCGACCATGGTAATTTGTCCCTTCCATCAATTTTTCAATGCCTAGCACGTACCAAACGCCTACTCAAAACTAAGAAAAAAGGGGAAGGATGGAAGAGTAATAGCAGCATTCCAGCCAACATACCTTTTTCCGAGCCAAGAATTTGTACATCCTTGAGTTGCCAACCATTCATAGGTTTTTCCTTGTTTTGGGATAGCCAAAAAAAAAAGCCAAAGATCAGTAATCAATGCTAGGTGAAGCTGGAACCTTAAGAAAGTTTTTAGACACAAAAATTTGATACAGAAAAATTAAAAAAAAAATTGAGAGAGTTTCAATTAATGTTGTTCGACACAACAAATAATTAGTGTAGTAAAAAAAAACTGATATCAATAATGAGTCCAGATGAAAATCAATACAGACTTATCATATCAGCCTGTATATGATTTATTATCAATTTTTGTTTTGTTTTGTATGTATGTTTACATTATTTAATTTTTAGTAGTAAACTTTCAAAGAGAATTGTTGACTCAAGAGTCAAGGTCAAGCAGCCCATAAACCAACAAAGCATTTCAGCCTTAAAGACCCCATTGGCTTTTACACTGACTTTCACCAAAGTTGTCATATGTTTCCTTTAGGATTTGTAGAGTCGCTCAGTGTAGGTTATATTTATCCTAAATTCTTAATTAATAGATCAATATCAGTGTTTGGGTCATATTTTTCATGTGTCAGTATATTCTTTGACAAAATGCACTTTATTTGTATTTGGGTAGTTCTCGATTTTGAAATTCAAATCGAACCAGCCGATCAAACCGTGGTAACTGAGAACCGGTTTTTTAAACTACCATAAAAAAGAGAACTTCATATATTGACAAAAAAAAAAATGCAAATACATAAAATCTTACAATTCCCTTCTACAAATTTTCTTGTTTTGAAATCGTTATATGATAGTCTCATTATTAATGCTGCAAACTACATCTCTTTTAAACTTTTAGTTAAAATAACATTTTTCTTGGGCCTGTTTTTTTTTTTTTTTTTTTTTTTTTTTTTTTTTTTGTCAAGACTTAATATATTGTTAAGGGAACCAAAGTTTGGTTACAAACTTAGTTGTAGCCTAAGGCTACAACTCTTACTTAACAAATTAATATGACTACATATTTTGAAAATATAATTATTGAATTGCATACTCTTTATATTCTTTCATGCCAATAAATCGGATGTTATTTACTATTTGAACCATAAACTTATTTTTTATGTCTAATTTTAGGCTCAAAAACTCGAAATTTAAACATCTAATTGATGATATAATTTTTGATTTTTGATCTTATTTTGCAAGTATAGAAAATATAAGAAAAAAATGTAATCCAATATTGAATTTGTCAAAATTTGCATCCAATAAAAATATATTGAGTGGAGTTGTAACCTTAGTCTATAATACTACAAGTCTACAAGTTTGTTGCTAAACTTTGTCCAAAGTTTTATTATGTTGCACCAAAAAAAAATTGAGGATGGGCACAAAAAAAATTTTAAGGATAAAAAAGTCATAAAATTATTAAAATTTATATATAATAATTATTTTTTTTCCAAGTTAAGGTGGTCTTGTGACCACCTGGACACAATGTGGAGCCACCCCAAGCTTGGGATGGAAAAAATTCATTTGACCCATTTTATGTGTTTTATTTTATATTTTATTTTACTAATCATAATTTGCAACATTATTTTTTATTTCCTTATAAAATAATTAAAGTAATAGAAATAAAAGAAAATTAAATCAAACACATAGTAAGTTGTTATTGAAAACATAAATAAAACATAAAAAGTAAAGAAAGTGAGATAGAAGATTTATAAATTCACTTAAGAATAGCTATTGAATTCAAATTTAATGTTTGTCTTGAAAGAATCTATAGGACAATGGTCAATGGTAGCTTTTGAATTTAAATTTAATGTTTGTTTTGAAAGAATCTGTAGGACAATGGTCAATGGTGGTTGGTGGCATTTGTTACTATCACTAGCTAGTTCAAAGCATTCTTATCAAATGTGCTAAAAATGTGAAATGCTATTGTTTAGCATTTTTGCATTTTTAGCACCTCAAATGATAAAAACGCACCTACATTGAATATGCTATATTTTAAAAAATTTAGTATTGAGCTACAATAAGCTGTTATCAATAACTGCTTACTGTAGCTAGATTGTAAAAAAAAAAAAAAAAAATAATATAATATATATATATATATATATATATATATATTTTTTTTTTTTTATTCACCCCACAACTCTTTCTCATTTCTATCTTTCTCTTTCCTCTCTCACTTCTCACCTCTCTTCTCTCTCCCATGGTTCAATAATTGTGGTTCGTTGATGACTCTGATTTTGCGATTGTGGACCATTGATGGTTGTGGTCTAGCGATTGTGGGCCATCATGGGTCGTGGTCTGATGGTCCGATGGTCATGGGTGGTGGTAGCAATGGTCTGATGGTTGGCGATTGTGGTCCGATGGCCATGGGTCGTGGGTCACAGTGCGGTGTTTTTAATGGAATTGTGGGTTTCGGTTTGGGTCATCACTGATCTACTAGTGGCGGCGGAATGGTGGGTTGTGGGTTTGGGTCATAGTGGGTCTAGGGCGTGGTGGGTCGTGGTGCAGTAGATTGGCGTGATGAGTTGCTTTTGCGGAGGTTTTCCGTGGTGGGTTTGCTTTTGTTGTCGTGGATTTTCATTGTGGGTTAGGTTCATGGTGGCAGTGGAGGGTTGCTATGTGTGTGTTTTTGTGGGTGTGTGTTTTTGCCGGGGATGTTCATTGTGGGTCAGGTTCATGGTGGTTATGGAGTTTTGTGGGTTTCTTGTGTGTGTATTTGTGTGTGTGTTTTGCTTGGTGGTTTGATTGGCAATGGTGGATTGGGATGTTGGTTTGCTATGTGTGTATTTTTTGCTTAGTGGGTTTGCTCTGTGTGTTTTTTGCTTGGTGGGTTTGCTAGTGGTGGCAATGGGTTGAGAAAGATTGAGACAGAGGATAGAGAGAGAGGAAGAATAAAAAATAATAAAGAAAGAATATTTAAATGAAGTTTTATAAACAATAGAAGTTTAGATGTAAGAGATATTGTAAAGTGATGTGTTATATATTATAAAGTTGGTTTTTGAGATGGTAAATGTGAAAATTTTTAATATCTTTGATGGGAATGTTCTCATACTTTTCCTGTTTTGGTGAGGAATACATCTGAAATTTCTTGTGGGAAGATTACTAGAAAATGATGACTTATTTTATTAAATGTCAACTTCACAAATGACATTGTAAACTCATCAGATTCATAAAAATAATTATAAAAGATAATAATTTCTAGTTGATGATGTCTTTGATCATTCTTGTTCCTTTAGGTTGTTAACTGAATTGCCCGTACAATTTAGAAGAAAGTGCCGTCGGCCGGTCAGCTCTTCCTCTTACTGAACCTGTTAATTAAATTGGCATTTCAATTGTTTCATTTCTTGTAAATACGAACATGTACTAAACCGTAGGTTGGGAAAGTATTTCTGATAAAAAGAAAAAAAAAAAGTTTGAAACTAAATTGCAATATAAAGTTTGACATGCACTCTTCGGACACTTTTGGGTACGTATCCTAGATGTGTCATTTTTTTAAAATTAAAAAAAAAAAAATTACAGGATATAGCTAGGATACGAGAACAAAATGAATCAAATATCATTTCACAAAACAAAGAGAACATTCATGCTTTGAATAATAATATTGCATTTGAAAATTAATAAATATATTTATCTGTGATTTGTATTCTAATTTCTAAAGATCCTTTAATAGTAATGAATTTGTTTTATTATCCATTATTACTCAAAAAAAAAACCCACGCCGATCTCGTCGAAACCACCCACCTACCCTACGCGATCTCCACCACGCCAATCTCGTCAAACCCCCCGATCACAACCACCACAACGCCGATCACAACCACCCACCCGATCAAACCCATGAACAACCCATCCAGCCAATCAAAATCAAAAATCAAAATCAAAATCAAAACCAAAATCCATCATCAACCCAACAAACCCATCGGAACAAATCCCCAAACGCCGGCCTAAATCCGACCCAAACGCCGGCCTAAATCCAACCCAAACACCGGAAACCCACGCCGGAAACCCATTAAGAAACCCACGCCGGAAACCACAGCAGTTGATCGAGCCTCCACGTTGCCTCCATGCCGTTGAAGAAGAGAGACCATGAAGAAGAGAAAGTAGAAAGAAAGGGAGAAAGATTGGAAGAAAAAGAGTTCAGAGAGCAGAAATGATTGGAGATTTGGAATAAAAAATATTTTTTTTATACCATAGAGCTACAGTGCAATTCTACATTTAGAATTCCACTGTAGCTCAATTGCATATTCTTTTACAATTCTGGCATTGTACAACTTTCAATGGAGAAAGGTTTTGGGCCTCAATGCTATTGTATTTTATAATTTGGCATAGAGAATGGGTTTACAACATTCATTGCTGGTGCTCTTAGGGGGGTTCCGTTTGTTACTTAGATTGGATAAAATTCTTATCCCATATGATAAGGTGGGCTTAAAAAGTCCAACAGCGTTATCTCACTGTTCTACTACATCATTTGACTATTAAATTTGGAATCATTAAAGATACAGAACATAGGAATCTATTTTTTCATCTATGGGATACAGTATGAAGTCTTCTTTATAAGGCTACAACTTGTTGTACACACATAGTTTCACATATGTTCATACTCGCACGCGCACAAAAAAAATAGAAACCTGAAACCGTGCATTGGACACGTATGCAAAAAAAAATAACTAGAACAATGTACAATTTCAGTTTTTTTTTTTGCATGTGTATAGACTTGTGTAAAACTGTGTGTAATTAGTAATACCCTTTATATAAATCAATATTGGTTTTGCAACTCTTTAAATAGGTTTTGTACCGAGGTGGCCAAATTCATCCGAGATGGGTTGGAACTTAATGACTAACTCATTAAAACGTGTATACTATCTAGTCTCGAGTCAAAATTGATTGTAGATTGTGACCGCTTATGGGGAAATAATTATGAATTTAAAAAGGGATTTGCTCACCGAATTACTAGTTAATGGTTAGTATTCTTAAATGAGTAACTCTTTAAAACATGTTTATTATCTATATATTATGTGTCTTGAGTCAAATCAGGATGGCATACAGTGATCGTTTATAAAAAAATAACTATAAAAATTTAAAAGGGATTTGTTCACAATAGAGCAGAAGTACTAGTTAATGGTTAGCATCTTTAAATAAATAAATCATTAAATTAAATGTGTTCACTATCTATGTATCATGCGTCTAGAGTCAAAGCAAGATGACATATAGTGATTGCTTATAGAAAAATAACTATAAATTTTAAAAGGAATTTTCTCATGAAACATGCCCACTATCTGTCTATTATGTGTCTCGAGTCAAAGCAAACCAACATCCCATGACCGTTTAGAGACAAAAAAAACTATAAATTTTAAAAGGAATTTGCTCACAATAGAGCATAACTACTAGCTAATGGTTAGAATCCTTAAATGAGTAACCCTTTAAAATGTGTCTACTATCTATGTATTATGTGTCTCAAGTCAAAGCAGAATGGCATACATTGACTACTTAAAAAAAAGTAACTATCAATTTTAAAATGGATTTGCTCATGATAGACTGGAAGCACTAGTTAATGGATGGTATCCTTAATTGGGTAACTCTTTACAACATGTCTGCCATCTATTTGTTATGTGTTTCAAGTCAAAGCAGGATGACATAGTGACCGCTTAAAGGAAAATGCCAATTAAAAAAGGATTTACTCATGATAGAGCAAAAGTAATAGTTGATAGTTAGTATCCTTAAATGGCTAACTCTTTAAAATGTGTCCACTATTTAGATATTATGTGTCCCGAGTCAAAGCATAATGGTATATAGTGACCACTTAAAGACAAATAACTATAAATTTTTAAAGTGATTTGCTCATGATAGAGCATAACTACTAGCAAATGGTTAGAATCCTTAAATGAGCAAGTCTTTTAAACATGTCCACCATCTATGTATTATGTGTCTCGAATCTAAGCAGGATGGCATAAAATGACTGCTTAAAGAAATTAAATATAAATTTTAAAATGGATTTGTTCATGATAGACCAGAACTAGTTAATGGTTAGTATCCTTAAATGAGTAACTCTTTAAAATGTGTCCACCATCTATTTATTATGTGTCTCGAGTCAAAGCAAGATGGCATATAAAGATCGCTTAAAGAAAAGTAACCATTAATTTTAAAAAGAATTTGCTCATGATAGAGAAAAGGTAATAGTTAATAGTTAGTATCCATAAATGAGTAACTCTTTAAAACTTGTCCATTATCTATATATTATGTGTCTCGAGCCAAAGTAGGATGGCATAGTGGCCGCTAATAGAAAAATAAATTTTAAGAAGGATTTGCTCACGATAGAGTAGAAGTATAGTTAATGGTTAGTATCCTTAAATGACTAAAATTTTAAAATATGTCCAATATCTATATATCATGTGTCTCGAGTCAAAGCATGATGCCATACAATAACTACTTAAATAAAAATAACTATAAATTTTAATAGAGATTTACTCATAATAGAGCAGAAATACTAGTTAATGGTTAGCATCTTTAAATGAGCAACTCTTTAAAAAAGGTGTCCACTATCTATATACAATGATCGATTGTAGGGAAAAAAAAGATCGCTTATAGAAAAATAATTACAAATTTAAAAAGGGATTTAAAAAATGGTTAGCATCCTTAATGACTAACTCCAACCAGTATTTAGTGTAGATGGGGTTTGAAACTCAAATCTCTTATTCGATAGCAAAAGATTTTACTAGTTGAGCTTACTAGAACTCACAATAAAAGCTCATCTTTTGTTTGGTTAATATATGGTTCTTCAAATTATAATTAAATTTATGTTATGGAATGTTCTAAGGGCACAAGTTATGGTACATTTAATACTCCATTAAATAATATTTTTGTACATTTTTCAAAAAAATAAAATCATATTGTATAGAAATATCTATAAAAGCACTCACAACCATAATGAATTTGTGCTTGCAAGTTTTATTTTTTATTTTATATAAGATAGAAATTCTACTCTAACCTAATCTATGTGTATATGTGTGTAAAGCTTCCTCCTAGAAATTTGAACCCCACTCTTGCTCTCCACACCTCATAAACACTTATACTTATGGAATGACTATCACACCAAAAGTGTGCGGTGATTATGCTTGCAAGTTAATTAATTATTGACAATTGTATTTTCTGTTTTGAAGATTGGCATTATAGCCCATTATCCTTTGCATGTAAGGCACTCATTAAAAGGAATTTTTAATTTTTTTATTATTCAATAGTAGGAACTTAATAATCTTTTTTTAAACCTTATAAGTTTATACTTAACAATTTTATACGTCATTGTTTAAATATATTTTTTAATTATTTTTATATATTTTATTCAATATATAGAGCCTTTATTAGAATATTTACATATCATATTTAATGACAACTACATTTGGATTAAATTAAATCGAATCTAATCGGATTCAAATATTTTCTTCTATTTAAATGGCAGGATTGATATTTATTGTGCATTGCATTGATTACTGAATAGTTATATTTAAAAAGACAAAAAATAGACTCATATATAAAAACAGGAAAAAAGAAGAAGAAGCAAGCTATTGGTACAATAAAAATAAATGTTTACCATTACTTTGAAATTAAATTAATGTCAAAGATCCAATCAAAAAATATATCATGACTACATGGCATATGAACAGCAACTGCAGCACCATGATTGGGTCCATAGGCTAATCTTTTCATAGCATCTAAGTTTTTTTTTTTTTTTTTTTAAAATTCCTCTTATGCAAAAAGGCTAAAAAGGGTGGAATCACACATGAATCGAATACCACACATATTGCAAGGGAAGGCCAAGATTTGGAAATTAAATAATTTGAATTTCTGGGCACTGCCTGGCTGGGAAGAAAGAGAAATTGTGAGTGGTCTAGGATTCTTCACTTTTTCCATACTAGGGGAGTTTCAGTTACATGATTGCATTAGTTGCATACTATAATACAGAGACATACAGACAGGCATAAAAGGAGATCTCTATTAATAAAAGGAAAAGAGATGGTTCATATGGGGAAGGTTGGATTTTAGAGAGATGCTTTAAAACGAGCTAAGCAATGCAAAAAAGAACTTTATAGCCATTTTAGTGATTTTAAAAATGAGTAGTGTTACTTCCACTTAATAAAGAAAACAATCATAACTTTTGTGAGTAGTGCGTTACAATTAGCTTAATTGTTAATATTTTTAATGCTTGAATAAAAGATCTAGGATTCAATTTCTGCCTATATAAAAAATTAATTGGTATCTTAATCTGATGATAAAAAGTTAGCTCAATTGGTAATATTTTTAATGGTTGAATAAGAGATCTGGGATTCAATCTTCACCTACATTAAAAATTAATTGGTATATTAATCTAATGATAAAAAGTTATAATCAGAAGTATATATTAATCTAATGATAAAAAGTTATAATCAGAAGTAGACATAATAGGTTAAAAGTCTCTTAAAAAAAAAAAAAAAAAACTTTTGTTACTATAAAAATGGCACGTGGCTTTGAATCTCTCTTTTTATACAAAACTTGTCTATATGGGGAAGGTTGTATTAGAGGTACAGGTACTTCAAATAAGCAATCAAACAAGAACTTTTGCCACTTTCTTATGCTCCAAATGATTGTTAATGAACCCCACTTAATTTAAAAAATAAAAATATATAAAAAAAACTTTTTCAGGAAAAAAAATAAAATAAAATTTAACTTCCATTAGTACTAAAGTGACATGCATTTACTGACGTGGTATTTGTATGATTTTTTAAATCGGAACAGACAAAAAATCATAAAGAAATCAATCCCTATTTTCTAGTCCAACTAATTAATTTAATCAACAATTTTATACAGCGGATATTATTTAATATTTATTGAAAAATATCTAAAAAATTTTAGTAATGTTTATGTGATTTTTCACATCTTTTATATATATATATATATGTGTGTGTGTGTGTGTTAAACATGTTAATATTATTAAAAAATAAATATCATCCTTAAACTATACAAATAATAATCCCTCAAAAAAATTGAATAAGTTCTAAATTTCACTACATCCAACAACTTATGAAAAAGAAATCATTAATGAAATAATAAAAAATGAAAAGGTGGAAGTTTGGTAAATAGCAAGAAAAAGTGTAAACATAATTAGGAGGGTTGGATATGGTAGAAATAAAGTGTATATATATATATATATATGCAAACACTAGATTTAATATTGGATTGGCCTTGTGGTTGGCGTAGTCTTGAACTCGGCCAATCAACACTGACAGCCTTTTACGATGTAGAAATAGGCTTGTTGATGGAGGACTTGATCTTGGATCTTTTAGCATAAATCCACCGTCAACTCCTCCATGATCTTCGTGTCATTAATTTTTTTGATCCTTGGCTCACCAACTAACAAAACTAATATCTTTTTGTTGTATCCAAACATATAAATGTTGACTAAAATAACTAACAAAACTAGTACTATTTGTTAAAAAAAAATCTTTTGTTGCATCAAAATATGTAAAATTGTAAACTAATGTTGACTAAGAGCATTCTCATTAAGGATTGCATATGCTAAAAGATGTTTTTTTTTAGCATTTAAAACCCAAAAACCTACTCCATCAAAAATTGCATATGCTAAAAAATTTACAATACTGTTACAATGCGCTCTCATTTTTTAGACCGCACTGTAGCAATCTGATATCTTTTTTTAATATTTTTTTCTTTCTCTCTGTTCAGACTATCACTATCACTCTCACTCTCACTCTCTCATTCTCTCTCATCTCTCTTTCTCAAATTCTCCCTCTAGTGGGTCTGATGGGTCTCGATGACTGCAACTGGGTCTAGTTCCGATGGTGGTTGGGGTTGGTTGAGACCGTGGGTTGAGTTGGTTAAGGTCGTGGGTTGAAGATCGGGGATCGGGGTTGAGGTGAGGATCGAGGTTGTTGGGGTGGTGGGTTTTCGTTGTGGTTTGTGCCGTGGTTTTTTATTTTATTTTTTTATTTTGGTGGTTGGGGGTTGAGGTTGTGGTTGGTGGTGGTGGTTGTGCCTGTGACCGTGGTTAGAGATGATGAGCTTGAAAAGCTTAGGCCATGGAGGTTTTGAGAACAAATATCAGAGAGAAGGAGAAGCTTCTCGGTTTGTGCTGTGGGTTTTTTTTTTTTTGGTGGTTAGGGGTTAAGGTTGTGGTTGGTGGCGGTGGCTGTGGCTGTGGCCCTGGTTTATCAGTGATAAGCTTGAAAAGCTCAGACCATGGAGGTTTTGAGAGCAAATGAACCCCTTGGCTTTGCCCCCCCCCCCCCCAAAATATATTTATTTTATTTTTTTTTAGCCTTAAAATAAAATTTTGAACACCCTAACCCTAAATTTTGTTTAAACCCAATTGAAATAAACTTGAAATATGATCATATTAGTGCTATTTTCACAATATTTTTACAATAAAGGTTAAGTAACAAGTTGTAATATATTGACTTTTTATCTAAACCCATAACTAACATCATTTTTTTTACATACCTTTAACAACTTGTTATCTAGATTTTATTGCATAAATGTTTTGTACTCATAAAATTGCTCATTTATTAAAAAAATAAATAAACATTCTCCCTTCTATATTTTATTTCTATCTAATCAAGTAGTTTGATAAGTGTTCTACAGTTTTTCGAGTCCAAAAAGTCTTTTAGTGTTTGCTCCAATTTCAAGAGAATGACCACATGTGTGGTTAAAAATCCATACACTTCAAAAACAAAATCTTGTATAAGTTACTATTTATTTTCCTTAGTTTAACATTTACTCTTAGACCTACTCTTAGGTGTGTTGCTATTCTTCTTTATCATATATATATTTATTTAATTGATATTACATATGATTATAATAAATTATTATTAATTTGACAAATATTATGATTAGTTATTTATTTATATGCATTCTATTGTTGTTTTCTTACAAATTTTTAAACTATTAATAATTTTTTTAAACTATTTTACAATATAGTTGTATTGTATATTATTTAGAATACTATGTTAGATTATTGTATGTAATATGACAATTGTATATACAAAAAGAAAAATTAATCATTTTATTTTTTACTCCCCCACAACAAAATTCTAGCTCAAGACATTAGTGACCCCCCCAAAAGAAAATCTTGGAGCTGCCACTGGAGAACAGTGGGAGAGAGAGACAGAGGGAGAATGAGAAATAATAATAAAAATGAATAAAAGATAATAAAGAAAGAATATTTAAATGAAGTGTTAAAAAAATAGAAGTTTTGATGTAAGAGATATTGTAAAGTGGTGTGTTATGTGTTATAAAGATAGGTTTTGAGATGGTAAATACTAAATTTTTTAGAAGCCTTGATGAGAATGCTCTAATGGTAAAATGAAATGTTTAATAGTTGAAAAAAGGGATATAGGAATACACATTGAATCAATATGGGTTTCCTATTATAAATCCATAATAATTATAAACGTCTTTGTAGGGTTCAAAGTTTCAAGTCTCTTAAATTCTTTGGAAAAAAAAAAAGGTTTTACCATAGAATTAAAACCAATACACACCCCCCCCCCCCCCCC